>CAUJNA010003616.1:1068886-1358886 GCA_963377175.1 Effrenium voratum
CAGCTCCTTCTTCTGGTATGGATCAAGTTGGAGCGTGTCGTGGCGGAGAAAATCAAATTTTAGGAGTAGAGTGACGAAAGGCCAGAGTCGCAAGTCGGAAGAGTATCAAGCAGAAAGCTGAAAGTTGCGAGTTGCGTGCGTCATGAGTCGAGAGTTGAGAGTTGCGAGGCGAACATCGTAGAGTTTTGACCTGAGTTGTGCGGGATTCGGGAGACGAGAAGTGACAGCGTAAGTCAAGAGTTGAGAGTCGTGAATCGCGAGTCGAAAGTCGCGAGGCGAAAACTGAGTCGAGAGAACTGCGAGTTGAGAGCCGGGAATCGAGTGTTGAGTTGTGAGTCGAGAATCGTTACAAATACAAACGAACACACAAACAAACAAACAAACAAGCAAGCAAACAAGCAAACAAACAAACAAACAATCTAATACATTCAAATTCTTGTGTTCAGCCCTTCTTCCTCTTCTCGAGTTTCCTCTGGTAGAAGGCCAGTTCCTCACCCTCCAGCACATAGCCATCTGGACGGCCGCTCTGGCCCGGGCGGGACGAGATGAGGGCCGTCAAGCAGCCACTCTGGAATTGTACCTCCACGGCGGTGTCCAATTTCTGCTTGGCAGCTCGAGCTTTCTTGGCCATCTCATTCTTTTCTTCCTTTTCTTCCTTTTCTTCCTTTTCTTCCTTTTCTTCCTTTTCTTCCTTCTGTTCCTTCTCTTCCTTCACTTCCTTCTCCTTCTTCTCCTCCTTCCTCTTCTGCTCCTTCTAGGCGCCCTTCTTCTCCACATCCACGCCACAAATCTGTCCAACTTCGTGTTGAAAATGGCTGGCCAACAACTTCCAATGCTTCGCCAAATCCTGCCCAGGCGCGGGGCCTGACACGCCGCCATCGCCTGCCTCCAGGATGATCCAACCTGCCCAACGGGCATGCTGCAACCTCCTGCTACTGTTCTAACTGTGTCAGATTGGCATCCCATTGCATTGCAATAGCCCAAAGAGGCCCAACCTGTGCCCTTAAAACATTCAAAGCAAAAAAGCAACAAACACCAAACAAAAAAAGCTGCCCTTTCACCTTCGAAGCCTCCCAAACGCTTTGCTGTGTTGAGCTGGAGCGAAGCGCGCGTATAGTAAAACAATTAGTACACGTTCTACCCCCATGCTTGCTGGGTTTGGAGTTGTTGAGCTTAGAGCGCTCTTCTGAGTGCATGATGCTTCTCGCGAGCGCGAGGGCGCTTCTTAACCAACACTGAGGTGTCAAAGTTGGACCTTGCGACTCGGCGTGTGTCTCCTTTGGGGGGCGCGCATCACATCTCAGCTGGGCACAGAACAGGCGCAACTCTATGCTCGAGTTCGCTGGCTCGATTCCAGCGTTGGTACCTGGCCCTTCACCCGTCCGCATCGCCAGCATCACCTGCTAAAAAGCTGTCTTCTTCCAGTCGCGTAAAGCAGCCCAGACCCCGCTCCTCAACCGGAGGCCAGGGCTACTACAATTAGTTGCACCTACGCTCTCAGACAACCAAAGCTTCCTGCCTGAGCTTGCTTCGGCAACATCAATGGTGATGTATGGGTTGTCGATGGACCGAGCCATTCCAGACACCTGCGCGCTTTCCAAGGGCGCTTTGGTCTCTCTCCAAGGTGACAATGAACAAAAACAAGGTATGGCCGAGAGACAGGCTGGATCCCGGCATTCGATCCAGGGAATTGAACAAACAAAACGGTTGGCGCCAGCGTGCTCAAGCCGCAACAGTTTGATTGGGCACAAAATTCTTTGCGGCTCACTTCGAAGAACCAATCGACCGTCGGGACTAACACCACACATCACCACCACAAAAAAAGAGCACGGCGACCAAAACATGTGTCAACAAGAAGAACTCGGTCAAAAGCTCCGGGCTTTCTTCTTGACTCGCCCACCTTGTCCGACAATTTGACTCGGTCCATAGCCCCAACTTGCGAACCTGCGAACGCTGCTGGCCTGCTCTAAGACCTGCTTCGGAGGTGGCTCGGCGCCCTCCTGTCCAGCGGCAGGTTAGAGGGTTTCAGTCGCATTCGTGGTGTAAGGGGCTGGCAATGCTGCGGTGGACAGGTAGGCTTTCCCCTTTTCGTTCACAGCCAAGTGTGGGTCTGGCTCAAATTTTCGGAACTGACAGGCCACTGGCTTGGACGCACTTCTGCTTTGTTGAACTCGCTCAGTCTCTGCGATTTGTGCTGCTCAGGCACTGCGGATGTAAGCGTTGAATCTGAAAACTCTTCTGCGCTGGTGATTTCACTTGCAGAAGGTGTTGGGCCTACAGCTTCCGGATTACAGCACCATTCATAGCCTGGAGGATGCTCGCAGAACATAAATGCATCACAACCATTCCCCCTCTATCTATTCTCCTTCTGTTTTGGATGAAGATGAGTGAGGCACGAGAAAGAGATACTTAGGAAAAGAACAATTGGCTCTCACCGTTCCCTCTCCACCTCCCCCAAGCTTCCAAGCGATTTCCTATGATTTCCTGGAAGGAGTTGGCGGTGACCTCCATCAAGTTGCCCCCCAGGAACCAGAGCCGCCACTCCTTGGCGGCGAGGTGTCGCGGAGCCAAACGGCCCACTGGATCTGGCCCAAGATGCATGGCGTGCAGAAAGCAAAGCTGAGCTTCGTTGGTGCTTGCCTCACCGCGACCCGGATATCTTACCAGATCCACATATTCCTTGAAGACCACGCCTTGCGGGCAAAAAAACAAACTATAGAGCGCGAAGAGCGAATCGCAAGCGAACGGACAGACTCAGACTGCCTGAAGTTCGCAAGTCTTACGCAGACAAGCTCCACCAGCCGAGGCCGGGCCTTCGTTGAATCGCGCACCCCGCGCTGCAACGAAGTCGCATGCAGCATCCTCGAGGTCCTCCATGGGGACCTGCATGAAACCTGGGCGTACCGCGCCGAAAGTCAAATTAAAGCTTCTAGGGAAAGGGCAACAGCCAGTACACCCAGTGAACATCCCAATCCCCACCAAAATAGACTAAAATGGTTGATTCCTTTTCCATCCTTTTCCACCATCGTTCTTCTCGAAAACCGGCCGTTTTCCCCGGGTTTCTGGAGGTTTTCTAGAAAGAAGGATGCCTGGACAAATGGGGGAGGTACCCCTAGAGAGCTAGTGAGTTTCCTATGAAGCTAGTGAGTCCCCTAGTTTTTGTGGGAACTTGAGTGAGTGCCCCATGTCGTTTGCAAATTAGATTTGCCAATAAGTTTGATCGAACCTCATATTAACGTACGACGTACGAGTCACCGCGCAAAACTCTTCACATTTCTAGGGCCGCAAAGGCGTTGGCGGAAAGCGAAGTGCCTGACAAAGGACCCGTGAGCTCAATCGATCGTTGCTGTTGGCGCGGTCCAACAAAACAGATTCAATCAGCCTTGTCACTTTACGTGCCAAAGAGGTTTTTCTCAATCTGAGGGCGCTGATGGGCTGTTTTTGTTCTTCCGAGATCTGGTGGTCAATCCAGCACCGCAGCCTGGCTCGAAAGATAAATGAGTGAGATATTGGCCAACATTTGCTTTGCTCAAGTAACCACACATCTGACTCCGGTGTTTCAGCTGGACCAGCCAGTCGACTCTCCAAACTTCAAACTTGGGCTTGTGCAGGGCAGCGCGGAAGGGCAAAGGGTGCCATGTGTGGCTGTGGCTGATCCCAGCTGTCATAAAGGGCCTAAGCTTCTGAGCGGGGACCAGTGGGCTCACCTATGAATGACTAACAAACAGTGGGGGCCCGAACTGTCAGAATTTGCGGAATAGACTGCAAAATTGGTGCGTTGCTGAGAATAGTGAGGAAAACAAATGCCAAACAAAGAGTCTGTAGCGACATGCAAATGGGTGCACATACAACGGCTCTGACACTGCACTTCTTGGGCGAAGTCTTGAGACCGACATCTCTCTTGGTACACCTATCCTTTATCATTCCGGGCAAGACAGCCCTTGGACCCAATCTCGGGTTGCTGGTAGCGGAAGAATGCCCGCCTGAGTCAATCTTCAAATGCACCTGCACCAAAACCAGCCCAACTTGCCTCGACTAGCAAACATCAGGCTGATCCTCTCTCAATGACCAATTCTGTGGTCATTATGTTCCTTGAACATACGGCCTGGGCCGCCTGTTCCCCGCTGGGCAGTTCAGCCAAGCAACGCTTGCCGTGGGCCTGGCGGTCTGTGCACCCCCATCATTCCATTCTCCCTTTCCGCCATGCTTCCATCCCAGCAAGGCATTCGCGATGCTTTTGGTCGGCCCGCATCCCCTGCATTCCCCCGCCCACCCACTGCTTAGCACGAAACTGGAGGCGCGCCTTTGCACTCTTCACAAAGTCCTTCAGCACCACGTATCGGCAGTTCCAGCCTAGAGAGCTGCATGTCCCAAATGGCAAGCCGCGACTCCCAACCCCCAGGGCCAAAACCCGAGACATACTTGCCCAACTCCAAAACCATGATGGCCTTATCCGCAATGAGGAATGATGAGCTTTGTCACGCTTGTTTTGCTGACAATCATGCGCATCCAAAAAAGCTGTCCCACACAAGCACGCAGGAACACATGCACGCACGCAAACGTGTGCACATGCATGTGCCCACACATCCACACTCCTATGCTCACACCTACGGGCAAACACACAGCCGCGCACACACACACACACACACTCACACACTCACACACTCACACACTCACACACACACTCACTCACTCACTCACTCACTCACTCACTCACTCACTCACTCACTCACTCACTCA
Organism: Effrenium voratum; assembly: GCA_963377175.1. Classification (NCBI taxonomy): domain Eukaryota; class Dinophyceae; order Suessiales; family Symbiodiniaceae; genus Effrenium; species Effrenium voratum. The sequence goes on from CAUJNA010003616.1 coordinate 1,073,627, forward strand.
CTCACTCACTCACTCACTCACTCACTCACTCACTCACTCAGGACACCCGCACGGACACAAACACACAAACAAAACACTAATACAACAAGACAGAAAGAAAGAGAGAGAGAGAGAGAGAGAGAAAGAAAAAACGAAAGAAAGAAAGAAAAAACGAAAGAAAGAAAGAAAGAAAGAAAGAAAGAAAGAAAGAAAGAAAGAAAGAAGCAAACCCTGCTTTATTGATGGGCATTGGTCTTGAGCCAAACGGGCATTGCCGTTCGACATGTATTCATGCAATCAACGGGGCCTCCAACATCACATGCACGCACACATCCCCTCTGCCCTGGGGGGGGGGGGGGACCTTCCCATGTGGCTAGCCACCACTCCACCCCCCACCCCCCCTTCCTGTTGTACATTGTTGTACCTGCCATACACGAAAAAGGAGGGTTGAATGTCCAAAATTTGAGATGAAGGGATGCAAACAGCCAAAATGAAACGAATTCCTTCCATTCCAGCAAATGCAAACAAAGGCATAAACTACTGGTTCTTCACAAGAGTGCAAGCAACCAAGAGCAAGTGCAAAGCAACGCAATGCAAAGATTTCAGAATGTTCTCTCTGGTTTCTGTATTGAACGCGGCCTCGTAAACAGAGGTAAGCATTGAATAGCATTGACTAAAGTACAAAGAACCTTGCTCCCTTCTGCAATGTCTTCTAAAAAGCTACCGCCCCTTGCGAATTGAATCAATCAGCCTCCGTAAACACCAAGTTAAAACAAACTGTTTCAGAGTTTCTTAACATTGTGTTACGGAGTTTCGTAACATTGTGTTTCGGAGCTTTGGAACGCCGAATTTCCTTGTTCTGAGGTTGATTGTCCTCAAAAACGAGAAATCTGATTTAAAAAACACTGTGCAGCAACATTGTGGAACATCCCCGCATTCTGTACATCAAGCAGTGATGCTTGAGCTGAACATCACATTAAGGAACATCCACTACCACCCTTCTGGGGTACCTCTTTGGGGGTCAAGGGGTCGTGATTATTCAACTCCCCCGTCCCCGTGCTCACTAAGAGACTTGTATTTTACAGTCGCGCTTGAGCTGCGACCCATGTGATGCAAGGTCCTTTACCAGACCATAAAGAGTGCTTACCTATGATTTTGCACTTTTGTTACTGCTTGGTCATCTCAGGCCGGACATCTTTCAACTTTTCGGGCAAATTAGTTCTGATGCCCAAAAGCTTTAGAGTGTGGTCCCACTTCAAGGGCTGCAGTGCTTTTGTAAAGATGCCGGCTGCCTGGAGATCGGTAGCTACATACTTGATTACTACGCCCGTGCCGGGTTCAAGTTGCTCAGCAAGTGCGGACAAGTTCACTTTATGAGTGCGCTGTATGTGCCGCATTTTTGGGAAGTAACCTTTCTTGGCAACGAGGATAGTGGCTTGGTTATCTTCGTGTAGCACCAGCTCAGCCGGGCGTCCAAGCAAACGTTCCCACAAGGTCAAAGAGGGAAGGCCTTCTTGATATAAGGAGAATGTGAGCGAAACGACCTCGGCTTTGGTGGTGGACCTCGACACTGATGTCTGTCGTTTGCTCAACCATGCTAACGGGAAATTGGTGTTCGGTCCTTTAAGAACCAAGAAGCCACCAGACGTGTGACTTCGCATCCCTTTCTCCAGCATAGTCGGCATCTGCATACAGAGCGAGGCGATTGTCCTTTATGACTCCTACCAACCGGTAGTGCGTAGTCGAGTGGATGTACGCGATAAGACGGGCGAGTTGCCTATCGTGGTTGCGAGACCACTTCTGCACGGCGGTTGCTAAGTCACCTATGGGCTTGATGATGTCAGGACGCGCTACTCGTCCCAGCCATAAGGCCTTCATGAGGAGTTTGCACGCGTTCGGGGCTAGCTCACCAGCTGACTGATCATCTTCAGGAGGAAGTGACCCGTCTGGGCAGAACGGAGTAGTTACCTTCCGGAGCTTCTCGGCTGAGTGCCGGTTATAGAACAAAACAGTTCTACGGTTTGACGGGCAGAGTCGTTCATGTCAAAGGCAACGGCACCCTTTAATGCGCTTACAGCTGCGTTCAGATCATGTTCTTGAGGCTCTGCGGGAGCGTCTATAAAGACATGATTACGCCCGAGCACCCGAAAGATCGGCTCGGGAGGCTCTACATTTATCATGTTTGTAAGCTTTTCCCAAAAGGCTTCGTGTGCATCTGCGGGACCTGAGAGGGTTAAGTCATCGACGTAAGTCGAGAGCATAAGGCCTACCCCTTTAAAGAAAAAGTTTCCAGGAAACTCTGGGATTTTCTTCCCCTCCCAGCTGCTTGAGCAGCTTCTTGAGGTGTGCCTCCCACAGACCTCCTGCGTCAGGGTGACCATATAGGGCACGAATCAACAAGACCACGGGTTTCACGAACTTGGAACCCCATTCCTTTGGCCGCAGCTCAGGCGGGAGTTCAATCCACGTCTGGAACTGCGAGCTAAGGAACGCCTGGACATAGGCTTTTACCGCGTCAGCGCTAGTGACCGTGTCTCCTGAAATACACCCATATGCCAGGCAGGCGTTTAGGCCTTGTACCGAGGTGGGGTTTGCCCCCCATTTCTTGGTACACCGCGGGTGCACCGGCTTCATCTTTTGCACAGTCTCCCCTGAACACGATGCGCCCCTTTACCTGTTGGAGGTGCTTCGCAAGCTCATAGAACTTGATGCTGGCAATCGTCATGAGCTGACCAAAGTGCACCTTGATCCCAGATTGTCGCGCTTGAGCTGCGACCTCAGCCTTCTCCCGGACAGTTGAACTATCCCATACTCCGACGTCTTGGAGTCCGGTCGCCTCCTGCTTGATCGCCTCTAGTGCTTCAGGAGATGCAAGCGTCTCGGCGCGGGACAGGAGTTTGGTGACCATTGCATGCGCTTCTTTGGCGGGCATGCCGACAGCACGAGCAAGTAGACCTTGGACATCAAGGAGTTCCTCAACAATCTCTTTTGGTTTAGAGCCTGACTCAATCAGGAGGGTGAAGTCATCTTCTCCGGATTCGTGCTTTGGGGATTGCTCCTTAACACGATGCTCCGTCTGCTGAGTGACTGGAACAACAGGCATTGCTTGAACCGGAGTCCTACACACTTTGGGATACAACGCTTTGGCGATCAAACCACACATTTGCTCAGGGTAGAATGCAGTGCGGGAGGTTCGGCTGCCTGCCGCTGGAGTATGTTTTTTCGGACTTTGAGTGCGGACACTGGCGATCAGCGAATGCTTCGGCAAGGGCCTTTGATGTAGTTTTGATGCGCCAAGTCTTGATGGGTGAACCATTTTCATCCGTCAAACCAACAGCACAGCCATGAAACGAAACACCATGGAACACATCCTTGTGGCGTTCGAAAAACTCGGCAACATCTGGCCTCTGCCAGCCTTCGCAGTCACGCGGCCACTCAAAAGTGACTGATCCACCGGCCTTCAAAACATGCTCGGCGTGCAATGCAAACTTTGAAAACATCACTTTGGATTGCTTGACTGTTTCCCCTAACTTTTTCTTGAACGGCTTACCTAGCCTGTGGAGGTTCAGCCTCTGCCAAGGTGATCCTGAGACGCATGGAATGGCTGCCCACAAGTTAGGTCGGACGCACTGCGAGAGTTGATACGCGAGCTGCTCATCCGCAACCGCTGGCTCTAAGTCAATGTACTCCTTTGCCAATCGGGCATGTGGTATGTTGACATCCTTGAACACATTACCCATTGAGGAATTAGGTGAACAAGCAAATTCAAACATCGGGCCAACAGCATCACGCGCTAGGCGCTTGCGAGCACGCTTGTTGCCAACGGTAAACGGAGGGCGTTCATCACCCCCCTGAAGCTGGCAAGGGTTACCGAAAACGGATGGCTTCTCTTTCGTGGTCTCAGCAAGTGTTGTGCTGGATGTGGTTGACACGGCGACGGCTGCTCCTGAGCTGACTGGGATGTTACCCTCGTGAGGACTGAGCCCCCCTGCTGCGCGTAAAGCTGCAGCCGAATGCTCGGAATCACTATATAACCTAAAAATGGTTATGCCAGTCCAGAACCCAGGGAGTTCTCGATGTGCTGAGAATCTGCCTGCCCAACCATCACTGATACCTTCCTTGCTACCATCTTGCTGGGACACAACGCGAGTGGTCCTACCGGGTGTGATTCTGCACACTGACACGGGACAATCACCGACATCCTTGGGAGTGAAAAGCTTAATCCTAGGCTGATGATGCACGCGGATTAACACGTTACCACTAGGCTTATAAACCCATTCATCCTTCTTGGTTGATGCGGGGACAGCGTCGGCATGCGGAACACTGGGCCGAGAAGAGGCGGGCTCTCCAAGCAAGGCACGGACGATATCGGGGTCTCCCTCCTCAGGTGCCTCGATCTCTGGGGCTTCTGGGGGTTCTAGGGACGACGCCTTTGCAGCGCGTATAGCAGCTGCCTCATCTTCACCCTTGCTTGGTTTGGTGGCCTCCTCACTTGCGGCCTTTTTGGCCTTTGCTTCTTCCTTTTCACTTTCAACTAGCTCTGCAAACCTTTTGCGGCATTCATCAGTGTGATGCCTAGAACTAGCATGGCCGGTGCAGGCCTTGCATCCAGGAGTCTCCTTGAACTTTATAATTCGTTCAATGGTGATGTACACACTTCGTGACTTGAAGCCTGACGGAGTTGACGGGGCAGGGATGCCTTCAGGAATGAAAGGATCATCCCTGATTGCATACTCAGGAACCTCGCCATCGCCTGTTCGCAGGGCTCGATCGGCAGCGGCCGCGATCGGGAAAACAGGATCGCCTTCCTCGACGAACAACTCAGGTTCGGGCACGTCATGGACAGCATTACCATTGGTTCTGAAACTTTGGTAGTCCATAACTTTTAGCACCCTTCGATATCGCATTTCTGGATCGATACGCCGACCCATAAACAAGCCTGGGGCCATGTTGGGTTCTAGGGTTCTCTTTCCAGCTGACTTTAGGCGATACCAAACGAGCTGTCGGAAACAACAGCGGACGCCATCGAACTTCTCCTTGGTGAGTGCTTCCCATTGCGTCTTTGTCGGATCGAACGTGGACGGTCGGCCGAAAGATATCGAGAGGCATGCAAAGGGATAGGAATGCGTGTGTAGGGAGTATGGCAAACCCGATTGATGGTGTATGCTCCTGCAACACTCCTTCTCCTCTCGGACATCTCGCTCAAGCTCGGAGTTGTGTGGCCAGCGATTCGGCAAAGAGGTTTCGGGGATCATCCCTACTTCCTCGGCCGCTCCCTGCAACTCTCCAGCTTCATCCATTTTTATGAGACAGTGTGGAGCGAGTTCGTTGGCCCAACGGGCGCGTGATGTCGCGTTCGATCTTCAAGCATTTTCAGCTGGAGCGCGACCGGATCGGCATCCTGGGAGAACGCAATCTTCTAGGTTTGAAACGTGCCGGCCAGTCAGTAGCAGACATCGAGGCATTCCGTGAGAAGTACAACTACATTCTCCGTGCGATACCTCTTGATGAGCTCCCAAGAAAGAACTCTTTTCAATCATCTCATTGACGAGTTTGAGAAGTGCCCCATAATGAAGCATCGCGTTGAGAAGGCCCGTGAGTCCGCCCATGATAGTCGCCGCCGCACCTGTGCATGGCTTTGGGCAAAGGCAGATCTGGCCATTGAGCTTGCCCAGCAAAAGCGCAACCGTGATGAGTTTGATCAGGATGTTAAGCTCAAACCGGCTGTTCGTGGCACGGGCAAGGAAGGAGCTACCAGCGCTTTGCCAGCAGAGACTAAGAAGGAGAAGAAGAAGAACAAGAAAGGTGAAAAGAAAGGGGATCAAGGGCAGGATAAAGGCGGCACCCCAGCTGCTCCTGCGCCTAAAGGTAAAAGTCCTTTTAACCCTAAGCCTCCTCCTCCTCCTCCTCCGAAGTCCCAAAGTGCAACAAGGGAGACACGACCCCTTCTAATCTCACGCCGAGGTCGAAGGCTGTGTCCAAGACAGCAAAGATGTCAGCCGTTGAAAAGGCAAAAGTTCCGTGTATGTTCTACGCCTATGATGCGTGTAGGGCCAAGTCCTGCGCCTTCCTCCACGCACCGACTGAGAAGTACACTGGGCCGCCCCCACGGGCCCTCAGTAAGGCGAAATCTCCGGCCGCCGTTGCCGCCGTAGTCCCAGCGGTCCCAAGTGTCCCTGCCAGGAACGATAACATCAGTTGGCTATGGGACACCGCTGCAGGTCGCCACCTCATCGGTAAGCAGGCTTTGAACAGCACTATGATGCATTGCGTACGCAAGACCAACACACCGGTAGGCTTTGCCACAGGCGGAGGAGCGCAACAAGGAGATAAATCTCTTGCGTTTGAGGACTCCCGTGTGATCCCACCTGATGAGCAGGTTTACGTTTTGAACGAATGTCCGCCCGCTCAATCAATTGGCAAAACCGTCATCGATCAAGGTTACCTCTTCATCTGGGACCCCAGTTCCTCGCCGTTCTAGGATCAACGCCTCCAGGGTTGTTGAGTACGTACCACAGTACGACGAGGTAGTCAAACCGCAGATCGTTGATCAAGCCGCGAATCTTCGGCCAATCAATGTCGTTGGTTCTCCTGCGAAAGTCGAGGATGATGCAGTTTCCTTGTCCGATGATGATTCCTTCATCGTTGATCCATGCCAGGATTTTCCATCACCTGCCCAAGTGCCAGAAGAAGAAAAGGAGCAGCTCAATGCGCTCATTGATGATGTGGTCCAAGAGATTAAGGTTGCTAGCTTAACGCGCAACGAAAAGCCAGCCATGCCAGCTCCGGACGAAAGGGCTCCGGCCGAGCCCCCGGATCCGCCGCCAGTGCCACCACCTGTTGGAGCACCTCCTGCACCCGCACCAGCGGTGCCCGAACATCCTGATGACGAGCGCAGACTTGTCGATTTTGCAGAAGGTGGTGAGCTTCGTGATGAACCGCGGCTTTGGGCCGAAGCCAGTTCACCGGAACACCAACGGACTCACTTCCCCAAGAATCCCTTCTGCAAGATTTGCAACATCGCTAAGAACACATCAATGCGTGTCGCCCGGAAACCAGGGGGGCGGAGTGACGATCTTCTCGACGCACCCACCGCTCCCTACCAGCAGCTCGCTACTGATAGCGTGATCTTGGCGAAAGGCGATGAACACGTTGGCGTCGGCATAGGCGGAATAAAATCCCACCATGTCATCAGGGATGTGTTTTCCGGCGCAAGGGTCGCACACCCCGTCTCAAAGAGAGACATTCCGTCGCACGCAAGGAATCTCAGGCATTTCATTGGCCTCAGGGCATTGTACCTGCGGTGTTCCGTTCGTGCTCCACCAGGTTTTGGAACAACAACCCAAACTTGCCTTTGCAACAGGTTTTCAACAGCTTGGCGGCTATCTCACGGGTTGTGCGTGGGAAACGCTTGTCTGCCCTGAGTTGTTCCTCGGATGAGGTCAGGCAATCCTGAGCTCACAGATAGAGCTCGTCATCGGTCGTCTTTTGCAAACGCCCAATGGCCATGAGGACTTGATTCACGTACCCACGCGCCTGACCGGCGTTCTCTGGCGGAAGCGGAAGCACTAAATCCTTAAGGCCCTTGATGCGAACCACGGTTTCCTCATATGAGGCCGGATCTGATGCGCTTGTAGCAGCATCCCCACCACTTGCATCTGCTGCTTGAGTACCTTGTCCCTGCAGCTTGTTCAGCTAATGCGGTCTGAGCACGGGCTCGTTCGACTGCTTGCTGGGCTTGGTATGTCAGTTCAGTTGCATGTTGTCTAGAGGTCTGCTCCCTTTGTTGCGCAACAGCAGCAACCTCCCCTAGCCTTTGTCTGGCCTCGTCCGCGGCTCGATGCTCGTGAAGGGCAACATTGGCAGCCTGATCAGCAATGAGCGAAGCTTGATGCGCACGTCGCCGATCCGGCCACAGCACTCATGTTCCTAGATGGGTCGGGTGCTGGCACTTGTGGGCTATACACAAGGGGAGTTGCAGTAGAGTCTGAATCAGGTTCCCTTACAATGGGAGTCCTACGGGGAGGAGTCGCGTTGCGATCGCGGCTACAAACATCTCTTGATGAGGATGCCCTGGAACCTACGGGAACTACGGACAGTGCGGGTGCCGAAACATCACCTAGTTCAGGGTCTTCCTCATTAGATTCTCTCCCAGGGGTTGACCTTGATCTATCATCCGAAGGTGGGGAAATCCCTGACGCCATGTCGGATGCACCTTTCACACAAGGTCAGGCTCACGTATGCTGACACACCGCGCTTCAAGCTGCGGCCTGGGAAAACTTATGCTACAACCGGTGTTGGAAACCGGTGCACTTGCTGCGCTTGAGCTGCAGCCTCCGGCACTGCCAGGTCACCGAAAAAGTCCGTCGCCCCTTGCAGAGTGAGGGCGGCGGCCAACTTCCTCGAGGCACTCGTTTTGGTCGAGTACTCTGGCAGGACGGAGTAGGCGTCGGTGCTGGTTGAGGTACTCGTGGGGCTCGTCCAGCGCGTCGTAGAGCGCTCGATCGGCGTCTCGTCGACCGACGCCTATGCCGAGGGCGCCTGCTGTGCGGCACTCCTTGAGGACGGAGTTGTTGTCGTCCACGATGGCGCACGCCCCCAGCTGCGCTAAAGCTGCAGCCTTGCCAGATGGTCCGACCCGTTTCCAGGTCAGAACCACTTCTCCGAACGGGAGTGTGACCAAGCCGTCAATGGCGTTGTTGCACACCTGGCAGTAGCTGACGATGCGGAAGTGGATGGGGTAGTGGCTGCGGTACAACTTGGACAGTACCTTCAGCAGCCACTCCTTTGGCGCACCGTCAGGCTCGACGGAAATGTCGAGGGTGTAGGCTTTGGGCGGCGTCTTGATCGATCTTGGGACCGACGCTGCGCGTTGAGCTGCAGCCCTTGGCACTGGTGGCGCTCTCAGCGGTGGTGGGGGTATGGCCTTCGACGCAGCGCCGCAGCTGCCTGGTCGAGTACGCTTTGTGGGGGCGCCTTGACCTTGCTCTCCCGCTTGGTAAAAACTACCCGAGCGGTCTTTGTTGCGGGTGCTGTGGATGAGTCGCGCCCGGCAGGTGCAGGCCGCTTGACGCTTACCTGCTCAGCTTCGTACACCCTGTCCGGGTTGAAGGCCGCCAGACCTGAGTACACAGCGCGCGCTGACCTTTCAGGAGGTGGTGATGCGCTCAAGTCGTAATGTTCGGCCCTCCCGTGACCTCGGGGGAGGGTTGGACGAGGACTCCGCCCTCGGTGGACGATGCCAGTAGGAGTCTGGCAGGTCGTACGGGTCGTCCGAGGGTGGTGGATGCGGCGCCCGACGTGTAGGTCTTGGGGCGCCCTCGTACCGGTGCTGGAGGATCCAGATCCCTGTGCTGTCCACCCTGGTTGTGGGGTAGGCGCAGTTGGCCGGCGCAAGGATCAGCGGCCGGCTGCTCAGGGATGCACGGGCCGGAGGTGTCGAAGAGCTGGAGCTCCTGGCCCTCGACCCCGCTGCGCTTCGAGCTGCAGCCCTGAGGGGAGTTCTGGATCTTGGGCGTCGGGATGACGCCTTCTGCGCCGGTGCAAGGGAAGGCTGATGCCTTGCCGGCGGTGTCCTCTTCCTCCGCGATGAGGACCCTACAGCAGTATATCTCCCTCTGGCCGCAGTTGTAGGCGGATAGGAAGAGGGACGGGACGGGCTCTCAGTTGAAGCTCTGGATGGAGCCGCCGCGCTTGGAGCTGCAGCCTGATCTCCCGGCCCGGCTGCTGTCTGTGTCACCGCTGCGCTTGGAGCTGCAGCCTTGATTGTGGACACAGTTGTGGTGGAGGATGGGCTTGATGGGGTGCTTGGTTGTTGTGCCTGAGCTGGGTGCTGGAGCCTGCCCTGCCGCGCCTTGAGCTGCGGCCTGTGCCCGTTGTAGGAGTGGGATGGGTTGATGTTGGCCTCGGGCGATGACGGCGTCGTAGAGGTCGGGGTAGATGTCCCGCAGATGCCGATAGCTCTGATCGGTAAAATCTGCTTGCCACGCTAGGAGCTCCGATGCAAGTCCGAAGCTTCCTCCCAGGGGACTTTTGCCAACGGGTGAGCTCGTCGAAAGCTTCGTAGTAAAGCTTTCGACGATGAACCCACCCGCCCCTGTGTCCTCGGGCCGAGAGGGCCTAATCCCAAAAAGCAGTTACAGTTACGGCTGATAACCACTCAACAGGGAAAGAAACACAGCGAACCAGAAACCGGGACCCTTATTAACCCCAGTCCGGTAGGCGAGCGCAAACCCTGCTTTATTGATGGGCATTGGTCTTGAGCCAAACGGGCGTTGGGGCCTCCAACATCACATGCATGCACACCCTTCTGGGGTACCTCTTTGGGGATCAAGGGGTCGTGATTATTCAACAAACAAACAAACAAAACAAACAAACAATCAATCAATCAAACAAACAAACAAACAACAAATAAACTAGCAAACAATTTACACAAACAAAACGAAACACCGCAAAACAAACAAACAAACAAACAAATAAACTAGCACAATTTGAACAAACAAAACAAAACACCGCAAAACAAACAAACAAACAAACAAACAGACAACAAACAAGCAACAAACAAGCAAGCAAGCAAGCAAGCAAGCAAGCAAACAAACAAACAAACAATCAATCAAACAAACAAACAAACACATCACAAACCGACACACACCTACGAAGCACATATCTAAACAGAACATTGCACAGCAACATACCACAGTACACAAATCACACAAACGTACCTGCAAGCCAAAGCCAGCCAATCCGCGACCGAGCGCCTCTACGTTTCCTCTGAGTTTCAAGCCCTGGAAGTCTAAAAGTTGCGCCCGAAAACGGTGGGTCTCTCTTGAAGCCGTCCGGGCAGCTCCTCACCTCCTCGCAGGCCGAGCGGAAGGTCTCCGGGGTGGCGGGGCCATCCACCGGCGCCCAGCAGGCCCGCGGCGACAGCGGCGCCAGCGTCGCGTAGGTCGCGGGGAAGAAGTGCGCCGCCTCGTAGCAGTGGGGCCTCGAGCTTGGCCCAGATGGCTGTGGGTCAAAATCCCGTATACCCAGTGAACATCCCAATCCCCACTAAAATAGGTTCTAAAATGGCTGGTGCACCTACCCCGAAATGGGATCCCATTGGTTTTGACCCACAGCCAAATCCGGCCAAAGAGGATTTGCAAGCGGAAAAAAATGCAAATGGAGAAGTACCACTGTGTGGGAAATCATCACTGACATATTTTGGAATCATAGGCTCAGGGTGGTGAATCTGATCATAGGCACCCAACAGTGAATCAGCAAGCCCCGCCCACGCGGCATTGGCACGCCCTGTCAAAACGATGGCCAGGCCGGTGGCTCAAAACCTTGGCCCCCCCACGGCACCAGCAGCTCAATGCCCTGCTCCTTGAGGCCCTCATGCAGCAGCCTACTTGGTTGCTGTCGACCCCCCAGCAAAAAGTTTAACTTTTTGGGGGCTTAGTGGAAAACACCTTTATTTCCCAAAAAGTTAAAGTCTAAAGATCCAACCCAATAGCAGAAAAAGCCTAAGGCAAAGGATGACTGGCGACCGCGCTTCCAACCCATGGCCTTCGACGCCCCCGCGCCAGCATGAAGCCGCGGAAGATCCCGCGGAAGCCGCGCGGCCCTGGCAGGCGGCATGGAGCCCCCTTCGGGCGCCCCTTATGCGGGGCTTACCGTGGCCCCAAAAGACAAGATGCTGCCTTTAGCGTCCTTTAGCGCCCCATAAGGAAACCACATGGGAAGCCCGCCAAGCTGCACGCTTTCTGCCTCCGTCCGGGAGCTCCACAGCCTCCCGGAAGCCGAAGCGGAAGAGGGGAAGCCCGGCCGCCACCGCCGCCTCGGCCTCCTGTGCAAACCGGCGCCGCCGTTCGCCGCGACCTAAGGCCTGAGACCCGGCTCGCCAACTCCCCTCCCCGGGAACGGTGTTTTTGCTTTTTACTAGGGCTGAGTTTCTTTCCTGCTGGCTTTCCGCAGGGCAAACATCCCCAGGAAACCCCCCCCGCCAAAAAACGAGATCTGGGGAGTTGGCTGCACCTCCCGCAGCGTCTACAAGCAAAGCACGGAACGCTCGCAGGGCCTCATCGAACTCCAGATCGTCGGGCATGACGGCAGCCAAGGGCCTGAAGTGAAAATCGAGCAGAAATCAGAGTCGGCTCGGTCAATGCACATTGCTCCGTGTCTTCAGCTCAGGAGGTCTCTCAAAATGCAATGCTTTCGTTCATTCTCGTGTCTTCTCTTGCCTGGTTTCACATGCTTCCCATCCCAATGTCTCGCGCTTCGCCGAGCAGCAACTCTGCCGTATCAGTACCTAAATGCTGGCGAAAAAATATATTGGGCACTGCGTCACAGTAGAAGACATGTCCTGTGTATAAATCACAAAAAGAAACGTGCATCCGACTTCTCAACAAGCGTGCGGATATTTGCAACGGTTGCCCTCTCTTTGCCTTGGCGAGCCACTCAATGCCTCTCCAAACTCATGGTGCAAGCCAATCTCCCGCAAATACTGTAGATCCATTGCAGGGATCAAGGCCAGTCGGCTACTGCTTGTGCGTGCATCTGCCCTCCAGGATGGCCGCATCGTCGTGACAAAGGTTGTGGGCATCATAATCAGCAAAACACGCCAAAACAGGCAATGCCTGCAAATACATATTCATCTGCAATTTAAATAGCATGTTTGTTCATAGTGGCTTTCACCTTGAGCCAGTATGGTGACCAGCTCACTTGACCCACTTGCAACAGCGCGCTCCACACACTGCGGCCCTTTATTTCTAGAAAAACCGATAGCTGCTGAAAACGATGGCATCTTCGAAGCCAGCGCTCAGCAAGTGGCTCACTCACTTGGCACGGCCAACGCAAATGCCGCACTTCTCGGGCCTGCGCAGGCCACTTTTCTCGTTGGCCATGCCACATGCAGCAGGATCGCCCCATGCAACTCATGCGCTTCCAGAGCCTTGTTGAAGTGGAGGGCCGGGCAACCCGCCATCCCGTAGCAATCAAAGCCTTAGTCAATGCATGCAACACTACTGAAGCACAAAGTTTATTCAGCAGAAAACAGGAAGAACAAAAGAAACTGCACACGGTCGGCATGAGCCCATGGCCCTCTCGTCGGCAAGCCATTGCACCTTCATCTCGCACAGGGGGCATGCCTCAGGACGGCAGTGAAAGCCACGGGGCCTTTGCGACTTTTCTGAGCTGCAAACTGAGTGCTGGCCGCAGGCCACTTTTTCCTTAAGATCTGAATACATGCACGTACATCCGTTCAGCAAGTTGTCCCCTCTCGCATCACGCCCTTGGATGCTAGCCCACACATGACATGCCATGCTTGCAGAGTTTGACGGTGCCTGAGGCCGACTCTGCACAGGTTCGGCAAACCAAGCACCTGACATGGAAGCGCTCCATGAGTCACCCAAAGCCAAATCAATTGACAGCACCCCCGATATTGGCACGAAAGTGGGGGAAACGTTTCTGAAACGAACAAATCCAAACGACCAACAAGACGGCAATTGCACAGTGTGAGCATGCACCCAGCTTGGCATTGACAGCAACCGCAGCCAATGCTCACCCGCTGAAACATGTAGCAGTCGTCAGCCAAGAGCGCCAAAGCAGATCTGCAGTGACGGCAGAATTTAGGCGCCATGGCTGAGCAAGCAAATAGATCATGCACGAATCAGGCACGCCAGCAACAGGCGTGCGGCAACGAAGTGCTGCGGGAGCAAGACTTTTTGCGAAGAGTGTTTTGCCAGCAGCCAGAATACAAACAAGTCAGAACCGCCCGGACAAACATGCCTCTAGCCTCCCACAGAATACCTGACAAAAGAGCGGAAAAGCCTGGACTATGGAATAGTAGAGCAGAAGCAACACGACATAGGTTTTAGCTTTCAAGTTCGGGATCCCCCGATTTGAGGTTTGGGGGTCCAAACCCTGCACGCCGGACAGCAACCCAAGACAACAAAACGACAAACAAAAGACCTAAGACGTCGGATGCCAACACAGGATAGTCCATTCTCCCCCCCTCCCAACTAGTCAACGTTGTGTTTGACTCAACAATGTCCCAGTCTGTGTCAGCTCTAAGAAAAGCTCTGGCAACATCAAGCTCGCAACTCCGGGTGGCTCGAGTGCCGCCGAACAGCCGACAACACACAAACCAGGTGGTTGCGCCTGCAAGGTTGCAATCGGTGATCAGCTCTGCTGTTCTCCGGCAGCTCCTGCCCCTCCGGCCAGAAGGGGCTTTTGTTCTTTCAAAGGCTGACTGCAGCTGGAGAATGGTGTCACCTCTTGGTTCGCACAGTGTTACGCAGCTGCTTTTCCTCATGATGCATCTCGTCCACTGGCAAAGGAGCCACCTTTAGGCGTGCTCCTGCACCATGTGAGACGGCTCTCTGCGTCGCATCAAGCAGGCTGTTAAACTGCTCCGGTGTTGGCAGTTGGCCTGGCCGTCATTTTGAGGGCAGCCAGCGTTTGCAAGGCAAAGGGGGCGCTCTCACCAACTCTGTCACAGTGAAAAGCCCGTCCTTCTCCATCAAGCGTGGATGGCACGCCACGGACGGTGGAAACTCGCAGCGCTCGCAAGGCGAGGTGCACAACCTGCCAATTCTATCTGACCATGCGACACACAGACACACACTCGCAGTTTCTGCAAACTTCAATCCAAAGCCGCAACTCGATGCAAACCGTGGCACCTCGAGCTCATGAGATGCCACGAGTTGTTGAAAAGCGTCTACCTTGCCAAGTCACTCGCACCCAAGAAATGCGGTGTGTATGCGCGCGCCGTTGCTTCCAAAGGGCATGGCAGCTCAAGCTCGCTGTCACGGAGGGCTGCCGTATAGGCTCGCAAACGTTGCGCCATGCTCTCAGGCCTGAGGATCTCATACCTTAGCCGTCGTCCCACCTCCCATCGCAAAGGCAGCAAAAGAAACTCCGATGCATTGCAGTCAGTCTCTGAACAACTGATTTTGACAGGCGTCAATTGAGGTGGCTCACAATCAAGGGAAAATGAAGGTAAACAGTATACAATGGGCGTGCCGGCGCATAGGAAATTCAGATCATACGCACACCCGGTACCGAATACAAACTCGCAAGCGCAACGCCAAGAGGCCCTGCAGAGCCTGGCAGATTCCCCGCCAGTGGCGCACGAGCTTCTCTGCTCCAGCCTCAGGCTGCAGAACGCGCTTTGCGTCTCACCTCGCGGTTTAGCTGAGGCTCCCTTTCGCTCGCCCACACCGGCAGCTCCTTCCAGTTGGGTCTGATGGCTGCCGGCTGGACATTGCAGGCCTTTGCTGCGCCGTCGGTGCCGCAGCCTCACTGCATGCCGAGCAACCATGCAAGAGCTGCTTCGTGCATGCCGCCACGCTTGCGACTCATTGCTGACCAAAAAGCCCTCGCTATAGTATTGCAATGGGCAAGACTTGTTTGGGGATCGCTTGATATATTCAAAGCAGAACTACCAACAAACAATCAGACAAACACCCCGTCTGATCCCAATAATCAACATGTTCACACTCAAAGCTAACAAACGATGCGCCTGGCCAAGAAACAGGTTCCACTCAGTTCTGTCTGAGGCTTGCTTGCATCGCAATGCCCATCATCTGATCCACTGCTGACGCTGGGAGGTCCGCTTGAGCAGCTGCGAGTGGGCGGTAGGTCATCCATGTCCGGCTCCACTTGGAGGCGGCTGTCCAGGGCTTGGCACTGCAGCCGGACCTCCACCTGGCTGTGGTTCAAAAATAGGTGCCCAAAATGGAACCCGGCTAAGTGGCAACATGGACCAAAACCTGCGGTCTCCCCTGGTTTAATTTTGACCCACACCCACCTGGCACAAGCAGCCGTAGCCCTCCTCCTTCCCCTTACCCAGGCCCAGCGCCGCAGCAGCACGGCCCGCCAGGGATGACAGCACTGGAAGAAGGTCCGCTGCACGGGCAGTTGCTTCCACACCGGCGGTGCCTTCGCACTGAGAAACCGCCCGTCAATCTAGGGGTTGATTCCTTTTCCATTCTTTTCAGCCATCGTTCTTTTCCCAAACCAGCCATTTTTTCAGGGTGTTTGATGGTTTTCTAAAGAGAAGGATCCCTGGAAAGAATGGCAATGGAAGTTTCCCCTAGAATCAACATCAGGGGTGACACGAACCAGGGCTCCAGGCGCTCAACCTCCGAGCCAGGGCTCCGCTCCACTCGGAGGACGTGGCAGTGATCCGGAGCCCCGCGGCATTGCAGCAGCGGCCCTGCTCACCTCGAACGGATTCGCGCTGGAAGACTCGCCAACGCGAGTCTGATGCCCACCATGGGTGTGTCTCAAAATTAAAGGCCTAGGGTTACGCAGATGTTGGTCTTTGGTTCCGTTTGCCAAGGTGTCATTTTGGTACATGGCCATGGGTCAAAATCAATCCCCACTAAAATAAGGACTAAAATGGGTGGTGCACCTACCCCGAAATGGGATCCCATTGGTTTTGACCCACAGCCACATTTGTTTCAGCCGCAGCCAAGCCAATTCAGCAGGGCGCAAAGCTGCCGCACGGCGCTGTCCGCCAGATCTGAGAGCACCTCCAAGAACTCCTGGAAGCCCGCCAAGCCTTCGCACCGCGTGCCCACCTATGCGGAGAGCTACCAAAGCCGAAAGGCACATTGTGGGCGTGTACATTGTGAGTGCCCTGTGGTTCTGTCCCTGACATCTTTGACTCGCTCCGTGCCGACTGACGTGCCTCCAGGGCAAATGTGGCTGGTGGGGGAGGCTGCTGCGCGCGACCCTTGCTCGCACTTCCTGGGTTGAAGGGCAGGCGGGGTTGCCAGGTGAGGGCAGGAGATCCAGTCAAATCAAGTCAAGCCGCCACTGTCTTCCAAACTGATGCACTCCATCTGCTTTTGCTTCTTGCGAGGCGGACTTTCCTCTGCCTTCTCCAGTCCGGAACTTGTCTGCTCCGCTGTCATGCGAAGGCACGAAGCTGGAGCTGACACTGACGGAGGTTCATCCAACCTGAACAAAGGGAACAAATCCCACTGAGCCATGCAGAATCTGCCAAACGAGGAAGCAACATGTTCACCAGCGCCTGGCAACAAGTAACCCACTTTCGACCAAGCGGCTTCGCACTCGAAGCAGCATCCGTAGCAGCTGCTTGGCCTACAGCCATGAGAGCGCAGCTCCGAACGCACCGCTCAAACCCTGAGATGAGGTGAAGACCCTGGGTGGACTCTGTCCTCAGCTCAGCCAAATGGAAAATTCAACTGATAGGTCCATCATGGCCATGATTCAGCAGCAGTTTTGAGCGACTGCATGTGACATGAGCCTTTGCACACCCATATTAAGCCGACTCCTGGCAAGGGGGTCCATCGAGCCCCATGAGCCTCTCCACATAGGCTACATGGCCATCCACCATCTGTACGTAACTCAGCGAGGCATCGACATTGCGATAGACCATGCCAACATTTTCGAGATGCGACCTTGCTTCAAAGGCCTCTGGCGACGCATTCTTGAAGAAATTCCCGAAAACCATACGAGCATAGTCCACAAATGCGAGGCGGTAGAGGTGCCAAGCCTGGTCGAAGGAGAAGGAGCCAGCACTTCGACCTTGCTTTTCAAGGGCGTGCACCAAAGAATCGTAGTACAGCCTCACAATCTCCTCTTCGCCGCCCCATACGGACAAATCAGCCGAGTGCGGAAGAATCATGGCCACGTCAGCCATACTAAAGCCAACGCCAGTCCACTGGAAATCAATGAGCACGGGCAGGTCAAAACCCGATGAAGGCAAGAACATGTTCATCGCC
The DNA here is from genome assembly GCA_963377175.1 of Effrenium voratum. Taxonomy (NCBI): domain Eukaryota; class Dinophyceae; order Suessiales; family Symbiodiniaceae; genus Effrenium; species Effrenium voratum. Next base: position 1,091,341 of record CAUJNA010003616.1, read on the forward strand.
TTGGGGTCGCCATGCACCAGGGTTGCAAATGCTTGATGCGGAGCTGGTTGCAGCTGCGAGGACACCCATTCCGCCACCGCTTCCAGCCTTTTGGCAAGATTGACCATGCGTAACTCACCCAGCACGTCCGGCGCGTGCGGACGGAATGCGCCCAAGTACTGCTCCCAGTTCGGCTGCATCCGCTGCAATTCCGAGCTGTGCCGATTTTGGAGGGTCCAGTATGTCCCAGTGGGGTGCAGTCGCTCGGAGGCCCTGGACAACAGCTCCAGGTCCTCCCAGCTGGCGGCATGAAAGTGAGCCAATGCCTGTAGGCTCGCCCTCAGCTGCTCGGCTGCCAGCGGGGATGTCTGTACATATTGCCCGGCATCCACACATTCCAGGAGCAAAATGTAGCCGCATCTTCTCAGGGCTGCTTCTTCTTTGGCCAGGTCAGCATTGTCCAAGCAATGAAACTGCTCATCCACCAACGGAGCCCGAAGTAGTGGCACACCTCGGGCACGCAACTTCGCCGCAAATTCTGTGTAGAAACGGGCCTCGTTCCGGTTCGACTCCAGGTCCTTCCGCAATCTGTCCAGATTCTTTGGCGGCGCACTTCCGGCAAATACTTTCTTCATGTACAGCAGGGCGGGCCCCACGCCCGTCAAGAAGAGCTTCAATTGCACCGAGTGCGACTGCGGCCACCGCTTCTCCGAGTCAGAAACCATCTCCAGCGATGCGACGTGGGTCGAAGGCAGCGGCTGCTGTGCCGGCTCGGCTCTGCGGAGCACCTCTGAGAGCCATTCGGCATTGAGCTCCTCACCGCGAAACCCTTCAAGCAACTTGCCCTCTGCCGTAGCCATGGCCCGGAGAAGCAAAGGCTGAAGAAACAGGCTCAAAGTCGTCCGCCTTCGCCGCAAACTGGCCATCCAGGGTCTGAAGACTCTGAGACTCTACAGCTGTCTCTGGAAACCGCTGCAGTTCCAAGCAGGGGCAATGCCAAAGGGTGCGGATTTATTTTGGGATTTTTTTTCGTTTTTTTCTGGGAATTTTTTTCCCGTTTTTCGTCCGGGCCAGCAAAGTGTCGTATTTTACAGCATTTTCTCGCGAAATTGACGCATTTCACTAGCTCGTCAACATCCCCAGCATCGTTTTCAACATCCCCCGCATGTCCGACCAACATCCCTAGCATCACTAACAAATGGTGGGTAACAAAATCCAAGAAAAACAGAGCGGGGTAGTGATGATTCGAACAGGGGTGCAATTAAATCTCTGCAAAAAGTCTAAAAAGTAGCGGGGGGGTTGGGGGGGGCGGCAGCCCCCCCCCATGATGTTCGAAGAATTGATGATTCAACTAGGGCAACCCCCCCATGATGTTCGAAGAATTGATGATTCAACTAGGGGTGCAACTAATTAAATCTCTGCAGAAAATCTAAAACGTAGCGGGGGGGTTGGGGGGGGCCGGCAGCCCCCCCCATTGATGTCGGAAAAACGCCACCTGCCAAAGAGGAACTGGGAATGCAGAGGATGCGAAAAGCCGAAAAGCCTAGAAGCCCAGAAGCCGAGAAGCCAAGAAGCCGAAAAGCCAGAAGCCAAGAAGCCAAGAAGCCAAGAAGCCAAGAAGCCAAGAAGCCAAGAAGCCCAGAAGCCGAGATGCCGAGAAGCCAAGAAGCCAAGGCCAAGAAGCCAAGAAGCCGAGAAGCCAAGAAGCCAAGAAGCCAAGAAGCCAAGAAGCCAAGAAGCCAAAAGCGAAAACAATTCCAAAAAAAAACGAAAAAAAATCCTAAAATAAATACCCCTCCAATGCCAAATCTGCTTGCCAAGCATGCATGCTTTGCAGCACCTGCCTCACCATTCAAGCCAAGCTTCTTACTGCTGCCCATGTAAGAGAGCATGGAGGAGGGAGTTGAAAGGCACGCGGGCATGTAGCCTGCCATCTGTGTCATGCAATTCTGCATGTGAACCGCCTGCCACTCCGCCCATGACAGGCAGCACAACGGCGCCAGGGAAACGAAGCTCCGGAAGGCCTTGTTGGCCGCATGATGACACAGGCCGCATCAGTGGACATGCGTGGTGGGCCCCCAAAATTTCCCACTTCCCCCCCCAACCAACAACTTCCTGCCACTCCTACCAAGTCTGTCGCTGATTCAGGCAGTGATTTGCCCAAATCAAGCACCCCATCATTTGATGGGTGTTTCTCAAAATGCTGGATTCCCTTTCACTTGGTAATCTGTCCAGATGGGTGCTTCTCAAATTGCTGGACTCCCTTTCACTTGGTTTTTCCCCAGATAGCTGAAAGCTATAGCGCTTCTAACTTCTAATAACGAGGGGAAAGTGATTTGCGAGATTGATGGGCTGGTGCTAGGGGGCGGTGCTGTTTGAGGTGCTGATGGCAGTGCGTGCACATCTTTTCAAGATTGACGGTAGGGCGCTAGGGGGCATGCAGTTTGGGGCCCTTGTGCAGGTGCTGTTTGGGGGGTGACGGCGCGCGCGCATTTTTGCATCTTGAAGGTAGGAGGGGGGAATGCAGTTTGAGGTGCTGCTGCTGATGGTGCTGTGGGACGCAGTTTGTAGGGAGCTGTTTGAGGTGCTGGTGACGGAGCGGGCGCATTTTGCGTATTGACGGGTGCTATCGGGCATGCAGGTGACGGTGCAGGCGCGTGTTTGCATCTTGACTGTAGGGTGCAAGGGGGCATGCAGCTTAGGTCGTGGTTTGGGATTCTGTTTAGGGTGCTGGTTGATTTTGGCAAGATTGACGGCTGGGTGTCTTGCTCTTCAGGGTGGTGCGGGCGCATTCTTCCTCGATTGACGGCCGGGTTTTACTTGGGGCGTTCTTCGGGGGGTGCTTTTGGAGGTGCTGGTGCGCAAGCGCTATCTGGAGTCTATGCTGTTTTTGTTTTTTGCCAGGGGAACGCAAGCACAGGGCGGTCTTGCGGGACCGAGTGAGCCAAGCGGCGGCGCTTCTCCTTGACGCAGTCCAGCACCCAGGTCGAGGCCACCACATTCACCCGCTTGGCGCGGCGCTTCAGCTGGGCCCAGGTCTGGTTCCCGGAGGCCAGGTTGTCGGCGATGACGTGCGTCACATGCGTGAAGCCGTACTGCTCGTAGACTCCTTGAAGCCAACATCTCTATTCAGACCCTTTTGTTGCTAAGAGTCTTCTGTTTCAAGGGCAAGGAAAATTGATTGCTTTTCGGGGTTAGGAGGGTATGTGGTAGACTCCTAAAACCAACCAAACACACGACCTGGTTTGGCCTCCAAGCTGCGGAAACCCCCAAGATCTGAAAGTGCTCCTGTCGCGTTCCCCTTACCAAAAAGCGCCCGGTGCGGCACACAGCTACCTGTAAGCTGAGGCTCCGCCGTGCTCGACGATGATGCGTTTCAGCTCTTGGTCAGGCAGGCACGTGCGCCCCGTCATCCAGAAGCTGAGTCCAGAGAAGATCGCCGGCTTAGATGAGCAACCTTGGGAAAAGCCCTCACTGGGAAGGGCCGACTTGAGCCATTTTGGGAATTCACCGCCCTGATATGCCCCTGGTTATAACAAAGCCATGATGTTCTTCGTATCTCCATCTTCAAAGAGCCCCAATTGGCTTTGCACGCAGGCCTGAGCCAGCGTCCGCTGCCGCCGCAAACTGCTCTTTGAGCTTCCGATTCTTCTCCACCATGTAGTCCTCAGGATGGGCAACCAAGCTGGCCCCCAAGCCCGGCGAGATCGTTGCGCGGCCGAGCAGCGCCGAAAGATGCCTCAGCGCACAAAAAAAAAAAACGGCTGCACTCGCTCATGGTGCGTCCCGTGGCGAGAAGGAACAGCCGATGGCCAAGGTGCGAAGCCGCCGCCTCCGAAGAGCTTTCCAGACTTTTCGGGGGCGGCATCTCCGGCCTTGCCCTTTCCTGCACCACGACTTCGACCCCTAGAGCCTCTCTCGCTGCGTGCACGCGTGCCTGCCTTTACCCTTCCGAGGAGCGCCCATGGGGAGTGGCCGCACTGCATTTGCCTACTGATCCGCTTCGGAGCCATACGGCTGCGACCTGCGGCGCTCATTTGGCTGCACAGCCGCGCCAGGTCTGAATGGGGGTGGGTGTCAACAGCCGATCCTCGGTCATGATGACCCGGCCAGGCTGCTGGGCACAAGCCGCGCATCGCCGTCCTGCCATGTGGCGTGTGTCAGGCCCACGTTGTGCGCAGGCTTTTGCTGCTGTAACGACCACATGGTCGTAAGTCGCAAGTTGCGAGGGCAAAAAAGCCGGGCGACAACTTGACATGATACGAGCCTTCTTTTCCACAGTTTGCTTGCGCAGCTGGCGCAATTGTGCTGCCCTGCATACGGACTTCGACATGTAATACGCTCCTGACAAACTGCAATGTTGCAACAAACCTATTACTCGCACCTTGCACAACCCATTGCTCTCCATGATTTGGTAGCAGTGGGCACCTGCAGCACAGCCTTCCCATGCATCAAGGCGCTCATGCCCGGTTTACTTCCAGCCCCCTTCCTGCTTTGGAGAGAAAAACAAAAACACAACAACCATGACGACTATGCTGCTGACAAACTGGCAGCAAATCGTTCGCCGACCTTGGTGGTGAGGGCACTGACAAGCCGCCTGTATGCAGCTCTCACCCCGACATTCCTCCACGCAAAGACAGGCACAGGCACTGGAAACCGAGCAAGATACGATGTCCAGAACTTCCAAAGGCTCCCGGTGTCCGAACCTCGGGTCAGATTTCACGGACAGCTCTGCTCTCAAACTCTCAAACTCTCAGCCGATGGGCCGGCATCCGTGCACACGATGCACAAGCGGCTCGAGTCCTGCAGTACCTCGGCAACTCCCAAAGCATACGTGCTGTCGGGCCTGATGTTCATTTGTGCGAACTCTCATAGCATGCGCGCAAAAATATATCGCCGAGCGCCTTGAGGCCGCTCTGGCTGAAGCTGCCATGAGCCTAGAACCCAAGGAGACATCAGTCACAAAACAAATGCTGCCCAACTTGCACTTCACAGCCGAATCTGGTCTGACGCTTATTGTTAATGCCGCATGCTTTTTCTTCTTTTTTTTTTCGAAACTTTGGCAATCCTTGACCATCTGATGACAAAGCATGCATTAGTGACGAATACTTCTGACTTCTTGCTCTTGGGTCATGCCCTCACTTGGCTTTGGAGAATCATTCGGCAGCTGGATCTACCACTTCTTCCTCGGACTCCTGCTGCGGTTCCTGCCTGACTTCCCGCCGGACTTGCCACCTGACTTCCCGCCATGCGTCCAGCACTCTCCCATCTGGCACCATTTGCAGCTGCCGCCGCCTCCGCCGCCTCCGCCTCCGCCGCCGCCCTTGGAGCCCTTCCCGCCCCCGCCGCCCCAGCTGCCACCTCGCCGATATCCGCCGCCACGCCGGGCCATGCTGCGGAGCTCGTCGCTGACATGCTGGTTTGTGCTTTCCATGACCTGCGGGGAATGCGCAACCGAGAGCAACAGCGCGCGTCTAACGCTACGCATTCATGAAGCAGAACTGCTCTTTTTCTGAGACGCCCCAAGCACGGTGCGCCCTCTGTGCCTGGATGATGCCCGACACCTTTCCGCCGTCCTCGGGCGCAAGGAGCGTCACCGCGAAGCCTTTGACTCCTGCTCGTCCAGTGCGGCCAATTCTGTGGACGTAGTCCTCTGTGTTGTTTGCCTTGGTCAGCCAAGGCCAAGCGTTCAAGCACCAGGCTGCGCCCATTTGATCCAAGCTACAGCATCATAGTTCGCAACTAGGCCTTGCAGGCAGCGGTCGTTGCTATGGCATGTGATGGCAGGACTCCCGTTCAAAGCTCCCGCCTGTCACCCAAACAAATAAAACAAGCCGCGAACTCAAACGCAGATTCGTTGCCCACAGCTACCGTTGTGCTTGTGCTCCTGCTTATCCATTTACGTACTTGTTGACCAATTGGTTTTTCTGTCTGTCCATCTGCCTGCTTGTTCATCCATGCATTTGTTTGCGCATTTATCTGTCCATCCGTCTGTCCACCTGCGCATATGTACATCTATCTCTACCTACCAGCCAACCTATCCATCTAACCTTTTCTAATCTCTTCTTGCCTACCAACCTATCAATCTATCTCTCTTGCACTGTGTATCTCATCTGACCTAATCTAGTCTCATTCATTCTAATCGGGCTATCTCTCTATCTCTCAGTCCCTCTATCTTTCCGTCTATCTATCTATCTATCTACCTATCTATGTACAGTATATCTCCCGTCTGCCGTTCAGTCCCTCTATCTCCCTACCTATCTATCTATCTATCTGTCTACCTACTTGCGTCTACCTATCTGTATTTTCTGTCTATCCAGCTCCCGGTCTATCAATCTCATCTACCGGTCTACATATGTACTAACCTAACCCAATCTCATCTATCTTCACTGGCTTGTCTTATCCAACCTATCCACCTACCTATCTAACCCAATCTTATCCCATGTAACCTGTCCATCTGTCTATCTAGTCAAAGTTCACCTAATCTAGGCTATCCATGTTTCTAGCTCATGTACTCTACAAGCTACGCATCTTGCCAACTATCTGTCTATCTATCTGTCTATCGCACCTGTCGGACCGATCTAAGCTGAGCAAGCTATAGCATCTAACCTAACCTAGCCTAACCTAAGCTAACCTAACCTGACCTATCTCTATATATATATCTATCTATCTCTTTATCTATCTACCTTCTACCGGGTAACCAATCAACCTCATCTTTCTATTTATCTGCGTATCCCTCCTATCTATCCACATATCTGTCTACCTGTCTACCTGTCTACCTGTCTACCTGTCTACCTGTCTACCTGTCTACCTATCTATCCATCTATCCATCTATCGATCCATCTATCCATCTGCCGATCTATCTAGCCATCTATCGATCTATCTATCTGTCTATCGTTCTTTCCATCTATCTTTCTTTTCTTCTAAGCTATCTATGGCGCTGTGCCTGCCATCAAACTGGATTACAGTGCTCCAAAGTGCTGCGCCTGTCCAGAATGATTTCGACGGATTGTGACGAACTTTCAGCTTGCCAAAGCGAGCCGATAGCACGACAGGGCCAAAGAGGCCCCCAGACCCCTTTCTATTGCGGGAATCCTTCTGCCACGCAATTGGGAAACACAGGGAAACACAGAGCCTGCACTGCGCTTGCAGGCAAGCTGCCAATGCCCTTGATGTCCAGCCCACGTGCCGCAACGTCAGTCGCGCATAGTACTCGGATGCGGCCACTCTTCAGGCCATTCAGGGCTTGGTCGCGCTCCCGTTGATCCTGCCGTGCCGAGCCACGGCAAAAGCCTGTGCAGCACGCAGCCTTTTGATAGCCTGCGGAGCCTGTATGCCAACCAGAGCTTCCGTCCTTGTCGCCATGAATCGCAGCGCAGGAAACACCGCCAGCCATGAGATTCTGAGCTAGTTCCTCGCACATCCGCTTCGTGCTGGCAAACACCAGGCACTTTCCAACAGCTCCTGCCATGCTCCAAGCGGAAGTAGCAGCACAAGATTGGAATGGCAGCGTGCTGGGCATGGCACTGTTGAACTCAAAACGAAGGCAACAGCAACTGAACAATTCTCTGTCCCGCCTCTCTCCATTAGTCCAGCTTCCCTCAGCAGATCTAAGATGGCAGCCTTCTTGGCGCGTGAATCGGAGACTATGCGCACTTGCTGCGTGACATCCTGAGACAATCCCATGCCGAGCAGTCGGGATCTCAAGCTCCATAGGCTTGCGACTCATCCATCCAGTCCTGGTTTGCCTTGAGCTCATCTCGGTTTCCAATCATCACCCGGGCCGGTTGGTGCAAAATCGTGCTCGCCAGCTGCCGGACCTGCAGGGCACTGCCCCTCTGCGCAACCCGGAAGCCAGCTGGACTGTGGCTGGACGCAATCCTGCACCACTTTGAAACCATGGGAAACCATTGTTTGTTGGTATGCTCAGGGGAAACATCAGTCCAGGGTGTCTTAGGTGATGCAGGATTCGTCCATCCACCGTCTTGCCGTGAATCCGTGCCCCCCGGACCTCCTTGGGCCACGTGGCAGTGAAGAACATCGTGTGGCGGCTCTTGGGCACATGCTGCAGGATCTTCTGGATCTGGGGCTCGAATCCCATGTCCAGCATGCGGTCGGCTTCATCCAGCACCTGCGCCATGGGGCCAAGATGCAAACGCCACACCGGCAAGCTGCAAGCTTCAGCCAGGGCACAAGCTTTCGCACTCTGTTGACCTGACATGGGCTACCACTTCAGAGAGGAAAAAAAAGGCTTCTGCATCCATCCCCCGATCAACTGTCAACAGCAATACACTCAGAAAGGGCTATTTGTTGCCAAGTCGCTTGAACTTTGCCACTCTCTATCAGATCATTCAGGCGGCCAGGGCAGGCAATAATGCTGTGAACTCCCTGGCGGAACTTGTTGAGCTGATCCCACTTGGGAGCACCTCCATACATGGACACCTCAGCGTTTGGCCGACCCCAAAAGGCGCATGGCCCGCTGTGGCCGGCCACTCCGCCATGGCAACTTCCCCTCCCACATGCCAAGACAAGATGCACACCACATCCCCACGCACTTCCCGAAGCGATTGGCTTCTGCCTGGCCGGGTAACATGTCATGCGTAGCTGGGGCGCCAAGAAAGCGAAGGTTCAACAAAATCAAGGGCCGTTGCAGAGGTACCTGCGCACGACTTGCGCACATTTTACAGATAGATTTAGATGCCCCGCAAGTGGCGCAGCGATTTGCCCAAGAAACTACTGGCAGGCAGCTGTTTCATACACGTCAGGCTGAGAGCCCGGAGCAACCCCAGGCTGCGCCTCAATCTGCTGGGCCAGCTCCCGGGTCGGTGACATCACCAGAAGCCCCACTCCGTCCCTGGTCGGCTGGTGGCCTGGTCAAGCTGCCGGGTAACCCACCTGAGAATAGACACTCAAGAAATCGCCGAAAAGCGAGGGGAAAAAGAGAAAAAACAACGCTGACTGCACTGTCCAAAGGCCGAAAGTCGCCAAGGATGCTATGCGTAGGTCATGCATTAACGTGGGACTGACCAACAGATACCGTTCAATGAGGGATCTGGCAGAACGGGAAACTCCGCTCCATTCACCCGCCGCAGCCCACGTGTCGCTCCCCAAGCCCTGTCCGCGCGCCTGACTTGTAAAAGTCGCCTTGGATTCTGAGACTACTTAAGTGTCAGAGTGGGCGCTAGGACAAAACTTGCATGACCTGCCACTATGAAACGATGCAGACCAAAGCGCTGAATGCTGGCAAAAGGAAAGCCAAAGTCTTCCCGCTGCCCGTGGCCGCAATCCCAATCACGTCCTGAGCCGCGCGGCTCAGGTGCGACAAGGACAGCTTGCGGCTCCAATGTGGCCATGGGTCCAAATCCCGTACCCCCAGTGAACGTCCCAATCCCAACAAAAATAGACCAAAAATGGGTGGTGCACCTACCCCGAAATGGTACCACTGGTTTTGACCCACAGCCATATGGTATCACCCCCACCCACCCACCCACCCACCCACCCACCCACCCACCCACCCACCCACCCACCCACCCACCCACCCACCCACCCACCCACCCACCCACCCACCCACCCCCACCCACCCACCCACCCACCCACCCACCCACCCACCCACCCACCCACCCACCAACGCTCAGCTCAAGATTTTCTGGTCGGCGTGGCGGTCCTTGCCCATCATCGCCAATGGCCACGTGAAGGACTGGATCTGCGACGGCGCTGGGAAGCTCTTCTTGAGCTCTGCCAGTAGCGGCGGCGGGAAGTGCACCTTCAGTCGACGTGGCAAGTAGGGGGAAGACGCTGAGCTGGCACAGTCAGTTTTCCCTGAGCTCTCCTCCAGTCGCTCCTGGCTGCACATCTAGTCCACTAAAGTGCGACAAGGTCATGGCAGCATGTTACATGCTGTCTTAAATCTGGCGAGTGCTGCGGGCTGTCTGGTGGCTTTGTTTTTTATCAAGCCCGCCCTTCACTTTGTACATTCGCAGCTACGTTTATGGATGAGAAGCCAAACTGCTCGCTGTGCAAGGGGCTGACAATGCCATGTTTGAACACTAGATCTCAATGGCCACCATGAAATGTCTGGGCCCGGAAGCCAGTGCAGCCGAGCGGCACATTGATCAAAGGACCAGAGCTTTTGCACTGGCATTGGATCTGGGCAAAACGATTTCAAGGCGATGGCAAACTCAACTTCCAGATCAAACCATTCCAGTGACGAGGCACACTCATTGAAGTCAACAATCCGAATGTCGGAGTCCTGCAGTCAAAACACAAAGTCAGCAATGCTAGTCAAAGACTGGAAAGCTCCTGGACGGTTTCGCCCGCAGTGCCGGCGGCCGCCGCGGTGCAGGCTTGCGCAAGCGTCATGGGCGCACCTCACATCATCTGCTCTTCCATACTTTCATCCCCTCCTCCCCCCCTCCCCCCCTCCCCTCTTCCCCTCTTCCCCTCTTCCCCTCTTCCCTGCCCTCCCAGAAGCCCTCCCGCGTTCCAGGCACTTCCCGCAGGAGCTTGGCCTGCAGGAGGGTGTCCCGGCCTCGGCTCGCCGCTCCACTACTCCACTGTGGCCACTTGGCGGGCTCAGCATAGAACAGCCAGCCAGCCAAAACCCCCGCTCAAATCACAGACAAGCTGCCACTGCGGGGCTGGCTGCGCCATGCCCGGCACCGGCTGTGGCATTGGCTGTGGCACCTGCCCTGCCGCTGCAGCAGCTGCGTAGGCTGCGTGGGCCGCATGCGCTTGGGCGGCGTGTGCTTGGGCCGCCTGTGCGGCCGCCTGGGCGTAGGCATCGTAGCCCGGCCACTGCGCTGGCGCCCCATATGCCTGGCCAAGATGCAAAAGTGCAGATGCCATGGTACAAGAGTGCAGGTGCCATGGAAAGAATGAATAATACTGCGAACACCCATCATGACCTTTTGCCCTGAACTCCGTGCCTGCATGGGCTGACCATAATTCACCGCAGGCATTGCGGCCATTTTGAAGCGATCAAGTCGAAGGCGGGGATGCTCTGATCACAGCGTCATGCCGGCCTCAGAATTTGCGCATGGAAGGTGGGGCAGGCCACACCCTTGCACACTCTTTGCTCTGACTCTGCATCTTGGCGGCGCATACTTCATCCAAACTATGTGGTGATAGAAACACTTTGGGCAACACGCGGCGGCATGCATATCAAGCTCTTCATGCGCCCTGCTTGCTTCAGAAGCTGGCTGCTTCGACAAAAAACATGTGGCGCACACGCACAAACAGCCGGCAAAAAATTGCGAAGCCTTCAGAACCCACGGCGTGCCGACCTTTGGCGCCAGTCCCTGCCAGAAACTCTCAAAGCACAACCATTTGGGTACGGGCCAAAATAAAAAGCCACCAGGGGAGCACAGGTTGTAGTATTTACTAGGGTTCCATTGGGGGTACCCATTTTCGACCCACACCCATTTCAGCGCGCGGGCCTCCAAACATTTTGCGACCTTGTACTCCTCCACCTGCCATCTCATCAGTGACAAGCGCAAATGGCTGGGGGGAAAAAACAGCCTGTTCGAGTATGGAGGCCGTGAGGACGGCTTGGTTGGAAGCCTGGCAAGGTTTCCGCTTCACTCCGGTCTGCCTGATTCCTTTTTGCAGGGCACCAAACTGTCGAGCCTCGGCAACGCTCTCGGAGCAGGAAAACCTCGGCGGACAGGTCGTGTTTGCAGCACGGCTCCGAGAGACATGACGTCTGCCGTCTGGCAGCTCTCCAGGCCACGCATATGTGACACCACCTGGGCCCAAGTTCAGCTGGCGAAGCAATCCACATGGCCACAACAGGCCTTGCAGCCACTCGCTGAGGTGTTGGAACCAACCGGCATCTACGGTACGCACCTTGGAGCGCTGATCGCCCATGCTGAAACCGAGCGCCGGGATTTTGCCCTCAGCATTCTGAGGGCAGCACCAAAACATTGGATCGGTGTAGGCCCTGCGAACAATTCAATTGGACCCTTCAGAAGATGAGCATGCGGCGCACCTGGTGGAAGAGCTGGTTCTGTGCACATACCACGGGTCTCTTGCCTCAGCGGAGGGAATAGGTTTGAAGCTCACGTCACAAGATTCTGGAGGTCTCCAAAACCGCCACGAAGCAATCGAATCGAAACTCGCTCCTCCTTGGGGCCGCGGCTCCCATCGGCACGCTCCACCGTGGGCGGCGCAACGGCACCGCAGGGGAAGAGCGAGACGATGTATCTGACCACCTACTGCAGGCTTGGCCCCCAGTGGGCTACAACCGACCTAGTGCAGCCAGTCACCAGCCTGGCGTACATCCTCTTCTGACATGTCGTGGCGCACCACGAAGCGCGCGATGACCCCCAGCGCCACGCCAAGCCTGCCATGGCAAAGCTAACGGCTCCCCCCTGAGAAATGCGAGGGGTACCATCAAGACTGAGTTGAGTGGTGAATCTAAGATTAAGTATCAGCAATAGTAAGTTTGTTGTGGACGATATTTTGGGTCATACATGCCGTCTGACCCCATTGTTCAATGTGATATGTTTCAGTTGCGGACTTTTCAATGACCGTAAGCCTACCCATATTATGGCTCCGGTAGTACGGGGTAAGCGCAAAAGAAGCTAACTCCTTTTTTTCCCATTTGCACTGCTGTGTCCGGCTGCTGTCATTCTAGTTGCAAGTGTCAACGCAAACCCATGGCTCTGCTGCGTCCGGGTCCAAGGTCTGGCATTCATCGTCTTCAACGCAAAGAGAGCCGTGCTCGAGTACCGGCTTCCTTGGCTTCTCTTGTGACTCTCCGAATTCTCTGACAGCTGCAAAAAAAGGACCAACCGGTCGCTTACTCAAGACTCTAATCATGCCACACCTGGTCACCTTGAGCAACGATCATCTTCATTCCTGTTTTCTCCTTTCCGGAAATCTTTCGGGAGCCTATTGCAACATAACTTGCAGGGCTCGCAACCGAGACACTTGGCATCAGGGGAGGTATAACACCAGGCACCTGCGGCCCCTAGAGTAGCAGCGGTTTTGAGGCCTGAGTAGGTGGAGCGCCAGAAGCCGTTGGAGCAGTCGCTCCAGCACTGGCCATAGCGCGGCCCCGACATCCCGCGCCGCCCGGCATTGGTGAGCAAAGGAATCCCAGACTCGGCGAGGGCCTCCAGCGGGAATTTCCGCGTTGAGTTCCCAAAGTCCAACTCTGCGGTCAAGAAATGGAGATCCACCCCCACGATCTTACCAGCTTGGCCCGCAAAGAGCTCCAAACTCTGCGCGTCGGGGATCATGGCCGCCGCGGCGGACGCCAGGATGGCGTCTTTGCCAAGGACTTGGACGCGCCTGCCTGGCAGCGCCTCTATACTCATCATCAAACTTTGAAGCTCAACTGCTTGATCCACAGCAGGCCTGAACGGCTCCACGCAGGCGGAGACGCAGTCTGAGGCTCCACCACACTGGATCTCACAAGCTTTCTCCTGCGAGCCCCAGAAGTCCAGATCTTTGGCCTTGCAGCCATGGGTGGGATTCATTTCACCCATCTGCAGCGGCACAAAATCGATCACGGTCCAAGACTCCTCGGAGAGCAATGGAAGTCGCCTGGCGTTCATGAATCCTCCGACAATAACAAATGTCCGCTCTTTTCCCTTCACGAGCTTCCATTCAGAGAACTTGGACTGCATGGCGATGAAGTATTTCTCAGCTGTGGCAAAGGTCATGACCGTGCGATTGACCTTGGAATTCAAGCACATGGCAATTATCACTCTTATGCCTTGCGGTTTGCAGCCAAACTGCCAATTGGAGAGTTCGGTACAACAACCTCAAGTGGTCCGAATCCTCAAAACTCGACTTTCGTACAGGCCACGTCCGTTTCCGGGAAGCTGGCGCGGAAGCTTCGCAGCACCGCCTCCTCCTTGACCACTTTGCTGAAAGCCACGAGTCGCTCCGGGCCAGTCGTGAGCTGCTGCAGGGGGCTCTTTGGAACAACACACCTCTTGTCGCTCTCCTTTGTGTCCTGCCAAGAGAGACCCCCTCACCCTGCCATTGTTTGAAGTGTAAGAAAACATGGAACACGTGTGAAAGATCCGATCTACCGGCTGAATGTAAAGGTGTGGCTTACGCGCGAGATCGTACCTTGTCCTGCCAAGAGTAGTAGCCATCTCCAGCAGCGGAGCAACCCGACCCGAATCGATACCACGAGGTGCTGCTTGGCACGAGCTCACAAACAATGCTGGAGGCAGTTGGCTTGGTGCAGCAGCATAGATAGTCCCCGCTCTCAAAGCGCGCCGTGTCCTCGCAATATCTCGACCGAACATACAATTCAGAGAGCATGATGTCTTGCGACTCTGGGCACTTCTGGACGTTTGTCAGGCTAGTATCAGGCTGGCCCAGGTTCTATGTTGGAGCCTCCGGCACGAATGCGATGTGACGAGTATGGAGAGTAACAAACATTAGCTTCCCAGGTGGAAACCCATTGTGTGAAACTCAGTGGCGGGGTGCCGGCCGCCCCCAGGGCTGGGAAACAAACTAACTCAGACAAAGAAAGTTTGTTTCTCAAGTAAAAACAAAGGTTTACCTGGCCGAAAACAAGTTAGTTTAGGGGCCCGAAAACAAAGGTTCTGGAGCCGAAAAAGCTAGTTCTTCGGGTAGAAACCAACCTTTTTGGCCTCGAAACAAGCCTTTTAAACGGTTAGTTTCAGCGATGGGAAACTAATGCTTCCAGGGTCGGAGATCACACTTTGTTAGTTTCTTGGGTACCAGCATCACAAATGACACCCCTCGCATCACGAGCAACACCACCAAGTGACTTGGCAGTTGTTCAGCCGGAGACTGCGCCCTGACCGAAACCACACCCAGAGACCGTCTCGATAGGCGGGGCCCCTTCTCCCCCCCGGAGAAGAACAATGGGGAAGGCAATTATTGTTCCATTGAGGGGGAGGGGTTTATGATTGTTCTAACAATGATGGGGGAGAGGGGGGGGTAATTGTTCAAGATTGTGGTTGGGGGGATGCTCGAACAACAACGGGGGGATTGTTGTTGGGGGTTGGGACTACTGCGCAAAAGGGGTGTGTGCTGCTTTCTTGTTTGTAACGCGTGCCTTCTCTTCTACCTGCCGCCCAAAAAATGTTGAATTTGATCGTTTTTCAGGACAATGAGCGTTTTGCCTTCTTAGTTTGAAATTTCATTCGGGTTTGCGGAGCAAACCAAACTTTGTGTTGCTGACGTCGCTTGCATGTTTACGTTCCTTCTGCGTCATGTCATGGGCCGTGCCTAGGATTCGATGTTGGAAATAGGGTTCGTAAAGCGTTCAAAACCCGCTCCAAACCAACCAGTGCGCAAACTGTCCGTACGTCGTACAATTCACGTAAAACTTAACATGCGTGTTCCGAAGTCACCTTGTTGTTCTAAAACCGTTCTGGAACTAAAAACCGATCTGGAGCGCACATTTTCGGACACGAAAACACCATTTCTCCAAGTGGCGCTGAAAAAAGAACGTTTTAGGTGCCTCAGGTAGGGTTTATTGGTTGTTCTAATTCTAATGGGGGGGGTGCGCCCCCCCAACCCCCCCGCTTCTTTATAAAGCCGTTGTTCGGCTTTGTGACCGTTGCTTGTAGTCGCGCGCTTTCTCCAGCACACATCCAGCCCCGTCGTGTCGATCCGCCTGCCCCGCCTTCGCCTCCACTCCGATTCAGGCGGTGCGCTGTTCGTGGAACGCTGGAGTTCCTCTACGTCGTCAATTCAAATCCGACATTATGGGAGAATTCCTTGGCACGCCAAGAAGTTTCGCCTTGTCGGCAGAAGGCGCCTGTGTAGATGATGCGTGGTGAGCTGTTTTGCAGAATGTTCAGTAGTGGGGCTTGTTGCACAGGGCTGCTGAAAGAGCGGAGCGCCCCGCTCGGCGTTGATCGTTTGCACAATGTCATCAGCATGCCCATGAAACTGTTTTCCTTGCGCTGCAACTCGGCAGCCCGCTGCAGCAAGGACTTCAGCGAGTTGGCCTAAAATCGCGTAGTTTCATGAACGTGCTGAAGAGACAGCTCATGCATTGCCTGCAAAGCCCGCGGCGGTAGCGGGCGCGAAACGCCGTTCATGCCTTGCATGTACACCAGCGAGTGTTTGGGAACCAGCACCAGCTTGTTTTCAATGTCTTCTGGTTGACAAGCTGCCAATATCGCCAATATGGCCCCATGAACCCAGTCACCATGCAGTTCGGACCCATATGGAACATCACGAACACTGGCGCCAGGCACCGATAGAGATTCGTATGCCAAGGGAAGAACAGCGATCTGTCTTCCCTAATCTAAATTTGCAAAACCTTTCTGACGCGCGAGGCAGAGCCTCGGTTTGTCCGGCTTGTCAAACAAGATGGGGGACCCGGACAGGGAATCCAACAAAGGGCGCAGGGATTGGCCGCTTCGGTCTCGGTGTCTGCTGTTCAAAGGCTTCTGGCACCCAAAGGCGACCGCGCTGCCGCATGAGACATGGGCTGGGGGGTTGGACTGAAGCAAAAAGAGGGGGGGTCAAGGTGTGGTGCAGGTGACCACCGGTGCGCAGCACGATGCCCTCAAAGCCATGGTCCGCTGTTGAGGGGTCAGGAAATTGGAAATGGTCTCAAGGACCGTTTCGAAGGTAAGCCACGAGCACGTCATCTGTGGCAGGAGGTTCTGTTGCCCGGAACCGCTCACGCACTTCCCCTACGAAGTCTCCGACGGGCTCTTCCTTGTACCAGTGGAGCTCAACACCCAGACCACACCACTGCGCTGCCTACTTTGCTGGATCACCCAGCAGCACATCCAGCGGCAGTTCAACTGGCACAGCGGCGGGTGAGCAAAAATTCGTTCCGGTCGTTGTGGGCAATGCTGGGTGGCTGAAACCCCTGGAGGGTGCTGATGTTGGTGTGGCCGCCAATGGGGCGGGTGTTGGGGACTTGGGAGTGGCCGTGTGTTGCATCAGGGGGGTCGGCATCCTGTTGAAGTCTGGTGCTGCGGCATGTTGAGTGGTTGGTGGGAATTGGGCCGGTCGAGTTGTGCTGCTGGATGGTCGCGGAAAAACATACGTCTCACAAAGGTTTAAAACAAACGTTTCGGCAGACACAACCAACCTTCCTCCGAAACTTGAGCCTGCGTGCAATGAAACAAACTCACAGCCCGAGTTCGCGAAGTGTTTTCAGCCCTGAAACAATAGTTTGTCTGGAAAGTATGCTTTGGTATGCGAAGCTAACCTTCTACCCGTTTCCTTTCAGAGTTTCTCTGAAAACAAACAAACTAAACTCTGCGATGAAACGTTTGTCTTCCAAGTTTCCAAAGTAGCCATTCTGGGGTTTCCGAGAAGTTTCCCACGGCACAGCAAACGTTCACAGGAAGACTGTGTGCGACAGAATAATTTAAACATGAGTTCGGAAGAAACATTTGTGTTCTGTCCAGAGAAACAACGGATCCGTAGACGGCCATAAGCTTGTTTGTCCTGGCGAAACAAATGTTAGGCCAAGCCAATAATTAACTAATGACTTGCTCCCGTGTGGATGTGACACGGCATTTTCCGGCTCGGCCATGCATCTCGAATCGACAAATTGTGTGGACAGCACAGAGGCCACCAAAAACAAACGAGCCTTCCCGGCAGGCAGCATGGCCAAACACAAACGCAGGCACTCGGATACCCAACGAGCGGTGTCCTTGGAACCAAACTTGTGGGTCAAGTCTACCAGAGGCACCTTCTGCGCGTTCAGCTCCTGCCGCAGTTGTTGCATGCCGTTGCGGTCCTCCACTTCTTCCATCTGCTCCCTGGGTCCGAGTCAAATGACCCATTTGCACCACCCCAACATCGCACATCTTCATACTCAAATCTCGCAAACATATCAAACCGAAAATACCCAAAGAATGCCTCAAGAAGTCCATGGAGATCTCGGAGAGGAAGCTGCAGGCCATGGAGGAGAACACGGCGACCCCCCAGAAGGTGGCCGTGGCGGCCAGCGTCACCACCAGGGGCGCCGCCGCCGTGGCCAGCGTGGCCGTCACCGCCGCGCTGGCCGTGAGCGCCAAGGTGCCGGTGACCCCCGCCCCGGCCGCCAGGCCCAGGGTCAATGCCACGCCGTCCTTGGTGACGCCCCAACTCATCTCGTTGACTTGGTACCAGTCGTTGTGATCGTCCTGGATGGTGGCGTGCAGGTCGTAAGCGCCCAGGGCCGCAAAGAAGGAAAACCTCTCCCCAGGCTGCACGTTGTTCTGGGTGTGCGCGTAGACACGCGCAAGCTTTGGAAGAGCCAGCAAGTTCAGCGGCAAGGAGGAGTTGTTGATGATTGAGAAACGCAGGGCAGAGCGATTGCTACTCAAGTTCTCACTCTGGCCGTCTGAATGACGAAATGCAGCAACGCGAGCGACTAGAGCAGCCAGTAAATTCAGCCAGCTTCGCGCCATCGCAGCAAGAAGAAGATTTGTCAAACTATGAGTGCTTAGCTGGCAAGGCAGCAGCAGCGGTTGCTAATCCCGTTCTCCTGGGCCCTATCCTCATTGGGCGGGGCTATGAAAAGTGATATCACCCAGAAAACCTGCCAATCTCCACCTGTTGGGAATTCTGATGAGTTGCCACGACCTTTTAGCTCAGTGCGGTGCCTTCTGTGGAAGTCCGTGGCATCGAAAACGTCCAGGCGCCTGGCTCAGTGCCAAGGGACACCAAGTGGCTGAGTCTGCAGCTCAGCTTCAGGCTTCATGGGGTGCATCAGCTGCAGCAGGACAGACTTCAGCTCATCTACACCCCCTGCCACAGCGCCAGCGTGAATGTAAATGGCTGACATAGCCACCGTCTCCTGCGGCACAACAAAGCCTGCCGTTGTCTGTGCATGGCCGGCGCCTGATCCAGCCTGGTCATTGATGATGCTGCACAGCGTGGATAGCGCTGCAAACCTCAGGAAGCGGCCGTACGCACTACACAGGCCACGGCCTCAGGGCTCAGGCCATTGAAATTGCGAGAGGCTGATGCCGTGAACAGCTCGAGGCGGCTCTCCCTGCATTCAAGCTCGAAAACAAGACTTGGCCCTATGTGCGCTAAAAAAATCTAGCCCGACATGATAATATACATGCATAAATGCAAACATATACATCCCAGACCGCCGTTTCCGCAGCTCTGCCTCGCTGAGTCTTGTTCGGATGGTGGCCTTCAGCTTGGCGATCACTTCCTAACTCCCAAAGCGAACTTCCCCCAACCCCTCTCATAGCCCTCGGAATGCTTTTGCGGCGTCCCATTTGGGGAAATCCAGCGAAATTCGTGGGTTTTGATTGACACAAGGTTGAGCTCACAGAGAGCAAATCCACAGCACCGGACAGCGGAGGTTCGTTCGCAAGGCAGGCCGGTCCTTGCAAACGTCCTCGCCATCAAAACCACTCCGCTTGCAGAATGTATACCTGCTGCCCCAATGAATCGTGCGCACCGAGCCACGGGAGCACGACAAGGAGCACTCGTCAGGGACGCAGAAGCAGTCAATGCTCCTAAGGCATTGACTGCCGCTGGAGGTCCGGTGCCCACACATCTGACTGGTCAAGTCGTATTCATGTTCTTCAGCAGGGCCCCTTGTCATTCGGGTACTCACGAATTTCACGTGCAACACTGGATGGACAACAAATGTTCTAAAACAAAACACGATTTAGGAACGTCGTCTCACCACTCTCGGTGACTGTCAATTCGAGAAACTTGAACCAACACGTAGCAAGAAACTACTAGCATAGTTGTCCTAGGTCTCATCCGTTCATGGGCCTACTGGGAACCCGCGCATTTGGGATGAAGTCAATCCTTGGAATTATGATCCCAAAAGAAACCCTTCCAAAGCATTGTGCCCTGCAATCAGTGCGTCCTGAAATACTCGGCCCACTGTGCCACAGCCTCAAGGCCGACCAGCACCAGGACTCAATGAACTGCCAATCTATTAATTCCAAACGTGAAAACCAGGAATCAAAAGGACCTACATCATACTGAGCTCGTTTTACCCACGGTGAGCCCACGATAAGATAAAAACAAAAGAAAGGATGTCTGAAAAATGCCTCTTGGCCTCATGGCCTCATGCCACTCGCATGTTTGCTTATATCGATGCCATGGAGAGCACACATCCGCCTTCCATGCTCAACCTGGCTTGACCATCGTAGGGGCCCTGCTGCACTGGTGGCAGGCTTCGCATCCTGCGGCTCGTCGTAATTCCTGGGGCATTGGAAGCGCTGCGGCAACGTTGTAGGCAGTAGTTTCATGCTGCTAATGCTGAGGCAAGCCACCAGCGGCCAGCACTGAAGTGAGCCTCGGCAAGGCAGTGCCACCGCTTTTCATCGAATCATAAAACGACGAAGCTCATGTTGGCATGGTCTGAAAGAGACACACTTTGGCCCAAGCTCGCCGAAATGCTTCTGTACACTTGTCCTAGGTCGCATTCTAAGCGCATCTGCACGGCCCTGGTTCGCGTGAGGCTAGGCAGCTGACCGAGTCAAACAAGCCCTCGCTGGGCCTGCAACACTGCAACATACCAAGACAGCTAGCCAAACATCCCACCAGTGCAGCAGAGGCCTGCAGCAGTTCTGCACAATGATCAGTGCTGGTGGCAGCGCGTTGGTCTCGGCCGAAACAGCGACATCAGACAGTTGAGTCAACATTGATCGAGAGGGTCCGTCATGTCTCATGCCAACAGGACACTGAGCCAAAGACAACTCTGGCATTGGCCGCTCTTGCAAATTGCTCACACTCCTCATCCCGAATGGGCTTGCACCCGGTGTGGCCGTTGCTTCGAATGCCCGGACGTCTAAGATCCAGCCTGACACCCCCCTCACACAAAGAAAAGTCAAGCTCTCCTCCAGCGCTCGGCGGCATACAAGCTTTTCCTTCAGGGGGTGGCATGTGTACGAGCGAGAAAGGGCCTGGCAACGATGCAAACTGCCATGATCTCACCAATTTCGTACAGCTGTCCCGGGTAAGGAAGACCACAACCTCAGATGCGCACACAAATCAAAGCAGGGGCTGTTTGGCAGAACGTGTCGTGCTGCTCGCATCAAGATCGTCAAGGCCAAGCCCTCCACATCACACATCAGGTAGGCAATGGCAGGTTGAAAGGACTCTTTGAGCACCTTTGCAGTTGCGCACTGCATAGGTAGTGTTGGCCGAAGCAAAAAGCAAAAACAAATGGAGACTTGGGTGGATAACACCCTGGTGCTCACTGGCGATCGAAAATGCTTCCTTGCAAAAGACAACTTGGGAACTGAAGACGCCTTTTTGGTTGCGCGTTGTGTGCCTCTTTGGCGGCAGGTGATACAACCAACGGGGTTCCAGCTTCTGTTTCTGCAAGTTCTAGAGGCAAAGCCACGGGCACCCACACCCACCCACCCACCCACCCACCCACACACACACACACGCACGCACGCACGCACGCATCCAACCACCCACCCACACACACACACACACACACACACACAGTGTGACTGTCTTGTCAGGTCACGGAAGGTCACAAAAGGTCACAAGACACAGCTGTTGACTGGCTTCCTTTAGCTTCTGTTCCAAAGGGTTTTCCAGCTGCTGTTCGTTGAAATCGCAGGCAGCTGTTGTTCATTGAAACCCCAGCTGTATCTCATTCAGGTCCCAGCTGTTTCGCATGGTGTCCCGTCTGTTCCTCATGGTTTCTCATGGTTTCCCACCCGTTTCCCATGTCGGTGTTTCATAGTGCGTTTCTTATTCTTGTCTTTTTCTTGGTGTTCTCGCTGTTCCTGTTGCTGTTGCTGTCGTGGCTGTGGCTGCTGCTGCTGGTGTTGCTGCTGCTGGTGGTGGTGGTGGTGGTGGCGGCGGCGGCGTTGGTGACGGTGTTTCGACCCCGCCTGCCGTCGCCTGGACTCCCAAGATGTGACATCCGCACATCTTTGCACGACCTGGCATGAGGACTTCTGAACCTTTGGATGGTCACCTTTGAGATCGTTCTTCAGCAGGCATGAGAAGCAACTGCCTTGGCCATGTCCGCAGCATAGTACTGCAGCGGGAGCGTGCCATAGGTCCTGCAAAGTCAAAAGGAGCCAGCCGGCATCACGCGCTGTGTAAGCTGTGTAAGCTCGTGGCCCCTCAAAGTCCACATAATAGATGTGGTCTACCTACAAGGTTGCGCATGCTCTGTTGGAAGGCCGTGTGAGGCCACGGCTGGGTCCATGTACAGGTTGATGTCCGAAGTCATGGACTGCAAGTCCACACCTGCAAATGCCACGCAGCCACGATGCCAGGGCTCACAACTCTTTGGGCTCCCTGCAAAACCATCCCATAAAGAGTACCCTCAAACGAACACAATGCCATGTGAGCAGCGACCAAACTTATTGCCTTTTGGTTCTTCTGATACGGTTCATGAGTTGAAAAGGTTTCTATGGACGTAGAACCGCCCACTAAAATGGCCCATCACGGTTTTGGGCGCTGCTCAAGCGTGTTTTTCCAGGCCTTCGGAAAAACTCTGCTCGAAGCGGGCTGGCTGAGCAGCGCCTTCGCTTTGCAGCTTGCTCACCTGGTGCAAGCAACCTGCTGACCCATGGGCCTATTCAGGGCATGTACGCGGCAAATGGATCATGGCTGTCACTCCTGCCTTTGACAAAAAGCTTAGCGGCTTAAAGGCAAACAAACTGCCGGGAAGCCTTAGCGGCTTGAAGGCAAAAGTGAGGCAGGAAACGCTGAGACCGGTGCCAACCAGCTCTTTCCAGCAGATGTAGCGCCGACGAAACCCACGGCCAACGCTGAGCGCGTGCGATGCGCCTGCAGGGTTGCATGGGAAACATCCAACCGGGGGGGCGGGGGGGGGGATGCAAACATGTCTTGAGCTGCGGCGCTTCAAGGCGGAGGGAAAAAACACATCCGCCTCTCGCACGTGCCGGGACCAGTTCTCGGTGGCCGGCGACAACGCGTACCTCAAGCGCTTGTGTCACTTGCAGCTTGCCGCAAATGCGGTGAGGCGCACCCAGCTTCCCAAACCTTGGCCTTGGAATGGCAGGCATCTTGGCGCTGGCTTGTGGCGCACACACCCAGCCGGGCGCGGCACCGTCTTCTTGCCACACCTCCGCCCAGACAGGATGAAACAGACGAGGCTCCGGACGGCAAGCAAGCTATGAATTTAATAAGGGACCCTTTGGTGGACATCATTATTTAGGTGGGGATTCATGTCCACCAATCACTGGCCAATCACTTTTGAGGTGGTTCCCTATTAAAATTCATGGCCAGCTATCGAGCCGCGGACTCCCAGGTGGGCGTCGGCACGAGGTTCAGCAGCCGCTGTCCGCCGTCCACCTCGTGAGCTCGGCTCGGCTGCGGGAGCGGCACTGCGCCGCCCAAGTCCTCGGTGCGAAAGCGTGAAGAGCGCGCGGGGGAGCTGAGGTGCTTCATCTTGCTGTTCTTCCCTTGGGGTCGTCAGGGATCCGTTGCCACTACCTCAAAAGGATATTTCAGAGTGCTTGGAAGGCTTGTTTCTACCTCCTGCAGCAAGCAAGTCATGGATCTCGCAGCGCGGAGGCATCCGAGCGTTGCGCCGTGCCATATCCGGACATTCTCCGTGCCTAGCTGAACACACCAGCTGAAGCTGCCAAGGAGAGCCTCAGCCTGATCAGGATTTCGCCATGGCGGAGTCGAAGGCTGAAGCTGCTCAATGAATGCTCTTGACGACTTGCAGGATCTGCAAGTTGCATTGTTCAAGTGCTTGGTGCATGCAAGCAGTCTTTGCTGTGTGCATTCTTGCACGGTTGGATGAGCAAATGATCAGGCTAGTTCTGTTTCTACGCAGGTGGTGGCCAAATGGCTGCAATGAAACCGTTTGCAAAGCTGGCGAGGAGCACTCCGCTCGGCTTGCACATTGTGATGCTTGCATTGGCGTTGGCATGTTTTTGATGTTGCTTCCCGTCCACTGGCCGCGCTCGGCGCAGCCAGAGGGCTTGTATCCATGTGGGCGAAACAGGGTGCGCAATCAGTAGTAGATCAAACTGGCCATTGTCAGCCCTACTTGATGCGCCTTAGCAGACGATTGACTCAATGATTTTCTGCAAATCGCTGAGTCTGCGGCATGGCGAGATTGGCAAGCAAAGGGAAGGCCGTACGTGCCTTGCCCGCAAGAGGCCACTTAGCACACGAACGATCAAGTGCACAGGGTGAGCATGCCAGAGCTGCCCATGTGCTTGACGATGTCCTCGATGGTGGTCTTTGTACCCAGCACCTGGCACCACTGCAAAGACTCTGCATCTGGTGGAGTTTTTGGGTGGCAGGCCACGCTCAAGAGGGTGAAAGCGGCGATGAGGAAGCATGCCAGCTGATCGCTCCTGGAATGCCGCTCGCATGCTCTAGTCCAAGTTTCGTCCTGCACAAAAGCAGCGCGGGCCTTGTTATAATGGCCGGCGGGCTTAGCTGAGTGACAGGCCTGAACACTCCCAGAACACGTGTCCGCTGCAGCGATATGACTGAAGCACCTCGAAGGCTGTCCATTGGCCTTAGGCAAGCGGCAAGCAGATTGGCCATGCATCACAGCGAAAGGCACGGACTATTTCGCTGGGCCTCAGAGGCCCAGCAGTGTTGCCACGCGCTTCAAGCAAGCAACCAATGTGCTGTGCTTTGTAGCCAACACTTCGCAGACAGCAGTCGATTCATTTTCACCAGCCAAAGCCAGGAGTCGGAGGCAGAGAGCTGTCGCTGCTTGGAGATGGCTGAGGATCCGCTGGAGGCCCAGAGGGTGGAAATGCAAAGCGGGAAGCTCCTTTCTGGTCCGCCTTTTGGCCAGAGGCACCTGACTGGTCACCAGAAAGTTCCCGGGCGAGGGCTCTGTTCTTTAGTGCCCCCTCGTGACCTGGGGCCACGCGCAGAGCTGCACTGCAATCGCTGTCTGCGCCCGTGAAGTCGCCCAAAGCGCAGCGCGTGGCCGCTCTGTTTACGAGCGCCTGCACATTCTGAGGGCTCAGCCGCAGGGCGGCATCACAGTCGTTCTTCGCCTCAGTGAGCTGCCCCAGCTCCACATAGGCTGCGCTCCGGTTCACCATGGCCTGGACGTTCGAAGGGTCCAACCGAAGGGCTGCGGAGCAATCCTGCACCGCGCCCTTGCAGTCTCCCAGCCGCCGCAGCGCGGCCCCGCGGCTCGTGAGACCTTGCGCCGTTCGGCGCAATGCCAGGGCCGCGTCGCAGTCGCGGGCGGCGCCCGCCGTGTCGCCTGCCTCCAAGCGCGCCGTGGCGCGCCACAACAGCAGCCCGTCGTGCTGGGCATGGCCCAGCGCGGCAGTGAAGCAGCGCACGGCAGCGTCAAAGTCCTGGACCCGCAGCATGGATTTGCCCCTCTGGAGCAGTTCCTCTGCCTCTGCCGGCAGAGAGCTTGCGCGGCGCGGCGCCGGAGGCGGACCCCAAGACATCTAAGTCGACTCATGCAAGGGGCATGGCTCTCGACATGGAGCTCCATAAAATGAGCAATGCTCTGTCTTGCAAAAGTGCGGCAACCACAACTTGCTTTAAGTGACTACTTGAAAAACCCCGGGGCAGTTGACTTGCGAAGACCTAGCTTGTTCACAGTGTGACCCATCATGTCCATGCAGCGAAGCACTCTTGGAGCCAGGGCCATGATATGAGGCGACGCATCCTGGTGCCCTGTTTGCGGCACTTGGGCGGCGAAAGCGCGGAGCATCTCAGGGCCAGGCACCACCGGCAGCTCGCTCAGTTGGTAGCTCCCTGCGGTAGGGCTACACAAAGCCCCCGCAATGCCGATGGCACCCAGCCGGATCACTTTTTTGCGCTACGCTCGTTGGCGCCCGCCACGTTGCAGCTCCCGCATCCTCTCAGTTTCCTCGATCTCCTTGTGCCAGTTCGGGTTGCTGGGATCCTTGGACGCCCGGCGTTGCAATCAACACTCCCTCTCGCAAGGCAAACAGTGACCAAAAAGCCGAATCGTCTCCAAGCGTCCTGATCCTGGCCTTGGGCGAAGGCGCTGATTGCCATGTCATAGCGCTTGAGCCCACGCAGGGCGACACCGCGCCGAAACACCGCCTTGGGCCAGTCCGGCGCCATCTCCTCACAGCTCTTGGCGTCCTCCAGGGCCGCCTTGAAGTTTCCGGCCGCCGCATAGGCGGCGCTCCGATTGGACAGCAGCGTCTCGCTGGGCGCCCACACCAAGGCCTGGGAATACAGGGCGATGGCCATCTGGAAGTCTTGATTCCGGAAGGCTTGGTCAGCCTGGGCTTTCAGCTCTTTGCTCTCACACATCTCCATGCGAGGACTTCCAAAAACGCGGGGGGCGAGCCACTGTGACAATCTGATGTGTGCGGTGTGGGCAGGCAGGCTGATGCTGGCTCAAGATGCCTTGCAGACTTGAAATATGCCAAAGCGTATTGCAAGTATTACAGTATGCTGGCTGACCCGGGCTTCTATGGGACGCATGGCCCGACTTCATGTGCATATTGATGCTCCCTTGAGCTCTGAATATTTAGCAGGCCAAGCATGCCAAGCCAATAGGTAGCCATGGGCGCCTACCTCACTCGAGCACATGCCTGGCTTGGCCATGCCAGCCTCCGATGAGCCTTCTGGACTCCTTGCGTGAGAGCTGTGCCGCCCCAGCCAGGAAGGCCTGGGATAACAAGCAACACGCCTTGCAAACATTGGAGAGGACATGAGGACATCCATCTTGCCAACCACGACTGTTCTACCTAGCGCATGCGGCTGTTATGTTCACCCGTATGTTGGCGGCTGCGCAGCCAAAGCTGCCGAGTGGCGAGGTGCAAATGTTCTAGAACCCGGTTTGGATGCGGCTTTTGTGGATCCACCCCCTTTAGGATGTCAAAGGGTTACGAAAAAGACGACTAAACACCCCCACCATGAGAAGAACAAATGGATTCCACAAAAGCCGCGTCCAAGCCGCTTTCCAGAAATCTGCCAAGCTTCCGGCCATGGGGAACAGGAAGGAGATCGGGCCGCTCAGCAAACTTCCTGAAGAGCTGCGCACCGCTCGGTGCATGATGCATAGATTGACATCACCAGTATTCACCTTTTTCGCAAAACAAGGGTCCCCTAGCCGCCCAAAAGGGGGTCCAGTATTTTGAGAAACTCCCACTGGTGCGGTAGCTCTTGCTTGACGCAAGGGCCTATTAGGGCAAGAAGATCTGAGAAAAACCTGGGCTGGGCGACCGCAAATCGCCGCTGTGCTTGCCATGTGCAACCACGCCACGGAATAGAGTTGGACACGGCCCAGCAGGCAACTAGCAAAAGTACCTGGGGAACGGCAAAACATGTGGCTGTGGGTCACAACCGTGCACCACCCATTTTAGAACGTATTTTAGTGGGGATTGGGATGTTCACTGGGGGTGCGAAATTTTGACCCATGGCCATGTCCATTCCCGGAACCACCGGACAACTGTCCGCCAGCTTTGCGCCAAAACTCGAGCCGACGCATGAGGCCCTCACCGCGCAGCCGATGAACTCGAGCTGTGCGCGGCCACCACCGGGCCTTGCGTCCAGAGTTCTGCGGGCACTGCAGGTGCAACGAAGGCGCTGGCTCGGACCAGCCCACGTCCACCCTCCTGGGGGAGACGAGCTTGTGAAGGGCACCTCAAGAATTCTCAAGACAGCAGACTACAATATGACAATACCCCATCAACCAGGCACGCCAAAGCAAATCTTCTTGGCTTCGCGGAAATAGCAAACGCTCATGGCCTTTGTCCCAAGTGCCCGGCGAGCCAGCACGACATTCTTGATCAGGAAGGCAATGGCAACATGCGCAAAGAGCAAAATGGAGGCCTGGCTGCACACCCTTCCAAAGGTACCGAGAACTCTACGGGCATTTCATGCAGGCGGCTCCCAGCGATATGCTTCGCCATCTGGCAAGTTGTCCAAGAAGTAGCCCTCAGCCTGCAACACCAGGTCTGAAATCCACGTTCCCTCACAACCTGCTTCGCGCCTTGTCTCCCGCAAAGTAGTAACCTCGGAAACCGGAAGCATGGCCCATCGAACAAGCATGGCTTTGCATCTTGGGGTCGGACCCCAGCAGGCCACCAGCAAGTAGAGGCAAACCTCGCGCGAGCTTTGCAAATTCGAACCTCGAAGTGGCACTCGGGCCTGCAGCGGCGCGTTGAGCAGGAACACGCGCGGAAACTGCTCTGGCCTCAGCACAGGCGTGGGCGAGTTTCCGATGCTGACGCGGGCGGGAATGAAGCGCAAAATAGCTCAGCGGAACAAGAGACTATGCCGGGTGCTTTTTCATTTCTACCATGAGCTCGAAGTAAATCCAATGGCCTCGGAATCTATCAAGGCACAACAGCGCAATCCCGGCCTCAAAGCGCTCGAAAGTTGATCCGCATCCCATCTAGGTGCCAGTCCCGTATAAGAATAGACCACATTCGACGCAGCTCCGAACACCTCACAATCGCTCCGGCGAGGCACCCGGAACGCATGTCACCGCTTTTACAACATGTTTCACCGCTCTCAGCACCAAACAGTGCTGTCTCTGCGGGCCGGGCCGTCCAGAAGCTGAGACCTTCGGCAAATGCGAAGGTGCTGACCTGCGAAGGACGCCTGGCAGGAGCCGGGCAAACCCCTGGCGTGTGGCGAGCAATCTGCGCTGGGACCCGTCGAGGTACATCTTTCCCATGACCTCTGCGCAGAAAACCCGGGAGTGCGGGATGTGTCAATAAAAACAGTTGATCAGTTGTCTTGCGCTGTGGATCTGGCAATGGAAAGGACTGCCATAATAATTACAAGGTTGAGCAGGCACAAGAAGACCTGCCAGGACAATCGGCCAAAGGCCAGGCAAAGTCGAATACGAGCTGGGTCCAACCCGCTAGGCTGCGTGCGGAGTCAGCCAAATGTCTGACAGACGCGGCTGTTGGAAGACCTCGCGGCTCGCAAACAGCCACGCACCTTTGATGGCATGGCCCAGTGCTGCAACCTTAAAAGAATGGGGCCTAGGCACAGAATGCAGGAAATGGCGGTTGCCAGGGGCAAACACAGCTGAGACTCGAAGAGGATGCCCTAGGCTGGGCAAGATCCCCTGCAATGCCTGTAAACTAAAGCGCCTGCAGGCATTGACCCAAGACCAGTATATAAGAGCTTTGACCTGGCCAATCCCCATCGCTGAGAAGGCCCAAGCTCGCCACTCGCCGGCCGCACCCAAGAAAGCAAAGCCATAAACCATGGCATACACGACGGCGGCTGCTTTGTCCCCGCCGGTCATCCTTGCTGCCTGCCAATGCCAGGTTCGTCCAAATGTGGCGACTGCTGATGGCCTCCCCCATCGATGATGGGCGCGAGCCTCAGCCAGTGTGCCAAATCACACTGTCAGGCTTGGTTTGGGCTGTTTGTGCTCAAGGAGGGGCCCAGCCTTGCTGCACTTTGGCCAGCAAATCTGAGGTCCTGCAAGGGCCACACACCTCTCGTCTGCAAGGCTTACCACGGCGGTTGCGCGACTACGCGACCAACTGCTGGCACCACTCCGTCCGTCCTTGACATCAGGACGGCTGTGTAAATCGCAACAGGTGCCAGTCCGACGATGAAGCCAACTGTGAGGACCTGCGTTGCTTCGATTGGCATGGATTGAGCTCGGCAATGAGCCAGGCAGACCCAGCCCAGCTGCCGAGCCACACCTGCAAATGTGAGCACCTGAATGGGCGAGGTAGCATTGATCTGTTCTGAATTAAGATCAGAAAGGAGGTCACTACCTCTGGGTGACCCAAGATTCTGCCAACCGTGCAAATTCGGTGTATGATGTGACACTTCCAGAATCACATGGTCACACAAACGTGTCATTGGTCAAGTCAACCTGGTCATGGTTGTGGCTCCCTGAACAGGTGACCGTCCCTGGTAGTCCCAAGTATGTGAATCCTTCAACCATGGTAAGCACAGCGCTGACGTGCCCACAATGTCCGTGAGCATGATCCAGCTGGTACCTCTCCATCTTAGCCATTGCCACTATGCCTCTCAATCGTCTCAATCTCAGGCACAAGGGCAGACTGGGCGCACCCAGCCATTCGTTCTGGTGCACCATCTGAAAAGTGCACAGCTTAGCTGTGCTCACCAATCGACCACAAAATCAGGGCGCCATGGATGAAATTCTATGGTCGATGTCTCTTGAGGCAGGGCAAGCGTTTCAGCCGCAAAACCCGTTTAGAGCCTCCATCTCTGTTCGCTGGCTGGTGGCAAGCACGATCCGCCTTTTTCTCTCCCAGAAGCTTTCGCAGGTCCTTTGCCAGTCCATCCGCCACGTCTGCTGGGAAGTGGCCCTCGGCCTCAGGGAGCCCGGCGAGTGGCCGGAAGCCCCGGAAGCCCGGCCTCCTGCGCGCAAACTTTGCAGAAGCGCAGTGTGTAGAACCTCAACGCGCAAACACGTGCAGCTGCTGTAAATCTTGGGGGGAGGGGAGGGGGGGAAGGGGGGGGGAAGGGGGGGGAAGGGGGGCGAAGGGGGAGGGGGGGAAGGGGGGGGTCAGGGGGGGAAGGGGGGTCTGGGGGGGGTCGGGCCCCTTCTTCACCGAGTGGCTTCCGAGCTGTGGCTCTGAGATTCTGAGCCGGCCGCAGCGAGCACTTCTCGTCCACGCACACGGGGTTCGCGCAAGCGGCGCAGAGTGCCCCGAGGCAAATGCTGCGAACCTGCATCCGGCAAATGTTGCGAATCTAGGAAGTTTGCTGCTGCTCCAACGCACATACGCGGGCCTTTCCATACTCTTCTGGAGACCTCAAGTGACTGGCAGTGACTGGGCGTGCTATCCCGCTTTTTGCACATCCCCAGCTGCTTGTCAATGCAAGCCCAACTCACCAATGTCGAACTCCGTGTCCCCAACAGCAGCAGCAGCAGCAGCAGCAGCAGCAGCAGCAGCAGCAGCAGCAGCAGCAGCAGCAGCAGCAGTAACCAACAAAAAATAATCGCAGGTCTGCGTCACTTGGGTCAGAACGGATTCTGCAGAGTGAAAATGTCCTCTAGCCACCTGCCGCAAAACTGCGATCTGACACCGAACGCACCATCAACCTGCGATTGCGAGCTATTGCACAGCCTGACAGATGGATTGTCAAATGGTGGCTCCTTCCCAAAATAGTCATATCCTTAGACACCAAACCAAAGAGAAGCCGAAAAGCTCAGGCATGCCTCAGAAACCTTGGGGCGAACGCAGACTGCATGAAGAGTGCTCCCCCCACGGTTGGTCTGCGAATATCTCTATGGCCGACTGAGCCCCCAGCGGCATCTGAAGCCGCAAACGGAACAAGCGAAGTCGCCCTGCTTGGGCGGCATCTGCCAACTTGCCGCTGTCCGGAAAATGCTCCCTGCACTTTCGTGCTGTGTACCCTCACAAGAACGGGACTCTTTCAAATACCTCTGACACAGCATCCAGCCAAGTCCAATCTTCCAGCATGTAACGGCGAGTGAATATCTCGATCTTCTGGCGAACTTTGACATTTTGTCTGGCCATCTGTCCGCGTTTCAACCTGCTGAGCCAGGGCAGCCATACAGCCAATGCCCATACAGAATCTCGACTGAGCGTGAAAAAGAAGCCGCTCCCTGGACCCTTGAGCGCTCTCTTTTTCTATCCAAGGCGGAAAGATGTGAAGTCTACAGCTTCGGCTTTTTCTTTGCTCCACTTGCCTTCACTTTCGTGGTCCTTTTGGTGGTAGATCGGGTTGTGCCGCTTCCCAAGATGGTGTCAAGAAGGCCGACAATGTTGTTCTCGGCATCTTGGGGCTTTTGCTTTGCTGCAGCTTGTGTGGAGGAACCAGCGCTCTCATCATCAGAGGATGGCAACTCCTCGATCCCCAAATCACCCCCCTCAAACAAGTCTTCAAACATCATTCGCTCTTCCCGTCGTCGTCGCTTCACATCGCCCGCAATGCCCAGCTTTTGCTCCAAATCTCGCATGAGCGCCTCATCACGGACTGCACCCTCAGCATCGAAAATGGTCGTCGCCTTCTCATGTCGCTTCTTTGGCGTTTTGCATGGCTTCAGCTTCTCTTTCACTTTCTTTACCTTCTTTACTTTCTTTGCTTTCGTGTGCGGGTCGGACGCCTCCGGCGTCGCCTCCGCCTTTGCCTCCGCCTTTGCCTCCGCCTTTGCCTCCGCCTTTGCCTCCGCCTTTGCCTCCGCCGCCTTCGCCGCCTTGGCCTCCGCGGCCTCGGCCTTGGCCGCCTTGGCGGCCTCCCGCTTCTTGGCGCGCGCCGCGCGGCGCCGCGCCACTCGGCCGGGAGAGACCGCCGCACCAAACGCCACGGCATGCGGCTCGCTGGCCCTGTGCCGCAGAAGCGAGGCCAGGTGACTCGGGAGCTGCGCCATGGTGGGAAGTTGGCGTGCTACCTTGCCATATGCAGACAAAACTGAGCTGTGTAGGTTTGCTTCCATCCATTGCATTCCGGACTCGCTTGGTTGCCTTCATCTGGGTTTGCAGCATGTTTTTGTGTGTGCACGTGGGGCCCTAGTGTTGCTAGCCAGGAGGTGCTGCATAAAACGCATGCTACCAGACTTGAGCATGCAAGCAATGAGTCACACATCATTTGACCACTGTAGTACTGTACTAATGCTATACTGCGTTCTGGCCTCCATCCCAGCCATGTTCACCCGAATTCTCGCGCAGTCGTCTGAAACCGCCTGTAAGCAGTTCGGACATGCTTGCCGGCACTTGTGGCAGTCGTCTACGCAGCCTCACTGGCTCATCACCTGTCATCGTCACTGCAACTCACAACCAATCCGCCAATGCTCGCGGGCGATGCCGCGTTATGTGCTGACTGCGTTATGTTAGGTGCACCTCTGTTGTGAATTGTTCAATCTCCGCTGCATCACTTCACCACTCAAAGGAGTTTGCGGGAAATATTGAAAGAAGTTTGTGCCAGGAGCGCTTCTTGCTGGGCAGGTCCCCGAGGTCATCCACGCGAATCTCTGCCCCGTCGCCGATGCCTTCCATGACGTCTTCGATGCGCGTAGGTCATGCCACACTTTGAGCCCTCATATGGCCATGGGTCAAAATCCCGTACCCAGTGAACATCCCAATCCCCACTGAGATAGACTAAAATGGGTGGTGCATGTACCCCAAAATGGTACCATTGGTTTTGACCCACAGCCCTATTGATTCTTAGGCTTCCTCCTGCTTTTGTCTTCGGTTCTTTTTGCTTACCCCCAAGCCCCGCAAGCTCAGCCGGGATCGGCTCCTTGGGACCCCGGCCGAAGAAGCCCAGCTCCCGCGCTTCATCCTCCAAGGGCACCTCCAGCTAGCCCGG
The DNA here is from genome assembly GCA_963377175.1 of Effrenium voratum. Classification (NCBI taxonomy): domain Eukaryota; class Dinophyceae; order Suessiales; family Symbiodiniaceae; genus Effrenium; species Effrenium voratum. The sequence goes on from CAUJNA010003616.1 coordinate 1,124,455, forward strand.
GATAGCCCGGGAAACGGGTCAGGTGTCACTGAGGACGGGACCCCGAAAGGCAGCCCGTCATCGGCCAAGGTCAGCGTCAAGCGATCTAAGGGAACCTGACAGCCGGCTCCCAATCAGTTGAACAACTGGAGCCGGCAACTGCCTGCTTGAAAAGCAGCTGCGCCAAACGTTTCAGCTCTGCAACTGTCATCGTGTGGGGTACCTCATTCAGACGGAGGCCCTGCCATTCCCATGCATTGACCAAAATGGGCTGCACGCCTTCTTCTTGGCGATCGGCTTCTCAACAATCGCAGCCCCCACCGGCCGCAGCGTCACCTGAGGGCCCGAGGCGCACCATGGCATTCTCCGCAGCTCCGTGCGCCTCCACCAAGGCGTTGAACAAGGCGGAGCGGGACGCCTGCGAATGCTCCGTGACGTCGCCGCCCACCTCAGCCATCTGGGCTCGACTGCGCTCTCCGAGCTGGCTGTGGGTCAAAAACAAAATGGAACCCTGGTAAGTGGAACCAAAGACTAAAACCTGCGGTCCCCTGGGGGTCTAATTTTGACCCACACCCAGCCGAGCTCCTGAGTTCCTGAGCTCCTGGCCACAGCGCCGTGCACAGCGCGCAGCCGCTCCACCTCAAAACCCACACCCATGTGGCGGTACGTCGGAAGCTTATCGCCTGACGCCTGAGTCACTGAGGCCATCGCATGGTCTGACATATTGCACGTCTCTGACAGTCCCTTCACCTACGCATCGCCACTCTCGATGCTCGTCGGCGATATGGAAGTAACAGGCCGCGGACCATAGGACTGTCTTGGTGGGCCACAGACAAAAAGTACCTCGTGGCCGCACAAACTTCACAGCACAGTAGAGTGCTCTATTGTATGCCCTGCTCAACGTTCCAACAATGCCCTTTGGCGATTCCAAGCCATCCGCCGCTCAGCCGCTGTTCGCTCCTGCAAGCCACTTCCAATACCAGCTGTTCAAGCATGTGTGTTGGTCTCACGGAACCACTTCAGCCTTGACCGTCACTTCGGACGCATTCAGCCGCAGAAGTGTTGGCATCAGCGCAATCAGAATCTGGCAGGCGACAGGGCACACCAGCAATCCCATGACTGCTTTCAACAACCGTCATGCCAACAGGGGTCAATCCCGCAAAACCGAAGCTACACCCAGAATGTTCAAGCATGCACCATGACCGAGGCTATCTTTGGCAACTCTCGGAAACTCGACGTATGGCCGTGCCTGTCTCAAAAGCATCGGCGATGCCAATGGCTCTTTGGCATCTGTGAGGGGTATTCTCTGAACCTTAGCCAGCCAGGGGGCTCCCTGCATGTCCCCTTACCAACCTCACACCCCCACCCCTAACAAAAAAAAAGAAGAGACTTCCACTTACAACCTTCCCCAAAAATTATCAGCCAGGGGGCTCCCTACGTTTTCCCCCACCTCACCCCTACCAAGGGGTAAACCCACCTTTAAAGTGACCAAAACCGGTGTCCCACACCCACCGGCGCCTCTCTCGAGGCGCGACCGACCCCAGCACAGGCCTTGAGCTCCAGCAACGCGTAGCTGGCGAGCGCCCCGATGCTGCGCCAGGAGGCCTTGAAGTCAAAACCGTTTTGGGATCCCATTTTGCGGTTTTCGGTGAATTCACCACCCATTTTAGAACCTATATAACCTATTTTAGTGGTTGGATTGGTTGATGTTCACTGGGGGCTAACCGGGCTTTTGACCCATTTGGGAACTGGGACAACGGCACACAGAACCGAAGTCTGACATCCCAACCAAACGGATTCTGCTTCCAGCGCTTGAAAGCAGCTGCCAGGCCGTGCTTTTTCCACACCTGTACATTGCGTTGTGTGGCGTCCTCCACCCTAAACCCAGCATCTTCACCTTTGTCACTCTGGTTCGGCCAATTCAAACGTTTGCCGTGCGTCCTTCGCGCTGCGCCAAGCAATTGAAACCCCTAATTTGAGATGACCCACAAATGAACATGCAGAGAGTGCATCTGTCTGTGTGGGTGGGGCTGCAGGACCGGGAAGACAAAACAAAAAAAAACAGCCACAGCCACAATTTCTGCTTCAGGCTCTTGGCCTCAATCGGGCAGGGGGTTGACTTTGGAAAACCTGCCCACCAAAGCACGGGCGGCCCGGGCAAGATGGGGCAAGTTGAGGCCGTACGGCCGAAGCTGAAGTGATAAAGCGTGAGCCCGGAGAAGCAAAAAAGAAAGCGGCAACTTGCCCGGACCAAGTGCAGCAATGATGCCAACTTGTTCTCGTTGAGGAAGAGCGCCTGAATGGTAACCCCGGATTCAGCAGAAATTCTGGTTGATTTTGATCGGGGGGTCCCCTTTTAGTGGGGATTCACTTTTGGAGGGAACACCCCCCTAATGGGACGAGTTTGCTAATCCTGGGTCAACATCAATTCAAATCTACCCTGGCTCAGAACCAGCTGCCATCTTCAACAGCGGAAAGCTCCCTCTCAGCCCCAGCACCGTCAAGCGTCTCGGCGACTGATCAGCAGCCGCGGCTGCAAGACCCTCTATGCCTGGAATATGCTCAGCGGAGTCCCAGACCCCCGATCACACAGAAGCCAGCAACATATAATATTAGCCGACTCAAACTCCAAGACTAGGAGCACGGCTCTCTCCCAGCAGGTTGCTGTTGAGATGCAATGCCTGGCATTTACCCGAAACGCCCGCGGCAAAGGTCGCGGAACACAAGATGCCTGCAGAGAAGGGAAGGCTTTGATGGCGCGGCGCCTGAATGCGAAGCCATGCCCAATAGCTTTGTCGCATGTCGTACATGGTGAGTTCCTTTTGGTTTTTCCCCCGCCTCACCCCCCGCCCTAAAAAGCAAAAAGCAAAAACACACACACACACACACACACACAAGGGGTACTCTCAACAAAAGACACGGCCACACGCACGCAGTACGAAGCGACGCTCGCGCGCTCAGGACGCCGCAGGACAGTCCAATCAGAGATCTGGTTGCTGTCCAGAACCTGAGCCGCGGGATGAAAACAAAACACAGCCCTTGGTCCAAAAGCCGCTGGCCCATGTTGATTTAGACCAAGGGTCTACAGAAATCGCGACTTTGGCTCACCCAAACCGTCACACACGCACCGCCGAGTCAGGCGCCAGCGACTGCAGATTCGGCATCGGCTGCCGCTGTGACTGAGACGAACGATCCGGCGCACTCGCCGAGGCGGAAGGCTAACCGAAAGAAATGAGTGATTCATTTGTTGCCTCATCCTTGCGGGTTGCAGCTCTACACTGCAGACGTGAGCCCGCTTTAGGTCCCACTTTGAAACATCCTCTTCCCTCCATTCCCTCCTCCCTTTTTGCATGCGCAGCTTTCAAAGGTGCAAGGAGACAGACAAGGCCAGACTGCCAACTGCAGCCACCCTGCCCGACTCAACATGGATTGTACCCGGGAGGCTCTTCCTCACCTGTCCTCTGAAACCATCAGCGCCATGTCACTGGCACTGCATGCTCGCTCGCTCGCAGCGGGCCCTCAGAGACGCGCTGCTGGCCAGCTGACCCGTGCACTCTGTGCCTTCAGAATCGCGGCAGCATCGTCCACCATCCTCAGCGTGGCAAGCGCTGCCTGAAACCAAGCCCAGGCGAAGAGCATGGAACATTTGACGCATCAAAGGCTCTTCTCCACGATGGTCTGGGCGGGCAAAACGTCGTAGATCATGCCGGCGACTTGCCCGCAAAGCCACGGATGACCTGCCCCAAAGACGATCAAATGCGTGTGGTGCCAACAGCTGGCAGCACACACCCGCCTTCATCCAACCCAACCGGGGGGTTCACGTCGGCCTTCAGGCCTGGAGTGCACGAAGAGGAGTGTGTAAATGCCAAAGCATCCCTTTTTTTGGGCCGGCGAGCGCCGGCCCAACCCGCTTTGGGGGGGGGGGTTTTCTAGGGGGGGAGGGGCCAGCTCCGCCAGGTCGCCTTTGGCCTTCTCCTCCATAAGCTCCACGTCCTTGGTGTAGGGGATGACGCCCTCCTGGAGCAGCTGCCGCATCTCCTTGGAACGCTCCACCTCCCAACCTCAGCTTGCCAGCCAGACCGAGTCTCGACTGGTGGGCTAGCTAGCGCTTTCCACCGATTCATGTGCCAGTGGCCCCCGGGGATTTTGAGACCCATAGTGGAAGAAAACAGGGGTTGGAACTGTTGACGCGACGTGGGAAAGAACCAAGCCGCTTTTTAACCTAGAATTGCGAAGCCACGCGTCAAGCAATCGACACAGGGCTTCAAGACTACATACAGTGCACAATTCCTAACTGCGCTGCAAATGCTGCCACCCTGTCGATTCCGTGGCTGGCATTTCCATCCCGAAAACTCTGTCGAAAACTCTGCTTGCCCAATGCACCGCTGACCTGCGGCCATCCGCAGCCACGGGAAAATATTGAGAGAAAGAACTAACCACTAAGCGAATCCAGTCCATACCCTTGCTTAGCTCAGGCAAATACGGACTGCAGAACTTTCGTGATGACTCAGAAAGGGTAGGGAAAGCCCGGTGAATCAGATTCTCAAGCAATCCGAAGCCAAGCTGCTCACAGAGTATCGGTTCTTGATGATCCTCATGGGGCGCCCAGTGTAGATCTCTGTCCGGTGCGTGTCATGCACACTGGCCTTCACAAGGTCCTCAGCTTCAGAAACCGAAAAAGAATCTGCTCACCTGAAAACAGCTGAGTCACACTCAAAACTCTTAGAACGGTCTACCCAGAACCATGTGAAGCTGTTTTTTGGAACCGAATGCTGAATGCAAGCCGCGCGTCATCCTTGTGCCCCTGCGGCGCGCCACCCTCCACGGAAGCCACAAATCGCGTGCCCACCCACACTGCGTCGGCGCCCAGCGACAAGGCCATGGCCAGGTGCCGCCCATCCTGAGCAAAGCGCGAGGCGCGCCAATTTCCACGGCAACTCGCAACAGCCGTCTACCAACAATAACCGGAATCCCGTCTGGAGACAAGTTGGACGACTTGGCTACATCAGTCGCACCAAGCAAACGGCAAAGGAACAGCGGAGGACATCACTGCAGAATCTCGTGGGGCTTCCATGTAGGATAGGGGGAAGCCAGCTCTGCAGGCAAGTCACAGCGATGCCTCCTGCGGCAATGACGGACACCTGCTTGCCGGTGAGAGGCGACTTGTGGCCCTTGCACAGGTCCACCACCATAGGGATCAGAATGCCTTGGGCCGCATTGGAGCCCCAGCTGCGCAAGGCCGACAGCCAACTAGGAGCTGTCAGTCTTATCCCCCATTGGAAAACCGAGAAGAGGGTGCTGGAAGACTACCTCCGCCTTAAGCCCGGAACCCACTTCCCTTTTCATGACACACCGAGGTTCCCAAACCGAGACGATGGCGCGAACCGCCGAGAGGCTGGTGGCGACATCCCCGGTGTGGCCTCCACCTTCGCCGCCCTGCGCACAAATGATGTCCACTCCCGCCTCCAGGGCTTTCTCCACGTGCTTGGGGGCACCAATCCTGAAGCCAAGGCCCGACCCGGGCCGGGCCGCTCGGGAAAAGACAGATGGAAAATTGCGCGGGAAAGGGTCAGGCAAACGTGTTTCCAGCGCAACCAGCGTAAAAAAAAACCAAGAGAAGGCTGTTTAAAGCCATGGCTGCTTCGACATGCTGAAGCAGGTGGCTTGGGTACACCCTAAACGGAGCCACAAGCAGCCCGGGCGCTTATGATCCGAGAGTCATATTCATCACTGGAATGCCAGCAGCATGGAGCTTGTCCACCGCATACTTAGGAGGCACCCCCACAGCGCTCACAAAGAGCTTGGCACCCATCCTGACAGCACGCTGGCTTCCGCAAGGGAGGCGAGGGGTTATCTGCAAGTGGGACAGTGCGGATTCCCCTTGCCAAAGCGTTGGCTGAAGTGCCGCTGCCATGTCCACTATGTCCTATGGCCCATCAGCCAAGCATCTCGATGGAAATGTCAATCAGCTCAGGGAGGTCGCCCTTCGTGTAGTCATAGTTCGTGGCCCGTGCGTTCCCGCCAACCTGCGGGATGAGCAAGTCCACCTTGGCGACAGCGTAAACTTGAAGCATCCAGGCGAGCCCGTTGGTACAAATTTCAACCCGCGCCAGGTCGCCCCAAAGGGCGCGTTGGGATCCTTCAACGCGGCCTTGAGCTCCTTGAGCTTGGATCGGAACATCTTCGGCGTGTAGTTTACCTTGACCACGCTCGACTCAAATCAACATTGTTGGCAAACGAAATGCTGACAAGATTAAAACACCGGCAACACATGGGACACAACAACGGCACCGGCACCAAATAATTGCTCGTCTCGCTTTGGGAAGTTTGCATGGCCTCATAAATGCGCGGCGTCACGCTGCCTTTTAGCCAGCAACCAATAAGATGCAACTTCACAGGGCCGCAAGCCAAACAGCTTCGAACCCAAACTCTGTGCCAAGAAAGGACTACCATAACAAGACTGGGAAGAACCCAAGAGTTGACTCAGCTCAAGCAGGTCACACGAGATGGTCTTGGACTTGCTTGCTGATTCTTAGCCCATACCCCCGCAAAATGCCAGCCGCACCCATGACGTATGCACGCGAAGCTGCTCCTCCCCAAACGCCAAGGCCACCAGCGTTGGTCACCTGACACCGCGAGTGCCGGTCCCGCGCATGGAACTAAGTCACTGCTTCTCTGATCCAAGTCGCCGCGGCAGCCAGCTCAGGACTGGCGGCGATGTTCATGCCTACGACCCAAAACCGCTTCGAGCTTCGAACCAAACCCACGATTTCGCGTTTGCAGGCCCGCCTGCCAAAAGTACGGGGTGCTGAATGCCAAACAGCTCCGTCATCGGAGTCTTGATCTGCGGCAGCGCGCTCATGGTGACGACCTCGCGTGCGAGGCCTCACCTCTCGCCAACAAACGAAGCGGGTTCTGGGCCTTGTGCTGTCCGAAGTAGTCGCACGGATGTATACAAAAGCTTGATCCAGAAACAGCCAGCATCGGCACAAAGGAGCGCACAGTTGACTATCAATGGCCGGAAAAGGAAGGGGGGTCAACCTTTCTGGGGCTGCCTATAGGACGGACACACACACACACACACATGCGCGTGCTGCATGCGCTGTGATGCACGCACGCACGCACGTATAATTTCGTTTGGGCCCAGAAAGCGGGAAGCAGTCAGACTTTGGACCCATGTCGCGCGCCCCAAAACCATGCTCCAGCTGCCTCAAGTTCTATCTAGCCTTCAAACATGCACCCAACTACTCTATCTTGGAAACCAGCTCACGCAGGTTCGGCGCCGACTGACTCACTCGAACAAACACAACACTTCAAGGCAAACCAAAACACAGTAGCTCAAAGCCAGCCCCCAGCTTTCTAGCCAAGGCGAGCTTTGCGAAGCGTTTACAATATATGCGTACATTTGTTAAGGGGTTCCCTTCCATGGGCCCCCCCAAATGCGGTTCCGGGGTCTGCCCCCCCGCCGCCTTTGGAGTCAAGGGGTTCAGGCTTGGTTCGGTCCACCCACCTGCAAGCTGGCCAGGTGTGCGGTTAGTCGGTCTCGGTTTGGGCTGTGGTTTTGGTTCCAGGCTGGTTTAGGACTAGTTCCGGGGTGGGCTTCGGCTTGCTAATTTTTTGCTGCAAGGACGTTGGCCTTAGGGCTGGTTGAAGGGTCGGTGGGCGGGTTTCACAATTGTGTCAGGCTTGATTGGCTTAGGGTTTGGGATTGGGCCAGGCCTAGGGCTGGTTTTATGGGCTTTGGGACTTTAGGGTTTAGCACTGGGCTTAGGACTGATTTAGGTTTTAGGGCAGGTTTAGAGCTGGCTTCCCGAGGTGAGTATGGCTTGCTCGAGGTCCAGGGTTTGGGGTTCCTTGGTTTTCCATGTGTGTGTGTGTGTGTGTCTCTCTCTCTCTCTCTTTCTCTAGGCACGTGCATTTAGACGCATGTGATTATAGCGGTACAGGTGTTGCGCGCTGATACACACACACACACATCCTTTTCAGAAGTTGCACTTGGGGAGAGGTGCCCAAGAACAAATCACACGCAAAATGGCGCTGTGATACTTCCGTCCCGGCCGTGTCCAACTCCTGCGGGATCCCCTGGCAGCGCAGATCAGTTGCTCTGATCACGTCAAATCACGCCCTGCCTCGCTCAAGCCGTTTTGGGCCACATGGAGATGCTCCAGGTGAGGAAACAAGCCTGACGCAAGCTGCACCTGTGAATCGTCACGTCCATCAACCAAGCGGCGCAACAGAGTCTACGGCTCCGCCCGCTTTTCTCGGTCACTCTCCGCCCTCAGAGCCCTCAGAGCCCTCAGAGCCCTCAGAGCCCTCAAAGCCCTCGGAGTCCTCAAAGCCCTCAGAGTCCTCGGTGTCGTACAAATTCGAACTTGAGCTATCGGAGTGCCCACACGGGAGCCACATGTCGAAGGCTCTGCCGGGCCAGTGCGTTGCGGGGTATGCATGGAGGAGCGCAGAAAGGTCTTCGGCCTGCTTGAACCCCGGGGTCTCCCTCAGCTCGGACAACACGCCCATGTCAAAACAGAAGGGCCTGGAGCCGAAGTTGAAGGACAAGTCCCAAGTCGCATCAAGCCCTACACATGGCCACAAACGCGGCTCGGCAAAGGCGCGGAGTAGGAAGCAAACTCCGAGAAATCGGCCATTCAGTGCAAAGAATATTCCAAAGCCGCTTTCGAGTTTCACCACGCCACATCCCACAACATCACCGGGACCAAATCTTGGCACCTCTCTGCGTGGTCTGGACGCTTCACCGCTATATCCTCCATCTGAAGTCAGGTCAACAACTTCCGACTCCTGGCCCCCTTCCTTCCCTTCCTCCAGAGAGAACTGCCTCATGGGCATGAAAGGGTAGCCCTGCCCATGGCCGTGGTACAGCTGCCCATCATCGCCGTGCAACGCCCAGCTGCTGCGGTTCCACCCCGCCTGCTGCCGGCTTAGGCCCCGCGCCGGGATGGTGGCGATGGCCAAGCCCACCGACACGCACTCCGCGCGCCGCACGCGCGCGGAGGCCTTGGCCGCGGGGCCCAGCTCCACCTGACACTCGAAGTGGCAGGCGTCCTTTTGGTTTCCGTGGGTTAAAGGGAAACAGTCCCAGTTTTGACTTCGATGCCCCCAATAAGCCGTCAAAATAATGACCCCAGTACACACCCAAAGGGGTGCCCCCCCCCCAAAAAAAAAACAAACGAAAACAGGCCCGCACGCACCTCGTAGTAAGAGCAGGGCCGCCAGGCGATCTGCCAAGCTCCGGCGCGGTCCGGCAGGGCCGTGGCGGTTCCCAAGCGGGGCAAGGGCCCCCTGGCCATCACGCAGCGGTCGCCCCCCAGAGGCGCACGCAGGCGACAGCTGGTGAAACGCTTCCTCAGTTGCGAAATCTGCTTCCCTGCTAAGTGAATAACTTTTAGTGGTTTGATGGAAAACCCATTCGCTAGAAGTGGAAGTCCGAACATCCCTTGGCAAAATGCAATCCAAAGATTCCCTGGGCCCCTGCTGATCTCCACCTCCTGCAGCAAGGTTGCGGCGTCCTCCCCCGGCTGGAAATTCACGAGGGCGGGGTAGCTGAAATCTTCGGGCAGGTTGCGTAGCTCATTGCCAGCGGTCATTTGCAGAGATCCGTAGTGGTGCTCATCAGCAGTTGTGGAGCTCTTGTCCTTCGTGTCGGAATCAGGCTGATCTGCCGGATGATCAGGATGGCTGAAATCTTCGAACAACTCCTGGTGCGCTTCCCACCAAAGCTTCTGGCAAGCAAGGCCTGTCACTTCCTCAAGCTTCTGGCAAGACCCGGCCCTTTTGATTGAAAACTTCAAGAAAGAGCTTGTGTGAAGGCAGATCTCAGCAGGGGGGGCATTCAGGGGCGCGAGGTGCTGCAGCTGAGTCTTGAAGAGGTTGGACCAATACAAGTGGATGGATGCCGCATCCAGGAACGAACCCGCATCCACGCGCTGCAATTTCAGGAAGCTACGCGGATCAAGGAAGCCTGTCCAGTCATCCAGCAGCAAGTCCACAAGGCGTGGCTGTTTAGATCCCATCTTTTTTCTAGCTTGGGCATGAAGAAACGGACGGGCGCAGTCCAACCCAGAATCTCCGTTTTTTGGAACCCCCTTACTTGTTTCCTTGCTCCCCAGCGCTCACAGGCTTTGTCGTTTGTGGAAAGGCAAGGGTAAGTCTCAACCAGAACAAGCCAAGAACATCTCACCTCACAACCAGCGTAACGCACGTGTCCTGCGACCTTGCCACACCCCCAGGGCAAGGGCAAATTGGGAAGCAGTTGGGCTCAGGGTAAAGAACCCCACATCAGAACGAACCAAGCGGCGCACCCGCAGCATCTAGGGCCAAGATGTCCGACCAGGCCTCGGCGTCGCTGCAAGACACGTTTTGGGCGTGGGAAAAGCTGTGACCCTCTTGCATTGAGTGAAGTATCGCAGGAGCTCTTAACCGCTGAAGCCATTTCCGACCATGCATTACAACGGATGGAGCCACCTGGAAACCGCCCCTCCCTCCATTGCCGATACACGTCATCGGCCACTCGGTTGGAGCTCAATGACTCAAGGCGCTGGAGCGGAGCGGCCCCACAGAAGCAGTGAAAATCTGCAAAGCCCGTACCGGCGCGCAAGGACAGACAAGACTGCGGGTCCTTGAGCACAACAAGCGCGAGGTGCCAGTAGCCATGGGTGCCCAAAACAACTAGTTATAGGCTGTGAGGATAAGAAGGCTTTGCCAGGCTATGGAGGCAGGCGACCATGCAGTACATACGCCCGGATGTGACCCCTTTGGCGAGCTATGCCCGCGGCAATGCGGGTGCAGTTCAGGATCAGCGTGCGAACCTTGCACACGAAGGGCGTGAGCACCATGCGCTCCGAGATGCCTCGAAGCATGTCTTGCTAAATCGTTGCTTTCGAACGCTGGCGGGCGGGCCAGTTGGTGCGCCCGCAGGAAGGGGGACTCTTGGAGGACAGCCCTTCAGCCGAGTCCTGGCCCCAATTGCCCGTGCAAAAGCAAGCAAGCCCTAGAAACAGCAAAGGGTGATCTGATTGATAGTTTGGGTTCAAGAATTTCACCGGCTGGCTTCAAGACACTGCAGCTCAAAGGTCCTGGACAGGGACAGCCACTCAAGGTGCGGGCACAGCTCACAAATGGCCGCGAGATCTGCCCAGTCATCGATCAATGTCTTGTCCTCATTTCCGTGGCTAAGTGCAATCAGGGTGTCGTGAGTGTGCCACATCACCAGCTCGAGCTTGGAGCTAAGACCTCGACCAACCAAAGGCTCTTCAGATTTGGAAGGCTCCTGCACGCCAGGAAAGTGAGGGTCGCTGCAAGATGCGCCGCTTCATTGCAGAGCTTTCACTTTGACACGGTCCAGTCGCACTCCCAAACGTTGTCGGGATAGCGTGACCCGAGGTTGCTTTCCGCCAGCGACATCCTGGCCCCCCGGCGCCCCGGCGTCGGCCTGCCCCGGCCGTCTCGTGCGCTTCTCTCCGGAAAAAAAAAAAGAGAAAAAAAAACCGCGCGGCGTCTGAGCCAAGCGCTCCACGAAGCCCTCCAATCGCTGCTGCCGCTGCTCGATGTCGTAGCGCCCCACAAACCTCCGAGCTTTGAACCCACGGCGCCTGCTGCCGCTTCTTCAGGGAGCCCGGCTCCACGGCTTTGGACTTCTCCCGGCCCTCGCGGGAAGTCCAACCCACGTGCGTGCGTGCCATGGGCAACCAGCCTTGGAGTCCACGTACTCCATGGCATCCAGGGTCTCTTCGCGAGCACTTTTCCTGGCTGCCTGGGCCGCGGCTTCGGCCTGAAATCATGTCCAGCTTCCTGGGGGCCGGACATCAGGAAGTGCTGCAGCGAAGTACTTCTCTGCAATGGCGTGCCTGGGAGAAGAGCCTGGGTGCCTTACACAATTGTTGCCTATTTGCAGTTTGGCTGCTGGATGGAAATGCCGAGCTCGACCTTCTCCACCTTTCTGCACTCTGGGACTCTGGGTGTGAAATCTTGAGGCAACACAACATTGCTTTGGCGCTTTGGCCATTGTCTGCAACGCTGCCGCCTTTGCAAAGCTTCCGCGGCCGTCCCTGGGTGGCAAGTTGGCCCGCAAGATGCACCCAACCTCCATGGGCCACAGGCGGGCAGGTGAAGAGCTGATTGCCCTGGTAAGCGCCGTTGTGCTTGCCAACTCCCTCCTGCTGACAACTTCGGCAGCAGCACCCAGCAACTAGAAACAGAATCTGTCGTGTGACAACTTGCTTATGTGTAAATCGCCAAAGGGAAAGCAGGCAAGCGAGCAAAACACCGCCACTCAGCGCAATTGTCGCAGGAATCGAAAGCAGACTCAAATCCAACCATCGACCCGCAGTTTCCCATGGTGCAGGCACACATTTTCGACCACGCACTGTCTCACACCGTATGCACGTGCCCATCAAGCATGCTCAGGTATATCCTGCAAATCACACACAAGGCGCTTTTGTGTCAGGCGGAAGCCTCGTCAACCCGCGCCTGTGGGCAGCGTGGCGGAGCCTGGGCCACACGCTCGCTTCAGCATGGAAAGCGGGACTGCGGAGCGACGAGCGGCCTACTGTCAAGAGCTGAGTCCGCAATGCTCGAAGCGCGAAAGCCAAGGGCAGCCTGTAATGTTAGATAGCGATTAATAAAACGGGAGTGAATACAAAAAAACATCTCAAAATTATTCACTCTCCTGAAAAGCAAAAAGGGTAGGTATTACATAAACAAATCTGCCCGAAATCCCGAAAATATGTCCCCTTTCAAGAATGGACTATTTGTGAGGGTTGAAACGTTTGAGTCCAGCCAGAAATGTCCAGAATTTCTGGATTGCTTCCTGTCCCAAACCACCAAATTCCTTATCAATCCCTTTACTAGAAGATGCACCCTGACAAATTTTCAAAGGGGGTGGCACACGGAACCCCCAGAAAGGCAATAATGCAGTTTGTTTAAGGGTAGGGAATTATGAAGAAAAAAATGGCCAGGGCAGCCTGCCAAGAAGAAGAACCAATACTAAACCAATTCTAAACTGTAGTGAGTCAACTGAAAAGAATACTGAACTAATACTAAACCAATTCTAAACCGTAGTGAGCCAGCTCAAAGCAATACTAAACCAATACTAAGCCAATTCTAAACAATACTTACTGGAAAACTACTCAGGCAGGTCCCAGTCCGACCCCCATTTTGTTTTTGGGGGTTCTCGCTATTGACCCCCCCCAATTCGTTTGAGGGGGGGGGGGCTTTATTAATCACTCCCCAACATTATCGAACACGCATCTCAAGTTCCTTCCTTTAGTAACTGCGCCCCGCCCTTCATTGATGAACATGAGCTTTGTGCGGGAACGGGCTACTTCCACAGTCATTGAGTCATGGTTCAACTGAGGCGAGGGGCGCATCTCGCTGCATACTGTTCAAGCTGCTCTGGGTAATTGTCCAGAATGTGAGGTCTTCAGTGGCCTCGTCGTTTTGCGCGACCCGAAGGGCCCCATCTGACCACAAGGGCCCGACCTCAATCTTGTTCTTCCGCGGCTCACCCGTAAACCTGAGCTGGGCAAGTGTAGCCTGGCGTCCCTTGCTGCGCTATTTGTGCTGTGGCGCAAGTTCAGCTCCCCAGTGAACTGGCCAGGCTGGCTGCACTCAATGAAGCGCGTCACGGTCCTGCCAAAGCGATCACAGTGATCATCCAGCACCTGAGCGCGAGCGCGGAGCCCATATGCTGCGTTGTCACCAATGGCAACAGGGAAAGAAAGGCACGCCCGCCACAGCCTTCCCAGGCTGAGGATGCACCCGGCCCGGAAGCTAGACTCACTGCCAAGGCGCTCCCACATGGCCGGAGACCAGCAAGAAGGCAAAGTCAGACGGATCCCCTGGTGCCCACACCACCCCCCTCCGCGGTGCCTGCTTGGAACCTGGGGCCAGCATTCATGAATCCCCTCCCACGAAAGGGATGCTTTTGGTGTCCGATGCCCGGAAGCATCAAACAGGAGGGAGCCTGGGCTCATCGGGCGTATGAGCCTGGCGGCTCGAAGTAGTCCCGCAGCGCTATGGCGGTCTCCTCCTGAAAGCCCAGCGGCTCCAGCAGGCGGACGCAAACGTCGACGAAGAAGTCGGCGGCTGCCTGCGCCAAAATGGACGACACTTCGTCCCTGATATGTTCAGTAGGGGGCCAGGCAGAAGCTCAGAGTCAAAAGAGCACATGCGGAATGCTGTTTGGCCCACGCGGTCACGTCTTGACTATTACAAGCTTGGGCAGGCGGTGTGGTGGCAATGCGGCACCCACACGATCATGCCCGGCCCCACCCCACCTATGGCACTTCCTCAGGCAACACAGCAAAACCATGCGCTTGATGGTGGGCCATCCATCAACCCAAGGCTATTCGACGGCGGGCGGCGCGCACCTGGGAGGGGAACAGCGGCTTGGCGCCCGCCGCAACTGCTCAGTGCCAGCATCGACACCGCAGTGCGGATCATCGGCAAGGCCAGCGCCATCTCTTCCACGGCTTCCGCGGCGTGCTCCATGTCCTTAGTGTCTTTGCTGCCCCATGGTTACGACATCAAACAGTCTCCATCTGCAGTTTCAGCGTCTGGGAAGGAATGGGCTGCCATAAGATGAACATGCCCCTTCACCTGGGCCGGTCATGCCAACCAGCCGCTGTTGAAGCCCACAGCTCATGTTGCACAGCTCACAACGCTCCATGTGCCTTGGCAGCATCAGCCCCCAAGCCGCTGCAAATCACTGTGATGCCACGGCTCTGCACGGCCCCAGCCAAGCTATCCACTTCACCTCGCGACGGCTTGAAGGGTCCACCGGCATTCACAAGGCCCGGCTCTCAGTGGGAAACAACTGCCATGCATGCAAAGCTGCTGAAGGCAGATGAATCCATGGAGATGACCTGCGCAAAGTCCAGAATCACTGCCAAACAGCTCACCTGCTGCACCCGCTTTTGAAGCGAATGCGTGTTGCCGAAGAAGAGCGTACCATGCAGTCTCAACACCAGAAAGCCGCCCTTCTGGTCGAAGTCTGCTAGGAGTTGAAGCTCCCTCTGGCTCCGAATCTTCCGCGATCTCAACCCTCTCCCTGGATAGAAGGCAAACCGCACAGGATCAGACATGGCGGCCTCCACCACAAACGCCACGCAGGCGCAAAGAAGACCAACCATGAGGCCATAGATGAAGCTGACATTGCAGACTCCTGCGATGAAAACGACGATGAGATAGTCCGGCCATCCAAGGCGTGGCCAGGTGTCCACCACGGATTCCCAAAGCAGCTCAACACCGAGGTGGCCCAAAAGCACTCCCGCTAGCATCCTGGGCAAATAACAAATCAAGCTGCTGGTAAGAGGAATGCAAGCCATCACGGCCAGCGCGATGCAGAAGCCGGTGACGCGGGAGCCACCACCGCACCTGAAGTACAAAAGGCTGGAGGAGTAGACCATGTAGGTCTGCAGGGAGGCAAGGCCTGCCGCCACCAGGTTAGCCATGCCGTGCGCCGTCAGCTCCTTGTTGACGTCCACCCGGCGCCCAGTGGCCTGTGCCAGCGCCGGCACGTTCACGGGGACGTGGAGGCAGCTGAAAACCACGATGCCGCAGAGCAGCGGCAGCTGGGACGGAAATACGTGCCACGCTATGAGGCGCCAGCTGCACAGCTTGCAAAGGTAGGCTCCCCGCAGCAGGTGTGTCCTCAAAGAACCACCCTGCCGCCTGCGCATTGCGGTGCGAGATTTTCAGGAATACTAGTGCAGCTGCAAAGGACCAGGCCAAAGAAGAACAAGGGGAGCACAAAAGGCTCCAGGTCCTTGCCTTTGCACAACTTCAAGAAGATCAACAGCAGCCCCTCCAAACGACAAAGGCAAGCGATTTTGGGCCAGCAGCCTGCTTGCTGCAGCAAATGGCCCTCGTCCCATTCCCAAGCAATCCCAGTACAAGCACCCACGCCGGCAGTAAGGATGAATAAACCCATACCTGCGATGCACCCCATCAAGACCGGTCTGGGCAGGATCTTGAACACTCTTTCCAGGTTGAAGTAGCCCAGCTGCACTGTGGAGATGATCTCAGGCGAGTCGGCCAAAGATATGGTCACCGCCTTGGCCATGGAGTGCAACATGGGTATGTTCTCGATCCTTACCGCCTAGAAGTCAAACTTTGAGACTTACTTGGGAAACAGTCATGTTTCAATCGTACCAACAACCAAGGGCCATGCACCCCAAGTCTGAGGACACAGAAAAGACCGCCTGCGCCAGTGCCGCGAACAGCCCCATTGAGATGCCCATGCCCTGATAGCGCCGAACCAAACACACAGGGAGCCAAAGAAATTGGCAACATGTGCAGAGACTCATTATAGCATGCCAGGTATGAAGACCAAATGTGACACTGGTGTGACAGACATCGATTGGACTGTAAAACCACACATGGCCATGAATTTCAAGAGGAAACCACCACCAAAGTGGTTGGTGGACGTGAATCGCCGCCTAAATGATGACCACCAGAGGGTCCCCTCCTATTAAAATCCACGCCCACACGGCCCAAGCGCTGATTTGTTGCTTCTCAAGCGAGCGGGTTGCCGGGCCGCCTGGAGCGCTTTGGCCATTGGAAAGAGCAGAAAGCCATAGGGGAAGTTGTCCAGAATGGTAATGACCACCGCCACCGATGCCGCCAGAAACTGCTGCACAACGAAGAGCCACACGGGCAGCCTGGGTTCCTAAGCTGAACACAATGCAATCTAAGGCCATGTACTGGCTGAATCTTAAGTCGGCCGCACCTAGCTTTACTCTCACCCTGAACCTTTGAGTTTGGTCCACTTGGCTGGAGCCGTCGGAGGCCAAATTAGGGAAAGCATCCACGCTCTTCTCCATCAGCAGCTGCGTCAGCTCAGGAGAGCTTTTCATGGCGGCCGGCCGTGTCTCTTGCATGTCTGCTCAACTGCCATGCAACCTCGAACACTTCTGTTAGCTCCCCCAAACACTCACCACAGGGCTCAGAGCAGAGTTGCTTACGACATGAGGAGCATTCCCATCAAGATTTGGCGCGATGCGTCACAGGTACACATTGTGTTCTCTGAAGCTTCCAGGTCGGATCCTCATCGTACTCCACACCCACCACCTCCACAGCCTTGACAAGCGACCCTGCAAGGCTGGCCCGCCCGCTGGGCCTTGTGCGCATTGCATCAAGGCCCTGGCAGCTTCTGGGTAACCGTCCGACTTCTTAGGGGCCTGCAGCTGACCGGGCCTCAAGGCGTTCGAAACTGCCACGGTCAAGCTGCTTTCGCATCAACTGCCGGTGGTGTTGGTTCAAAATAGCAAGCGGAGCATGTTCTGGCAAGTGTTGCTTGCAATGTTCCGAGATTGCTGGACGGCATCGAAGCCAGGACCAAGGCCAAAAGCAAAACCACGCCCCCGTGTCAATGCATGCAAACCCCTGACGCTGCGCTAAGCCTCCCGCCCCCATCGGACAGTGGCCAAATTCCCACCAACCCGAGCGCGCCGTCCCACCTCGGTCGTTCGGCCAATAGCTGTCCAAGTGTTTTCCGCACTCCGAACGCGAGGCTCGGGCTAAGCTCGACGGGCCTCGGCAAGGCCGCATGGCTTTGACGCATTGGCATCTCAGAGCCAGACTTGCAGTGCCAGGCTCATCCTGCGCCATTGCAGGTGCCGGAGCCTTTTCGCCAGAGCAGCACCTCAAGACTTTCAGGCTGCCTGGTGTGCCTCATTGCCTGCTGGTGCCCCTCCCAACTTTTGAAGATGTACCCTGCGTGGAGAACCACTCGCTGCAATAGATCTGGTTGTGAGTGCACAACGTTCTGCTCACGTGTCGTGCTTGCTGTCAGCCAAATTCTAGGCAGTCAGGAAAGCTGCGCGATTTCCTTCAGCCTGTGCACAGTGCGCGTCAGAGGGCACTCCAGCGAGCTTCCCACCGGCCTTTCGCTCGAGGTGACTGGCAGACACGGCCATTCGCATGCAACAAAAAAAACTTCAAAGATCTGCGATGAGCATCCATCTTGGCACCAGAGATGGCTCTGCGCCGCACTCCGTTGCTGATGAATTGACTCCCCCCACATGGGACAGTTGTAGACATGGAGCAAGTGCCTGGAAGCGTCAGTACAACAATGTAGTTGGGGAAGCATGCACCATGCACATGCACTAAGCGTGCAGGGTGAATTTCCTCACGTGGAAGCTGCTTGAGCTAAGCTCCCCCTCTGGCCTAGGTGTCAACGTGACCTTGAGGAGCCCTTCTTAAGTGACAAGACCACCATTCCCCCCCCCCCCCCGCCGTCAGCTCGCAAACTGAAGTCCGCACAGCAAAACACCGCAGAGGCTTTGACGCCTGAACGCTGGCCGATATGACCCACCCTTTGGCACAGCTTCGTGCCTTTTGTGATATCCTCATCCAGGTCCCGACGCCTGCGCCCGGGCGAAAAACAGAAAGGCCAGGTGCCCCGTGAGCAAATTTTGCTGCTTGCAGGTGAGCTTTTTCACTTGGTGAGCTTTTCTTTGTGGCAGTTGTTCCTGTGAGTGTGCCTGTGCCCCTTGCCGGAATTTCTTCACCTTCAGTGGCCCAACCCCCCCCGTCCTGACCCTTGCTTTACTCATTTGCCGGCCTTCACAGGCTCTGGCAGCTCCTTGTCCACATCCACACGTGCCATCCTGCAAGCCACAAACTGGCATGCGCCGGAAAGGAGCAACCTGGGGACTGAGGGCTGGGCAACTCCAGCATGCTGTCGACAGTTGTGGCTCTTCTTCACCGCGTACCAGTGCCCGGATCTCAGATCCATAGCTCGCCTTTGGCCCTGGTCTGCAACGCCGCCTTTGCAAAGCTTCCGCGGCCGTTGCTAGGTGGCAAGTTGGCCCGCAAGATGCACCCAACCTCAATGGGCCACAGGCGGGCAGGTGAAGAGCTGATTGCCCTGGTAAGCGCCGTTGTGCTTGCCAACTCCCTCCTGCTGACAACTTGGGCAGCAGCACTTAGCAACTAGAAAGGGAAAGCAGGCAAGCGAGCAAAACACCGCCACTCGGCGCAATTGTCGCAGGCTTCGAAAGCAGACTCAAATCCAACCATTGACCCTCAGTTTCCATGGTGCAGGCACACATTTTCGGCCACGCACTGTCTCACACCGTATGCACGTGCCCATCAAGCATGCTCAGGTACATCCTGCAAATCACACAAGGCGCTTTTGTGTCAGGCGGAAGCCTCGTCAACCCGCGCCTGTGGGCAGCGTAGCGCAGCCTGGGCCACACGCTCGCTGCAGCATGGAAAGCGGGACTGCGGAGCGACGAGCGGCCTACAGTCAAGAGCTGAGTCAGGCGCGCAATGCTCTGAAGCGCAAAGGCCAAGGGCAGCCTGCATCGAACACGCATCTCAAGTCCCTCCCTTTAGTAACTTCGCCCCGCCCTTCATTGATGAACATGAACTTTAGGCGGGAACAGGCTACTTCCTCCACAGTCATGGTTCAACTGAGGCGAGGGGCGCGTCTTGCTGCATACTGCTCAAGCTGCTCTGGGTAATTGTCCAGAATGTGAGGTCTTCAGTGGCCTCGTCGTTTTGCGCGACCCAAAGAGCCACATCTGACCCCAAGGGCCCAACCTCAATCTTGTTCTTCCGCGGCTCACCCGTAAACCTGAGCTGGGCAAGTGTAGCCTAGCGTCCCTTGCTGCGCTATTTGTGCTGTGGCGCAAGTTCAGCTCCCCAGTGAACTGGCCAGGCAGGCTGCACTCAATGAAGCGCGTCACGGTCCTGCCAAAGCGATCACAGCGATCATCCAGCACCTGAGCGCGAGCGCGGATTTGCGAAGCTGCCCAAATGCCGCTTTGTCAAAAAGAAAGACAAAACAAACAAAGGCACGCCCTCTGCAGCCTTCCCAGGCTGTGTTGAGCCAGCTTATCGCTCAAACCCCCTTGCTTGCTGCTCCCGACGCGGCAGCTAGACTCACTGCCAAGGCGCTCCCACATGGCCGGAGACCAGCAAGAAGGCAAAGTCAGACGGATCCCCTGGTGCCCACAGCACCGCCCCCAGCGGTGCCTGCTGGAACCTGGGGCCAGCATTCATGAGCCCAGTCCCAAGAAAGGGATGCTTTGGTGTCCGACGCCCCGGAAGCATCAAACAGGAGGGAGCCTGGGCTCATCGGCCGTATGAGCCTGGCGGCTCGAAGTAGTCCCGCAGCGCTATGGCGGTCTCCTCCTGAAAGCCCAGCGGCTCCAGCAGGCGGACGCAAACGTCGACGAAGAAGTCGGCGGCTGCCTGCGCCAAAATGGGCGACACGTCGTCCCTGATGTGTTCAGTAGGGGGCCAGGCAGAAGCTCAGAGTCAAAAGCGGTCACGTCTTGACTATTACAAGCTTGGGCAGGCGGTGTGGTGGCAATGTGGCACCCACACGATCATGCCCGGCCCCACCCCACCTATGGCACTTCCTCAGGCAACACGGCAAAACCATGCGCTTGATGGTGGGCCATCCATCAACCCAAGGCTATTCGACGGCGGGCGGCGCGCACCTGGGGGGCAACAGCGGCTTGGCGCCCGCCGCAACTGCTCAGTGCCGGCATCGACACCGCAGTGCGGATCATCGGCGAGGCCAGCGCCATCTCTTCCACGGCTTCCACGGCGTGCTCCATGTCCTTAGTGTCAATGCTGCCCCATGGTTACGACATCAAACATTCTCGTTCTGCAGTTTCAGCGTCTGGGAAGGAATGGGCTGCCATAAGATGAACATGCCCCTTCACCTGGGCCGGTCATGCCAACCAGCCGCTGTTGAAGCCCACAGCTCATGTTGCACAGCTCACAACGCTCCATGTGCCTTGGCAGCATCAGCCCCCAAGCCGCTGCAAATCACTGTGATGCCACGGCTCTGCACGGCCCCAGCCAAGCTATCCACTTCACCTCGCGACGGCTTGAAGGGTCCACCGGCATTCACAAGGCCCGGCTCTCAGTGGGAAACAACTGCCATGCATGCAAAGCTGCTGAAGGCAGATGAATCCATGGAGATGACCTGCGCAAAGTCCAGAATCACTGCCAAACAGCTCACCTGCTGCACCCGCTTTTGAAGCGAATGCGTGTTGCCGAAGAAGAGCGTACCATGCAGTCTCAACACCAGAAAGCCGCCCTTCTGGTCGAAGTCTGCTAGGAGTTGAAGCTCCCTCTGGCTCCGAATCTTCCGCGATCTCAACCCTCTCCCTGGATAGAAGGCAAACCGCACAGGATCAGACATGGCGGCCTCCACCACAAACGCCACGCAGGCGCAAAGAAGACCAACCATGAGGCCATAGATGAAGCTGACATTGCAGACTCCTGCGATGAAAACGACGATGAGATAGTCCGGCCATCCAAGGCGTGGCCAGGTGTCCACCACGGATTCCCAAAGCAGCTCAACACCGAGGTGGCCCAAAAGCACTCCCGCTAGCATCCTGGGCAAATAACAAATCAAGCTGCTGGTAAGAGGAATGCAAGCCATCACGGCCAGCGCGATGCAGAAGCCGGTGACGCGGGAGCCACCACCGCACCTGAAGTACAAAAGGCTGGAGGAGTAGACCATGTAGGTCTGCAGGGAGGCAAGGCCTGCCGCCACCAGGTTAGCCATGCCGTGCGCCGTCAGCTCCTTGTTGACGTCCACCCGGCGCCCAGTGGCCTGTGCCAGCGCCGGCACGTTCACGGGGACGTGGAGGCAGCTGAAAACCACGATGCCGCAGAGCAGCGGCAGCTGGGACGGAAACACGTGCCACGCTATGAGGCGCCAGCTGCACAGCTGCAAAGGTAGGCTCCCCGCAGCAGGTGTGTCCTCAAAGAACCACCCTGCTGCCTGCGCATTGCGGTGCGGGATTTTCAGGAATACTAGTGCCAGCCAGCTGCAAAGGACCAGGCCAAAGAAGAACAAGGGGAGCACAAAAGGCTCAACGTCCTTGCCTTTGCACAACTTCAAGAAGATCAACAGCAGCCCCTCCAAACAACAAAGGCAAGCGATTTTGGGCCAGCAGCCTGCTTGCTGCAGCAAATGGCCCTCGTCCCATTCCCAAGCAATCCCAGTACAAGCACCCACGCCGGCAGTAAGGATGAATAAACCCATACCTGCGATGCACCCCATCAAGACCGGTCTGGGCAGGATCTTGAACACTCTTTCCAGGTTGAAGTAGCCCAGTAGAAAAAAGGCGATGGCTGTGAGCAGAGACGCTGTACTGTACAGCGCCAGCACTGTGGAGATGATCATCTCGGGCGAGTTGGCCAAAGATATTGTCACCGTCTTCGCCATGGAGTGCAACATGGGTATGTTCTCCACAATCCTTACCACCAAACGTCAAACTTTGAGAGTTGCTTGGGGAACAGTCATATTTCGGTCGTACCAACAACCAAGGATCATGCACCCCAGGCCCGCCGGCAAATCTGAGGACACAGAAAAGACCGCCTGCGCCAGTGCCGCGGACAGCAGCACCATTGAGATGCCCATGCCCTGATAGCGCCGAACCAAACACACAGGGAGCCAAGGAAATTGGCAACACATGCGCAGACTCATTATAGCATGCCAGGTATGAAGACCAAATGTGACACTGGTGTGACAGATATCGATTGGACTGTAAAACCACACATGGCCATAAATTTCAAGAGGGAACCACCTCCAAAGTGGTTGGTGGACATGAATCGCCACCCAAATGATCTCCACCAGACGGTCGCTGATTAAAACTCGCCAAAATCCACGCCCACATGGCCCAAGCGCTGATGATTTGTTGCTTGAGAACGCGAGCGGGTCGCCGGGCCGCCTGGAGCTCTTTGGCCATGGGAAAGAGCAGAAAGCCATAGGGGAAGTTGTCCAGAATGGTAATGACCACCGCCACCGATGCCGCCAGAAACTGCTGCACAACGAAGAGCCACATGGGCAGCCTGGGTTCCTAAGCTGAAAAAATGCAATCCAAGGCCATGTACTGGCTGAATCTTAAGTCGGCCGCACCTAGCTTTACTCTCACCCTGAACCTTTGAGTTTGGTCCACTTGGCTGGAGCCGTCGGAGGCCAAATTAGGGAAAGCATCCACGCTCTTCTCCATCAGCAGCTGCGTCAGCTCAGGAGAGCTTTTCATGGCGGCCGGCCGTGTCTCTTGCATGTCTGCTCAACTGCCATGCAACCTCGAACGCTTCTGTTAGCTCCTTCCACTCCTATTTCTTTTTTGCCGCTTCACCCCAAAGCTCACCACAGGGCTAGCAGAGTTGCTTACGACCTGACGAGCAGTCCTATCAAGATTTGGCGCGATGCGTCACAGGTACACATTGTGTTCTCTGAAGCTTCCAGCGTCAGATCCTCATCGTTACTCCACACCCACCACCTCCACAGCCGTGACAAGCGACCCTGCTGCAAGGCCGGCCCGCCCGCTGGGCCTTGTGTGACTTCTTAGGGGCCCGCAGCTGACCGGGCCTCAAGGCGTTCGAAACTGCCACGGTCAAGCTGCTTTCGCATCAACTGGCGGTGGTGTTGGTTCAAAATAGCAAGCGCAGCATGTTTTGGCAAGCGTTGCTTGCAATGTGCCGAGAATGCTGGACGGTATCGCCCTGCGCAATGCCAAAAGCTAGGACCAAGGTCAAAAGCAAAAGCACGCCCCCATGTCAATGCATGCAAATCCCTGGCGCTGCGCTAAGCCTCCCGCCCCCATCGGACGTGGCCAATTCCCACCAACCCGAGCGCGCCGTCCCACCTCGGTCGTTCGGCCAATAGCTGTCAAAGTGTTCACTCCAAACGCGAGGCTCTGGCTAAGCTCGACGGGCCTCGGCAAGGCCGCATGGCTTTGACGCATTGGCATCTCAGAGCCAGACTTGCAGTGCCAGGCTCATCCTGCGCCATTGCAGGTGCCGGAGCCTTTTCGCCAGAGCAGCAACCTCAAGACTTTCAGGCTGCCTGGTGTGCCTCATTGCCTGCTGGTGCCCCTCCCAATTTTTTGAAGATGTACCCTGCGTGGAGAACCACTCGCTGCAATAGATCTGGTTGTGAGTGCACAACGTTCTGCTCACGTGTCGTGTTTGCTGCCAGCCAAATTCTAGGCAGTCAGGAAAGCTGCGCGATTTCCTTCAGCCTGTGCACGGTGCGCGTCAGAGGGCACTCCAGCGAGCTTCCAACCGGCCTTTCGCTCGAGGTCACTGGCAGACAAGGCCATTCGCATGCAACAAAAAAAACTTCAAAGATCTGCGATGAGCATCCATCTTGGCACCAGAGATGGCTCTGCGCCGCACTCCGTTGCTGATGAATTGACTCCCCCCACATGGGACAGTTGTAGACATGGAGCAAGTGCCTGGAAGCGTCAGTACAACAATGTAGTTGGGGAAGCATGCACCATGCACATGCACTAAGCGTGCAGGGTGAATTTCCTCACGTGGAAGCTGCTTGAGCTAAGCTCCCCCTCTGGCCTAGGTGTCAACGTGACCTTGAGGAGCCCTTCTTAAGTGACAAGACCACCATTCCCCCCCCCCCCCCGCCGTCAGCTCGCAAACTGAAGTCCGCACAGCAAAACACCGCAGAGGCTTTGACGCCTGAACGCTGGCCGATATGACCCACCCTTTGGCACAGCTTCGTGCCTTTTGTGATATCCTCATCCAGGTCCCCGACGCCTGCGCCCGGGCGAAAAACTGAAAGGCCAGGTGCCCCGTGAGCAAATTTTGCTGCTTGCAGGTGAGCTTTTTCACTTGGTGAGCTTCTCTTTGTGGCAGTTGTTCCTGTGAGTGTGCCTGTGCCCCTTGCCGGAATTTCTTCACCTTCAGTGGCCCAACCCCCCCTGTCCTGACCCTTGCTTTACTCATTTGCCGGCCTTCACAGGCTCTGGCAGCTCCTTGTCCACATCCACACGTGCCATCCTGCAAGCCACAAACTGGCATGCGCCGGAAAGGAGCAACCTGGGGACTGAGGGCTGGGCAACTCCAGCATGCTCAGTGACCTCAGCGCTCGAGCCCCACATATCCATGGCCAAACCTACGAAACATGGAGGCAGTCGCCCGCATGGGCCGCTGACGATGGAGTGCTTGCCTGCTCTAAGTCGATTTCTTGCTTCCCTTCCTGACAACACAGTTCACGTGAACCAAAGCAGAAGTAGCTGCAAGAACCCTGCTTAGCAGCCGCAGCGAATGCTGCAATGGAAGTGTAGCCCAGATGGGTTTTTTCGCAGTGGCGCGGCGTCCCGAGGGCGAAATTGCTTCGCCAACTTAAAACCACTGCCGCAACTACTGTACTCAAGATTCGCGCCTTCCGACTACAGTTTGTAGTCGTACCCTCTTCGAGGGAATGCTACAGAGCCTCCAGCCACTAACCTAACTACTCTTCCAATAGGATCTTCGAATGGGTCTGCACCCACGCATCGATCTGAGCACGGCGTGCTTCAGGAACCGGCAATTGCAGCCGGGCCATGAAGCGCGTCGACCGTAGTCTGCCTCAGTCAGCTTCGTCCACTGCGAAGGGATGTGGATGACCAGCTGACAGGACGCAAAGGAGGAAGAGAAAAAGGGAAAATGGGACAATGGGGAAAAGGGACAAAGTGGAAAAAGGGAGGAGCAGGAACAAAAGTAACAGAATGCCAAGAGATGTAAGCTCGCGACTATGATCCGGCCGCTGTTCTGGGTCCGGCCGCGTCAGCAGAAGCACCAGCTCGATGGCATCGTCGCGTGGAAGAGCCCGAGCCTGAAACCTGAACACGCAAAATAGTACCTAAAGGCAGCACAAACAGTACCGCTCCCACCACTTAACGTGGAACCTGACAGGGGGCTCCTTTAAAAGGAAAATGGTCTTCCAGGACCCCCCCTGGCAGGTTCCATGTTGATTGGTGGGAGGGCACCACTCCTTGCATCCGAGCCTTGAAGGATTCTTCACCTTGGCGCAACTTTCAAGCAGCCTGACTCTAGCAATCAGCTAAGTCCCTGCTTAGGCACATATTTCTCCAGCAGGCGATGATTATTTGCCAGGTTCGCGAAATTGTGCGGTGTGAACGCATAGCAAGGAGTCGACCAGTCCCCGCCAGAGTCTCGAATGCCACCAGTCAGCACATTCCAGCAAACAACGCCAAAGGAGTAGATGTCAGCTTTGAAATCCTCGAGGGATCAGATGCAGGCTTGACTTTAAGTGGCTTTAAATGGGCTGTAGCATTGGGTTTAAGCTTCACTTGATGGTGTGTAGGGCTTGGTCGGCCGCAGCTGTGAAGCTTCAAGACCTGACATGGCTTCGAGTTGGCTTAGAGTAATTGGGGCCCACTCGTGGGTTTCGGGGTGCCAACAGAAGCGCCGACCGTCCTAAAGATGACACCACACACGCCATGGGTCAGACTCCAAATCGTACCCCCAGTGAACATCCCAATCCAAACACAAAAATAGGTTCTAAAATAGGTGGGGCACCGAAAACCCCAAATGGGATCCAATTGGTTTTGACAACCACGGCCAAATCTGCGGACATGCACGCGCCGAGCCACATACGGCTTCTGCAGCACCACTTCAGGCGCCACATACGCCGGACTGCCCGGCGGGCAGTTCTGAAGGGTAAAGGCACCAGTGGCCACCAAGCCTGCAAAGCCATGCCCCCTTGCCAACCCGAAAAAGGACCTGCGCTTTTCCTAGGGCCCTAGGGGATTTCTGGGCGGCTCGGAAGAAACTCGGCGTACGTTGGCAATTTCGCTTCCGGCCCGAGCCTATCCGGCCCATGCCAAAATCAGTGAGCTTCGCCCGGCCGTCGCTGGTAAAGACCACGTTCCGCGGCTTCAGGTCCCGCTGCAAGGTGCCCAGCACCACATGCAAATGCTCCTTGAGCCGGTTGCGAAAGGTACCCAAGCTTCAAACAAGTTGGCGGCCGCCCCTTTTTTCCCCAAAGACGGGGCACTCCTCCTCTCAGGACCCCCCCCACTGCCAAAAAACAGAAGCGTTTACCGCATGTCGAAACCGCTAAACAAGCCAAGGAGCCAGGCCAAGGAAGATCTCCCCCAGCCACGTGAGCGCTTGCTTGGGCAGTTGGTACTCATTGCCCACGTGCGCAGAATTCACCTTGTCCTGCAAATCCCCGCCGGCACAAAACTCCATGACCAGGGAGGAGAAGCAGGCGCCGGATTCGATGTAGTGGTTCCCAAAGATTTGCACGATGAAGGGATGGGGGTTCATCAACACGTGGTTCGTCACTTCGCGCTCTCTTGCCACGGTGGGCTGTCGACAGCTGTGGCTCTTCTTCACGGCGTACCAGTGCCCGGATCTCAGATCCATAGCTCGCCAAACCGTTCCAAACATCCCCTTGCCCAGAATGGCCTCCCGGGGCACATAGTCCCGCCTCACCATCGGAGGGGACTTGACCCAATCTTGGATTGGCTGGCCCTGGGCATCAACGGGAACCAGGTGGTCCAGACCTGGATACTGCTCTCCTTGCTTCAGGAACTCTTTGATCATGTAGTTGTTCCTTGGTCGCCATGGTCTTCATCGCGCCCCCATTTTTTGTTCCACCTCTGAGGCCCGCACATGGAAGCAAGCCGCTGGCCGCTCCCAGCTTTCCGGGCGCAAAGGGAAAAGGTGCCGCAGAGCCACTCCTCCGTCAACAGGGCGACGTCTGAATCGGACTTGGTATACCTGGCGCAGCCGCGAAACCATCCGAAACAAAGCCAGGCGACTTGTTTGCAAGCAGAGCGCGCCGAGGTTTCTGCGGTTGAGCCCAGGCACCCAGCAATGAAGTCCTGAATGCTTCTCGACAGTGGCGCCAAGCGCTGCATCACCTCATTGTCAGTTTCATCCTCAGACAGCATGCTCACCTCAGGGCCAAAGTTCCATCTCACGAGTCCAAGGCTTTGAACCGCCAGCCCCCCCCCCCATCTCCCACGGACAGCTGCCTGGTTGCAAAGCGACACAAGGAAGCTCTGCATCACCGTGGTGACCTCCGGCCAGGTCAAGTTGCAGCTCACTAGCCAGGAAGGAGATGACTTGCTGCCAGAAAGGCCAGAAATCAGCTAGGTCTTGGGCCCACCTATGACGGATATGCGCGTCCTATGACACTTTCATCGTGTCCAAGCAGAAAGAGGACCCTCATGAAGCCAAAGTTTCTTCCAACGGAGGCAACTTGGAGTGGGTAAGAAACGCAAAATCGCCGATCGTGTGTAGCATGGCACTGACTTGCTTTCTCAAGGCAAGCAACGGATCAAGTCCATCCGAGCGCTTACACACCTTGCACGGTCTCAAGCTTGGATGTGTTTTTGTTTGCGCTGGTTGTGCGCGGTGGCGTCGGGGGTGATTTGACGGTGGCGGCGGCCGTGGTGGGCCACAGCCGCGCAAGGACCCTGTTGTTTTGCAGTGTGTTCTGCTTCCTTGTTTTGCATGAACTCTTTCCAATTTGCATGGGCTGCCGCCTACAACACCAACAGCAAGCGCACGTGCGCGGTGCTGTATATATTTTTGTCTGATGATGAGAGCACCCGCTCAAGATTCGGTTGGCGCACCCGAACGGAGCAAGAAACACCCGCGCTGCTCAGCACACGCACACGCCTGCCACATGAAAGAAAGCCTGTTCGAATGCACCTATTCAGCACCGCGCACACGCGTGCCACATGATAAGAACACCCGGTCTTTGTTGTCGTCGTCGTTGTTGGTGGTGTCGTTGTTGGTGGTCGTTGTTGATGTTGCTACACTGTTGTGGCTGTTGTTGCTGTTGTTGTTTCTTTCTGTTGTGGTTGTTGCTGTTATTGTGGCTGCTGTTGCTGTCGTTGTTGCTGCTGTTGTTGTGGTAGTTCTTCTTATTGTTCTTCTTATTTTTCCTGGTCTTCTTCGTGTTCTTGTTGTTCTTGTTGTTCTTATTGCTCTTATTGTTCTTGTTGTTCTTGCTGTTGTCGTTGTTCTTGCTCTGGTTGTCGCTCTTATTGATCTTGTTCTTGTTGCTCTTGCTGCTCTTGCTGCTCTTGCTGCTCTTGCTGCTCTTGCTGATCTTGCTGCTCTTGCTGCTCTTGCTGTTCTTGCTGTTCTTGATGCTCTCTTAGTTTTGTTGTTCTTGCTGGTTATGTTGCGGTTTGTATTGTTGATACTATTGTTCTTGCGGTTCTTTTGTTGTTGCTGCTGTTGTTTCTCTTGTTGTGGCAGTTGCCACTGGTGTTCTTGTTGTAGCAGCAGCAGCAGCAGCAGCAGCTGCTGCTGCTGTTGCTTTTGGTGTTGTTGTTGCTGTTGTTGTTGCTGTTGTTGTTGCTGTTGTTGTTGCAAATGGCGACGGCGGCAGCGGTGGTGGTGGTGGTGGTGGAGCTGGTGGTGCTGCTGCTGCTGGCGGCGGCGTTGTTGCTGTTGCTGCTGTTGCTGCTGTTGGTGCTGTCGCTGTTGTTGTCGTTGTTGTCGTTGTTGTCGTTGTTGTCGTCGCTGATGCTGTTGCTGCTACTGTTGCTGTTGCTGTTGTCGTTGATGTTGTTGTTCGTAGCCGCCGTCCATACAAAATTGGCTTGCCCTTGGGCGTCTGCATCTTTTCGAGCATCACCACCACCACCACTACCACCACCACCATCATCATCATCATCATCATCATGATCACCAACATCATGATCACCATCATCAGTATCATCATCATGATCATCATCATGATCATCATCATGATCACCATCATCATCATCATCATCATCATCATCTTCTTCATCTTCACCATCATCATAATCATCATCATCGAGACGATGCAGGTGTTGTGGTCTGCTGCATCATCATCATCATCATCATCATCATCATCATCATCATCATCATCATCATCATCATCATCATCATCATCATCATCATCATGCACGTGTCGTCCGGGAAAAGGATATAGAGGGGGGATGGGAACGTACGTGGTCTACAACATCATCGTGACGATGCCCTTTCTGCATGACTCACTTGCAACTAGTGCGTTGACTCACCTGCATTTGACTTGTGCATTGACCCGCTGCACTTGATTTCTGCATGGCGATCTTTTGGCAAAGCTGTTGAAGAGATCAGCTGAACGCTGTTGCTGATGTTGTTGTTGTTGCTGCTGCAGCTCTTGCTGCTGCTGTTGCTTTTGCTGCTGCCTTTGCTGTTGTTCTTGCTCTTGTTCTTGTTCTACTTCTTGCTCTGCTGCTATTGTCGCTGTTGCTCTTGCCGTTGCTGCTGCTGTTTCTGTTGCTGCGGTTGCAGAGCAAATCAACGGCTTGAGGATAATTTGAGTCGGGCACCGCACTGGTCTCAGCTTGGTGTCGGTTTAGGACAGGTTGAGCCATGGTTCAGGGCAGCTTAGGCTTGATCCAGGGCGAAGGGGCATACAGTTGGCTCAAGGCGCATGGTTGGTTTGGTGCGTAGAGCAGCACTGCCACAATGCTGTCCCAAATGCAAGCATCAGGGATTCAGGGTTTGCGGTTCGTGTCAGGATAGGTTGAGGAGGGGCTTGAAGTGGATTTAAGGTTGTTTCGGGCAATGTTTGTGGCTGGTTCAGCGTGGGCTCAGAATTGGTTTAGGCTTGGGTCAGGTGGGCTTGGGTTGGCTTCGGCTAGTTTGGGTTTGGCTTGTGGCAGATCTCGGAGCAGTTTAGGGTTTGCTGACAGGTTAGGGTTGCTTAAGGGTTTCGGGTTGGCTCAGTATCGCTTTAGCGGCCAGGCAAAACAAACCAGGGCCCGCCAAATCTCAGCCGCAAAAGCCGCCAAAGCCCACCAGGAAACGCTTCTTTGCCCATCTTGTCTTCCCCAGCCCTCCCTTCCTATCTGGCTATGGGTCGGACCCCCGTACCCTCAGTGAACATCCCCACTAAACTAGGTTCTAAAATGGGTGGTGCACCGAAAACCCCAAAAATGGGATCCCAAAACGGTGTTGACAACCACGGCCATCCCGCCTCCGGCGTCAGCGGCAGGATCAAAGACGTGGGCAGGGCCCGGGACAGGATCTCTAGGCCATCCTCGCCCTGCAGCAGCTGGGCGAGCGCCTGCAAGAGGCAGCTGACATCATTTTCTTACTATGTTGTTATTTGATTTATTTGTTTATTTCTTATTTTTTTGGGGGGGAGGGGTATTTATTGATCTTTGTGTGTTCTTCCTTTTTGGGAGGGGAGGGGGGGGGGTTTTGCTATTTCTGTGTTCTTCTTGTTCTTCTTTTTGTTTTGGGGGGGGGGGGGGTGGGGGGGTGGGGGGTGCTATTTATGTGCTCTTCCTTTTTTGGGGGAGGAGGTATTGTTTGCTATTTATGTGTGTTCTTCATTATTTCGTTCTTCTTTTTTTTTGGGGGGGAGGGTAGTTTTTGTTATTTATGTGATGTGTTCTTCTTTTCTTTGTTTTTTTTTTGTGTTCTTCTTTTTTGGGGGGGGGTAGGATTTAGGGTTTAGGGTTTGGGGTTTGGGGTTTGTCGGTTGGGTTTAGGGTTTCGGGTTTAGGGTTTAGGGTTTGGGGGTGGGGGGGAAGGGGCGGAGGCTCAATTGAGGTGTGCCCCTTAGAATGGTTGGCTTCACCCCATTTAGGAGGGGGGGGAGGGTTCTGAAGTGACGTGGCCCCCTAAAAATAGCTTGGGGTGTTGTCTCGGGTTCGATGCTTGGGTTTTCAGTGGGGTTCCTTTTTAACTCCAAAAGCGCTCCGAAAAGGGCTCGAGGGCTCCGAAATCCATTTCGAGAGAAATTTGTGAAACACTCATTGTGTGCTCCTGAAGTTTGACATGCCCAAGAAGACTTCAACACACTTTGTGTCATAGAGGCTTGCCCAATGCGTTGCCGATATGCGTGGCTTGCCCAACAAAAAGGCTCACGAGCACCCAGAACATCCCCGGCCCCCAAAACTTGTCCCTCTTTGCGCTTGTTCCCCATTTTGGTGCTTTTTCCTGGAATCCCAGAAAGCAGACTTTTTGAACTATTATTTTAATTAAATAGTCATTATGATTATTATTATTATCATTATTTATCATTATTTTATGTTTTGTTGTGTTTTCATGTTAAAGAAAAGAAAGTTGCTTATATTAATTAGTTAATAGAAATTATGTGTTTCATGTTTCAATCACATAACATTATTTTGGATACCACCCCCTCCCGCGGCCTGGGCGAAGGTGGCCAAGGAGTGGCGCTTCGGGAAGGCCAAGACGCTCTGCAGATTCGGTAAGTCGGCCACAGAGCAGTTGAAGCCTGCAGCAGCGAATCGGGGAGGGGGGGGTGAGGCCCACTGCCGGGGGCGCCTATCCCAGAAGGGAACTGGTACCCTGTGGCAGTAGAGGTCGTTTATGCGGTCCCTGGATCTATTCCGGAGAGAGTCCAATATGCCAATATGGATGATTGGAGGATGGATTGCCCCTGGTGGATTGACTTGTGGTATAATCCTGTAAGCGGCCTGCAAAGGTTCCTTTGTCACGCAATCATGAGTATTGCTATGGTACAGAAGGGCCTTGAGCCAAATGGTTGCGGGCGATCAACATTGGTCAAAAACAGACACAAAACAGCCACAATTTTCTTTTGATCGCCGGCATTAGATATGAAATATCTTTGGCTTCTTGGCCTTCGGCCGTAGCCTTGATTTATGCCGTAGCCATGTGTATTGAAATACTGAATTCATCCTGTTTTCTGCGCGGATGAAATGTCTTGATTTGCAAAATGGGAAACAGTCTGTACTGATTCTGTGAGATACCTAGATGTATCTAAAAGATGATGTACAACGCTACGTACATGCGGGACGGATGTGAAACTATTGATCTCTCACTGAATAGTCTTGTTGGCGGTGAGGATCAATTCGGTTGAAATTCGTAGTGCCGATTTCGGGTGTTCTCTCAGTCGAGCTTCAGAAAAACTTCTTTCTTTGTCGGATCACTCAGACCAAAGGAGGGCGGCGAGCTCCGCGAGGATTGCGTCGAGGGCGCTCTGGAGCGTGGTCTCGCTGGCTGAGAGCGCGGCGTTCGTGGCGTACGAGGCCAGCAGCGTCGCGTCCAGGGCCGCCGCCGTGGCCAGAGGCGCAATTGCCGGCGCCAGTGCGCTGCTGTCCAGCTTTGAGGCCAGGTCGAATGGATGCCAGAGGTGGCAGCTTCATCAGATAGTCAACGGTTCCACCGATAGCTGCTGTCGGATTGGCTGCCGTAGTCTCCGTAGTCGTGCCAGGTCGAGTCGCCGTAGTCTTTCCACTGCTTCTGATTGCCCCACTGCTGCTTGTTGTATTCCTTATACTCTTGCTGAGTCCAGGGTTGCTTCTTCTTGAAGTACTCCTTGGATCGCTCAAAGTTTCGCTGCTTGGTGGCAGATCTGCTGCGGATGTAGACCATCATCGGACTGTGTGAATCGGAATCTTGAGGGCCATTCATGAACATCTGCACGTTCCGCGGATGAGACCTGATAGTCGAAAATGGCAGTCGTACGATCGTTCCGCATGGTTTCCAGTTGATCATCTTTCATTGCGTCCATCTCTTCCTTCCGGAAATCCTGCTGGATGTTTGTCTTGCCCCATCCAAATACGAAAGTCATCATGACATCTGGGAATGTTCGATCAAACCCGGATCCAGTCTTCATGTAGAGGTGATGACGGACGATGGATTTCAGGGTGCAGGAAGTCTCCATTGCATATTCCATTCTGTCCACGAGTGGCAAGTTCTCCGTTTCGTTCCACAATCTCTGGTATGCCTTCATGAGGATATTCATGAGACCGTTCGCCGGATTGTAGGCCTGTTGGAGTTTGCTGTAGGTGTTCGCGGACTTGTTGGCGTCTCCGGTGATCGCATCGCATTTATACAATGTCACGAGCGGCATGATTTCGGTTTGAAAATCGTCCCGTGCTGCTCCATGGCTGATTGATGGATGGGTGTGAAAAACTCCAATGGTAGCAAACGGGAGGTCTGCCCTCGTCACATGGCGGCTGTCGAATTCGAGGAGTGAGTCATTGGATGACTTTGGAAACACGCCACGAAATTCATCACTTTGCTCGATGTGGATGACGACCATTTCCTTGTTGCGCCCATGTCCTTGGACAGTTGTGCGTGGCGGCAACCTCGGTCCAATGTATTTCTTGGATTCCATGAACATGGATGTTCCTGTGGTTGCCAGGCAGTCAGAGGTCGGGATGTCGTATTCGGCATCAGTGCAATGGTTCTCGGTTCCGAAGAAGCATCTGAACATACGAACATACCGAATGTAGTTCCCCAGTTTTGACTCCTTGTGGAAATGTGTCGCGCCAATAGTTCCACTCTTGCGGAAGGTCCGCCGCGGACCAAGCATGCGATTGGTCTGGATGACCATTGCTTGATAACTATGCCCTTGTATCCAAAGCGGATGAACGTCTTGATGAGTTCCTTGGATTTCTCATCTTGAGGACTGAGGAATGCGTCTGCTTCATTTAGGCATATGATGCGCGCGCTGTTCTGCATCATCATCCTCGTGATTGGTCGATCCTTCATCGCCATGTTATTCACCTCCTTGTTGTCCAGCTTTGGATTCCTCGTAAGGTGTCCGTGGATCATGGTGAGCACGTTGATCGTCATG
Organism: Effrenium voratum; assembly: GCA_963377175.1. Lineage (NCBI taxonomy): Eukaryota > Dinophyceae > Suessiales > Symbiodiniaceae > Effrenium > Effrenium voratum. The sequence continues at coordinate 1,158,791 of CAUJNA010003616.1, forward strand.
GATGAGGTGAACTCATGTGCCTTGAGATGGTCCACAGGAGAACGGTCAGTTGGTTGCATCAGCGATCCCAGGATGTCAGCAAATGCTTGGATGACCTCTGGTTTGTCATATGTCTTGAGCTTCTTCAATCCAATTGGAAGCTTGATCAGATATCCTGATACTGGCTGTGCCTTCCTGAACTCTTCCATGCATGGCCATAAGCTCGCTCGCATTCTGTCAATTCGGGATGAGCTCTCTTTGGATCCCTGTTGTACTTCTCCATGAAGCGGATGAAGTTCTTTTTGGTCTCCTCTGGAGCTCTTCCTCGGCGTCCTTCTTGTTCATGTCTATTTCAAGGTATATCTCCTTGAATTCCTTGATGAACTCTTCTAGGTTCTCGGGATTGTGATACTCCATGGTGACCTTCGGCTTGACGGATCTCTCCCCGGAGGGTTCCATGTTCTCCTCATCATTTTCGTCCTGATCGGTGGAGCGCCGTCGCTTCTTGGTCTCTGTGGATGTATCTTTTTCGGATGTTTCCTTGCTTTGTTGGTCGGTATTCACATATTTGAAGAAGGCATCGGCGAATTCATGGATCTTGGTGTTGTACATCTCAACGTCTTCACGACCGAGAGACTTCTTATGATGTTCCCATCAGGATCAAATGCTGCAACCATATTCTTCGCCTCGCCGTCAATGCTGTTCGCTCTTCGGAGAGTCGGATGCCGTAGTCCTGGTCCTTGAGGAATGCAAGGATCAACAATGCATCTCTTCCTGTGGCACATGTGTCAATGCTGCTTCTGGCGCGTCGTCGTCGAGGATAACGTTGTCGATGCATGCCATGTGGATGTGCACTCTCCCCGAAGGGTTTGACTGGGATTTCCCAGATTTGAGCCCGTTCTCCATGATGCTGATCAGCAGATCTCCATATGTTGTATGGAACATGAACGGGCTTCTTTGCGAACGGCTTGATCTTTCTCTCTTCTTCAATGGATGGTGGTGCCGGCCTTCGCATTCTGGATTTTGCCTGGGCCGTGCCTTCATCTTCATGGGGCGCGTCGGATCTTGAAGGATGCGGACTTGGAGGAATGGATTCTGTTGGAAGATCGTAGTCCGGTTCTTCTTGACGAGGTTCACTCTTCTGTCCAGGCCAAAGGGGGCGTCCAAAGTATTGGAGATCGACTTGTCGAGTATGACCGCTGTTGCATCTCACGTAGCATTCCATCTCTGGATCATTGAGGAATTCTCTGCCATCAGGCCTGAGTGCATCACATGCGGATCTGGATGTGAGGTTGTCGATCCATCGATTCTTTGGAACAATGCATCCCTTGTCCTTGCGCTCATTGTATGACCCGTCCACGGATGGATACACGAAAGCAATCTCGAAACGTGCCTTTCCATAATCCGGGAACATAGCCATCAGGAGAAGTCTTGGCTTATTGCCCATGAAGTTCCTCGCATGTGTAATGCATCCCAATGCATCGTAGAGCTCAACGGATCCGTCAGGATTCATTTCCACTTGTCGTCGGCATTCTCTGTGATTGCCCTGTTTTGGATCATGTCGAAAGCATCCGGAAAACAATCTGCTCAATCGCTCGGTTCGCCAGAGGATGAGGTCGCAAACCTGCTCAACATTCTGGACGGTCTTGTCAAGATCAATCATGCGGTTGTGGCATACCATCGGAATGATGTCGGTTCCGAAGTCTTCCGGCTGAGCATTGGTATAGCAGCAGATACTGTAGACCTTCTTGATGAAGTCCATGTTATTGTTTCTCTGTATGTGGGCCTTCACCTTGAAGTGTTGGCTGCCAGTAATCATTGAATCTGGCTCTCAACCGGAATACCTTGGCTCCATGTTCTCGGTATCTGATTCTTCGGATATATACCACCGATCGTTGGATGTGAGAGTTGTCCGCATCGCTGGTCGCCTTGGAAGTGCAGGACGTTCACCAGGATTGTTGTCGGACTCTGTCTTCTCATCCAATGTATTCTTCGGTGCTGGCTTAACCTTTCACGCAAGCCTCAGTGTCGGTGGTGGTGACTTCGGAACCAGTTTCGGATGTTCGGCTTCGGATTTCCTGCGGGAGGTTGCTCTTCGTCATCCAGATCATCATCGTTGTCGGTATCTCGATCGTACTCTGCCTGCTCCACGTTGACATTTTCTGGTTGTTGAGAGGCGGATGGATTCTCATCGGCGACCTGCTCCATGGGGCAGTCGGATGTCTCATCTTCCTCGTCGCGAGCAGGGGATTCCTGCAAAGGAGATGCACGTCTCTTCACTAGCGGCTTCGGCGAAGGAGCCGCAGTGCCGGATCGTCCAAAGATCATATTGAGAATCGGCATGTCTTCGAGGTGATCAAGCATACACGATTGCAAAGGTCAGAATGGTTGTAAACCAAAGTGGCTGCGGATGCAGACACATATTTCTTGGGATTCAAAAAATGGGTCAAGTGCAACAACACGCATCACGGATTTGAGGAATTGAAAATGTGCAAAATGAAAAACTCATGCATCAGAATTCGTGGACATGCGGATCATGCCAAGGTTCCCCAATAAGCAAACATGGATTCTGCTACACCAACTCCTGCAAAGGCAATGATGTCGGGTCCGTGCTTCGTATTGTGTGCTAGCCACTCAACCAAAAATGCCTTGTTCTGCAACATAGTACGGAAAGGTGGATGTGCATCAACATTCAAGAGATTGCCGGTGAGGACGGCCTTGATGAGCTCGTCTGCTTTAGCTGAATGCTTGGTCAGCGAATCTGCCAGGCAATCTTCACTTCGTACATGTGCAAGGTCATGCATCTGTCCGCTGTTGCTTGCTTTTCTCAACATTTGGATCAAATGCATTGTTTCTTTCTGTTCCGGTTGATGTGTTGTGAATGCTGTTGTGACAAGATTATTCGCATCAGTGCGGATGTGTACATCTGCGATTTCGCTTGTTATGTCTGACCAGGGACCGCGAAGAAATAATGCTGAACCGTAACAACGCATCAGTCCGCGCAATTCTGCAACAGTAGTGGACATTGTTGTGGCGGTGATCTTGTGCGTCTCATAGTCGACCAATGAGCCTCTCCAGTTCGATGAGCCCTGGCGAAGATCTCTTTGTTCTGCAAGAAATATGTTATAACACGCGCACGTTGGGAAGACTTATCTTCATTGTTGCGATAGGATGCACCTGGATAACCAACTATGCGTGTCTTGCCACGAAGGGGCCAGAATCTCATACTAAGCGGAATGCTTTTGATGGTTCTGACTGTCTTGTTAATGGCGCGAACGTCCTCAATGGTCAGAGATGATGCCTTGGATGCGCACCTGGAGAATTGATAACCAATGTGGAATTGCGTTCGCGATTGTAACCAATTGATTTGACCTAAGACACTTCTGTATGCAGTTTGCTTTTGTGGAGTTAGAGGAGTGTCGTCCTTCAGGTATTTGTCAAAGGTGATCTCCTGAAGTTCGTCAATGGCAACGTTCTGATGGACATTGATGTACCAGCCATGCTTGTCGTCTTGCTTCCATTGGATGCGTTGTCCTACGAAGAGGCAATCATTTTTGTCTTCGGAACCAACTTGAAAATCTTTACGAAGTCGTCCCATGATTTCCTTCTCGAACACATCGTCACCCGTCATAAGAAGATCATCAACATGAAGAGAAAGTGCTCCATGAACTTGTCGATTCTTGGCATTGTTACCGGAAACGGGATCCATGAGGTAACCAACTGCTCTTTCTAGATCGAAAGTATTGGATGATTTCTTTTCACTCATCAATGCGGGTTTCGGAAGCTGCTTGCCGTAGTAGACATATGTACAACGGTCTGCCCTGGTTGGCACCAGTCCGTAAGAACGGAGTGCCGGATCAAGGATGTTCCACCATCTGCGGGGTGCGTCATTTAGCCCGTAGGCAGGCTTCTTCATGCGCGCTCCAATGTGTGGTGGATATCCCATTTCTGGAGGGATCTGACAAATGATGTCACGAGTCTGATCGTATGCTTCGCCTTGGAGGAAATCTGTCTTCAAGTCCATGTGCAATATACATCCAGCCTTTATTTGCGGCTGCTTGGATTGCAAGGCGGAAGCCACTCCTGGATGCAGCAGGACTGTCTGTCTGCTGATCGTTCTTCTGCTTGTCTTGGAAGCCCCGGAGGACCCAGCGAGCCTTGGCCTTTAGGAAATTACCATCCTTGTCTCGCTTTAGGGTAAGGACCCAGCGACCGGTAACCCAGTTCCTGACATGAATCTTGCGTGTGTCGACCAAGTCGAACACTTCGTTATCAAGCCAAGATTTGCACTCAAGAAGCTTAGCTTCGTGGAATTGCTTCTGATAAGCTCTTGTCTCAGTGGCTGTCGCTTCCTTCCGCTTCTTGCCAATGAGCACGGATGTGGATGAAGCCTTCAAGGATTCTTGCTTGGATGAGTACAAGACTAAGAGTGCACGGTCATCGTCGGTCATGTTCTTGCACAACCGGTCAACATGATTCTTGTCTGTGTGTTTCTGATGAAAGAATCCGCATCGGGGCGATGGGTTGAAGGTTCCTTTCACACGTCCAAGGAGGACAGGGTTGCCTTCAATATCTCTCGGAACCGTAAAGGATCCGGTATTCGCACAGATCTTCTGCTCGGCTGTCACGACCAGTGTGCCTCATCAAGAACGAGCTCAGCTTCGTGATCATCGTAAGCTCTGGTCCTCTGAGAGTCTTCTGATTCTCCATCTTCTCGGTCAGTATATCTCATGGTTCACTCTGAACTTCCAGTTCCGGATGAGGTTGGAACATGAGGTATCAGTTCTTCCTCACTGTCGTATTGCACCGGCAAGTTTACTGGATTGTTCGGATTGAAATTGGATGAAGATGCAGGTTCAGTTCTGGGAGAATGCTCAGGTGACTCATCATTGTCATCTGGCTTCTTCTTCTTCTTCCCAGCCTTCTGCTTCTTGGATGGACTGCCCTGCACGGGTGCAATTGTTTCTTCTCGCTCAAGTGTTGGCAGTTCAAGATCTTCATCATGGTCTTCTGCTTCGGGATTCGCTAGAATTGCAGGTGGCGAAGGTACCACGACAGTCGGAAGAATCGGTTGAGATGATTGCAACTGTGACGGCAAAGAGACATCACCCGCCAGTCGATTGAGTCCGCTTGAGGATGAAATGGACTGTTGTTGCCGTTTAAGCGCCTGAGCTCCTCCGCCAGGCTTGTCGTGCGGCGGCAGCGGTGGATCTACTGGACTGTCGGGTGATACACCTCGTGGTGGTGCTGGCGGAGGATCCGGAGGAGGATTTGACATGCGCTCGTCCGGTGGAGTTGGAGGTCTTGGATCAGGCATGGGATGGTCCGGTTGATCAGGTGGCTGCTGTGTGTCAGGTTGTTGAGGTTCATCCGTTGGATCGGTTGGATCCGTCTCGATGGGCATCGGCTTGATAGCCGGCGCATCTGAGAATGACTGATGAACGGATGAAAACATCACTGCGTGCCAAGTCTTCGGATCATAATTCTCCCAATTACATTTGGATGCAGGCAAGACCCAAATTCTATTCAGCTGATCAGGTTGCCAGAAGGATATGATCGCATCGTCCGGAGGTGACGTAATTGGCATGTTAATGCCGATGGTGTGGAGTGGATGAGATGCACAATTGTCTCAACTTCTTGCAACCATTCGACATGTTCTGACATCGCCAGTCATTAGGACCTTGTTTGAAGATATCGATTTCAGTCCCCGGAGGGTACTGCTTCATCGTCTTCTGAAACTTTTGGACTAGCGGATCTTGGATGACCAACGGTTGAACGTCCTTGTTGAACGGGAGATCCTGAATTCTGACCGCAAGACTACCGCTGGTCATGTTGAACTCTTTGTCAATGGCTTCCATCTCCTTTCTTAGGATGTCAACTTGCTTGATGGTGAATGGTTCGAAAAAGTCCTCCAAGAGATACACCTCGTTGTCAAGTGGCTTCACCTTCAAGTGTCGCAGGAGGATGTGCGCGAGATCCTGACAGAACTGGAAAGGATACACCTGTGCCAGTTTGGTTCTGCTTCCGAAAGGGGTTGATGTTTGTGTTTGACTGAGCTAGTAAAATTCTTACACTTTCTGATCATTACCTCGGGAGGTAAACAGTGCATCAAGCTCGTGGGCTTGAGACTTCTGAGTCTGGATTCAGGATCTTTCAGTCCGTATGCACAGAAATGGAAATTTCCCCAGGTCACGGATGGATCTGAAAATAGTTGCTGCATACACTTCAGATACCATATCTTGGATGTCTGAGGATTCTCAATGATGAAGTATCTTCCGTGCTTCAACTGATATCGCGCAATGGATGCCACAAACTCAACCATGGGAAGATAGCGTTTCCGCTTCTCCCAGACTCTTTTGGTCTTGTTGGATGTTCTGCATATTTGGCCACGGTCCACAGACCGGTGCCATGAGGATTACATCAGACGCTTGCTCCTTGATGGTCTCCATGACCATGTGTCGTCCCTTGGATGTCATTACGTCGAATCCGGTGCAGATGTCTACGGGAGTCCCAACCTTAAGACCTGTAAGTGCGCAGCATTGACTGAATCTGGCACTTCCTGCAAAGATCTCGAGAACGTGGATCTTTCCTTTACGTACACAATTCCAAAGTGCTTGTTCAGGAACGGATGTGAGGTCCTCGACGAACATGTTCTCTGCCGGATGAGGTGCTGCAGGCTTGGGAGTTGTCTTTCCCGCGATGCGTAATGGCACTGAGGACTTTGGCTTAGGAGCTGGTGCGGATGACTCCTTCTTCTTGGAATCGGCTGAGGAGCCGGCTTGCCCTTTCTGCAAGGATTCTCGCTCTTCTGGTAAGAGAAGATCAATTCCAGGTTTCCCCGGAGGGATGGTTTCATCCTTTCTGACCTTCGTTATGTTAACCTTGATGAGTCGAGTCCCAAGATCAAGTCCTACCATTGCTCCTTCGATGGAAATGACCTTTCCTTTTAGCCATATTCCTCCCTTGCTTCCATCGGAACGGATCTTGGATTTGTCTTCCTGCCAGTAAAATACCTTGTCCTTCACCTGAAGAGGCTTAGAACTCATTCGGAGATTTTGAGCAAGGTCTCGTCGGATGTCTTCGGATTGACGTGCTTCTTGGAATGCTTGCTTAGACAGCTGCTTGATCTGGATGGCTGTCAGCTCTTCCTCATTCCTGTCAATCGTCAACTGAGTTGGTGTTGCGACATCGAGTTGGATGAGATCTGCTGGTCGTCTTCCGAATGCGAGTTCCAATGGTGTTACACCCCCGTAGGTGACAGTCTGATTCCTGACAGTTGCAGCTGCCTTCACCAGCTGTCTATATGTCACTTTCTTCAGTGTTGCAGGTGCTGCGCCTGCCTTGATGGAACTTAGCATGATCTTGAGTTGTGCCTTCAGGAGTCGAACTGCAGCTTCAGCTCGATTTGGCCATGGTGTGTTCGGTCCCAAGGATATCGGTGTGATGTCAAGGGATTGATAGAAATGTTCCCATGTCTCCGTCATGAAGGCTTGATCTGCGACAACTGATTTGGGCTGCAAGTGGTACTGGTCAAAATAGTTCCTGAGGACAGTGATGTTCTCGACTTCTTGCGTAGTTGTCACTGCCTCTGCAGTGAGCAATGTTGTTGCTCCATCCAGGATGACAAAAACAATGATGTGTTCTCCTGTTCCAAGAGGAACTTGACAGTGATCAATGAATGTCATGTCACCAAAGGTGTCCGCTCTAGGTCCACTCGTCTTGCTTCGTGATGGTGATGGTTTTGCCGCTTGGCAAACTTCACATTCACTTCGGATTTTGTCAAATAGATCGATTGTTGATTTTGGCAAGTGAAGCGAACGAGTTCTGAATCGAAATTGATCTGTTGTCATGCGATGATGCTGGAGGTGGAGCTGACAATCGCTTGTGGGTTCTGCCTAGGGCAATCGGAAGCGATGTTGGTTCATCTGAGGATGGTGCGAAAGGATCTGGCTCAATGAACGGTCGACCACCAGCCCTTCTTGTCGATGATCCTGTCTGCTGCCGATCCGGAACCTGCTTCTTCGTCCTTAAGCGAGTTGTCCGCGAAGGTGAAAATGGTCTTACCTTTCCACAGGTTAATCATTGGTTTGTTTGCCTGGGATGTAAGTCTCCAATTGTCTTCTAGGATGTCTGGATCTCCACCTTCGGATGCATCTATGATTTCCGTGGTACGCTCTCGGCTGATGTTATCAGGATTGGTTGGACATTCCTTGGCTCCATTTGGTGTGAACAGCGTCTTGCGAGGCGTGATGCGCACACGGATGAGCTGCTTGTTCTTCTTGTCAAGGATCCAATGGTCCTGCTTTTGAGACCCAATGATTTAGGAGTTGCTAGGTCCTCCTTCGTCTCGGATGATTTGGATGCACAAACAGTTTCACTCTTGGAGATATCCCCGGAGGGAAACTTAATGCTGTTGTCATCATCGTAGACGTAGTTGGTGAGGCCCTTGATGGCAATTTCTCCATGTTTTCACTCTTGCAACTCCAGCGAGGTCGACGAGTGCATGTCCTGTACCGACGGTTCATGCCAAAGGCCTTGCATGTGATCTTGTCACATTGAGGTGTGTGTGCTCGATGGTCATGTAGAGGTTCCGCATCTGACTGATGCTGAGGTGGATCGGTACAGTTCCTTGCTCAAGGACGTCGATGTTGGCACTGCATGGAGGAGTTGTGTGATATCGGAGATGCAAGGTCCAATTTACCTTGGCTGTTTCTCCGTTTGCAAAAGTGAACTTGGTCTCGGCCGGGATGTACTGATAGGAGATGAGGTCCTTCATGGGTTCGATGGCCCAGCTGCCCATGGATCTGGTACATCCGTTGTCCAGGATCGCATAGGTCGGATTGTGCTGAGGGCACCATCAGCTTTGTTGCCAAAAGGCTGTGATCTGTTGTTACGGACAAATTGTGTTCTGAAACTGAATCTGATTGGATCAGCTTCCCGTGGAGGGCTTCTTTCTCATGATGCTCATATGCGTCATGGAATGCCATTAGGATGTCTCATGGGATGAGTACCAGCCTTGTTCGTTCCATGTCCATGATTGATCCCAATCTTGGTGGCAGGATGCTCCTCCGGCTTCTATGAGATAGCTGCGAACGTTTTGGATGTTCCTTTGTCATGTCCGCCCTTTCCTTTGCCATTCTCATAGGATGGATAACCCTTGCTTCCATCATAGGGATATTGGAATTCCGATTTTCCTTTCTTTCCCTTCTTTCCTTTGCCTTTTCCCCAATATGCCTGGTCGTAGGGATCATAATTTTCATTGGCCATATTGGCCTGCCCGCCAGAACCGCTTTTTCGAAAGGGTTTGAAGCCACCTCGTTGGTGACTGCCCTTTTTGCTTCCTGATTTTCCTTTTCCTTTTCTCTTTTCGAATCTGAAATTCCGCCCTGACACTTTTCTTGCTATGAACGCATCGTTCTCTTCAAGGACCCAGAATGTCTCTTCATCGTTGTTTGACATGAATCCTTCAAGTCCATCTTCATCTTCAACCCAAAAGCCTTCTTCTCCTTCGTATTCGCCTTGTTCGAGGATGAAGAATGTGTTGCTTCGGTTGCCTCCTGGAGGTCGGATGGATGGATCTTGGATGGATGTCCTGGTCGTGATGAAGAGTTCACGGTAATGCGTCTTCAGCATCTCATAGGAGTAGCGCTCGAGTGAAATGTTTCTCAGTGACATGGCACTGGTCAGTCTCTCTCTCTGCTGATCTGACAATTCACTCTGAATGATGAAAAACTGCGCAATGAGATTATCCCCGAAGGGAAATGCGTCCTGCTGAAACTGAGGAGCCTGTACAGATACACGTTGGTCGCACCCTTCAGGAAGTACTTCTTCAGCGTGTTCTTGAAATAGTTGACTCCTTCATCAGGATCTTGCAAAAGGTCATTTTGGAGGACTGCCTTGTACATGTAAGCATCTCCTGTGAGTCTGCTTTTGAGGAGTGGTCCTCTCTTGGGTGCTTCCACCGTGGTGATTGTCACCCAGTCGTCCACGAGTTCTTCATACCTGAACCAGCTGACTTTTCCGTCGTACGATGGCGGCTGCTTGGCGGTCATCGATAAGTTGAGTGTTTCCTCCGTATAGCCGGATGATTTGGCCATACTTGAATAGGCCTCCATGAAGCCTTCTCCATCGGATGACATTTTTCCTTGGATCTCTGCGGAAAACCTGCTCCGCTACCACAGGTCACTGCCGGAGGTGCCTATCCCAGAAGAGAACTGGTACCCTCTGGATCTATTCCGGAGAGTCCAATATGCCAATATGGATGATTGGGGGATGGATTGTAAATTGACTTGTGGTATAATCCTCTAAACACCTGCAAAGGTTCCTTTGTCACGCAATCATGAGTATTGCTATGGTACAGAAGGGCCTTGAGCCAAATGGTTGCGGGCGATCAACATTGGTCAAAAACAGACGCAGGGGGAGGGGGGGAGGGGGGGGAGGGGAGGGGGGGGAGGGGAGGGGAGGGGACCAAAAAACGGCCGGCTCGACCAAAAAAGAAGTGCCAGCATAGACGAACTGGCAAGTGGAACCAAAGATTAGAACCTGCGTCACCTTGGCCCGTTCCTTCTTTTTGGGAGCCACACCCAAACGCATCGGTTCAGCTTGGTTTGACGAGCTACGTTGGCGTGGTGAAACTTGACATGCCCAGAGAAACGCGAGGCAAGGAAAACCACTCTGGCAAACTCTGGGACTGGAATGCCAGACACCTGACTACGCCATGCATTGCACCCCTGGCCACAATGGATCCAACGGCCTATTCAAGAAACATGGAAACAGAAATCGGGCCAGCACGAAGCTTCCGCCGACTTCCGGTACCCCCTTGGGCTGCTGAATGAATTGTTGGCAAGAAGCTGCACCGGACGGTGATCATACCGCAGCTGTTGGGCAGGAAGATGGTATGATCCCGGGAGGTGCCAGCCAGCTCGGTGGTGCTGATGGGAAGCCGGGCCACTCCCACCAGGGCGTCCTGGCAACTCGGGAAAGGCCATCCTCTGCTCACGGGCTTGAACCCTGCGTTCAACAACCTTCATTCCCTGGCAAGGGGAACCAGGGGTTAGGCTGGTTTTCTTGGGGCAAGACATGTTGCAACCACCCCGAGCCCTCCTGGCAGAGCCGCCTCACCCTGTACACTTTGATGGTCATCTCCGGCAGGCGCCGGTCCAGCAACGTGGAGGCCAGGGACATGGATGCCAAAGAGTTGGCACGAGGCCCTACGCCCCGTTCGAAGGCCACGATGTCCTCCAAAGTGAAGGGCACCGAGGAGTGGTTGAAGTTCACATCTCCACTGCTGGGGACCTCCACAATCTCAGTCTGACCCTGACCTCTTCCCACGGAAATCGTGGCATAGACGCGCCAGGTGTGGGGGCGCCCTACTAGCCACCTGCAGACCTTCACGATGTTATCCCCGTTCACCGTGGTTGGGGTTTGCAGCTTGCAGCCCGCCCGGACCTTGACCCAAAGCAGACTGCTCGGGGAGGGTGAGGCAGGTCCGGCGGGGCATTCTGCGGATGCGGAGTGGCCCATGAGACTCGCGTAACTTCGCAAAGGTCATTCCATGGGTGCGGGAAGAGAAGGGCTGCTGCCCTTGATCCACCCCGCTGCAAGATGGCTCGATGGCTCTTGATGCCGGATGCACGCACGCAAAATCTGTGGGCCATGCAAGTTAGACCAAGCTCAGCCACCCCTTGGGTTCCGGAAGAAACTGGAAAATAGCCGATTTCCCCCTAATCTTGTAACCTTGCCACAAAATGCCGGAGAACCGCTGAAGAACGCGCAATCAAGGCGAGCAGCCCACCTCCAACAATCTTAAAATGCATGAGGTTCTCGGGGCAAAGGCATGGTGCACATGTTGTTCTGTTGAGCGTCAGGTAGCTCTCTCGACAAGATGCTACAACACTGCGCGCTGGGAAATATCAATCGGCTTTAAGTAGATTCGAGGTGGGCTTGGGTTGGCTTATGGTGGCGCTTGGGTAAAAGCAGCCCCTTTCTCAAGACCGCGTCGGTGGGGGTGGTCTGATGACATCGTCGCTTCGTTTCGATTTTTCAGAATTGGCACATGTCAAGGGATGCACACTGCTCAATCCCCCACCACAATCATGAGAGGAAGGCTACGTGTACACGATGGCAGTCTTCCAGCAGCTGCCCCGGCTTCCACGTTTGTTGCGAAGCTCAAGAGATGATTGAGGCATGCTAAAGTTCAGTAATCATAAGAGACGCGAAACCTGCCCCTTGGACCAGGGTTCACATCCAGAGACAAAGCGACACAAACAGCTGTTCAGGACACCATCCGCTGCTGCGTCACGTTTTGGCTAAGGAACCAGCTCGTGCTGCCGAGGGTTTCAGCGGCGGCCATTGTAAAAGGCCACTCGCCACTTCTATATTGGCCCTGGAGGCTTAAAAAGCTCCCCTGGGCAGAAGATTAAACACTTGATGCAAAGCTGTACAAAGCGTCGTGGGTGCTATGCGTTGGCCTTTAAATGCCAAGTCTCCCGCAGGCGCACTAAATTCAAGATTCACGGAAAGATCTCTCTGTCCGGAGATCGCTGACTAGCACTTGAGGCATAGGAAGCAGTCGACTCAGAGCTGAGCTGCCGCTTCCTTGGTGCTTGAGATACCAACATCAAAAACCAGAGGGGAAGGGATGGGGGAGGGGACAGGCAAGGGAGCAGGAGGGGAGGGAAGGGAGGGAAGGGAGGGAAGGGAGGGAAGGGAGGGAAGGGAGGGAAGGGAGGGAAGGGAGGGAAGGGAGGGAAGGGAGGGGAGGGAAGGGAGGGAAGGGAGGGAAGGGAGGGAAGGGAGGGAAGGGAGGGGAGGGAGGGAAGGGAGGCAAGGGAGGCAAAGGGAAGGGAGGGAGGGAAAGGAGGGAAATGAGGGAAAGGAGGGAAAGGAGGGAGAGAGGGAGAGAGGGGAAATAAATGAAAAACAAAAAAGAAAGAGGAGCTGGAGACGGGGCAGCGTAGGAAGAACAGTCGGTGGTGCTTCATGTGTGGCCAGGAGTTGGCGAGAAACTAGAAGCAGCTTGCGAGTAACCAACGCAGCTTCCCGCTTCAACGGCAGCGTGGCTAGCGTGTGAAGCTTGAATTCCTTGTGAGGGCCACAGTTCTGTTGACTTGGGCGGGCTAGTGCCAGGGGTGATTGTTTCCTACACATTTCAACATGCATCACCACAAACACATTGACGGCAACTTCCAAATAGATGATTGCTGCACATGATCCTATTCCAGATGTGCCTCCTCACAAATGACAAACATACTCTGCGGAAACAAAAAAGCGTGTGAACATGAGTTGATGTAGACGCAACAAAAACTGCAAAAGCTGCTTGTTGCCACGCAGAACGGATGCTGTTACTGAACTTTGTTGCCGAAGCCAAAAACTGTTCAAGGCAGCTCACTTGCAATGGGCCGTATCTACGAATGCTAGACGAAGTAGGCTGAGTGCATACTGCTTGCAACTTGCTCACGTGCAGGCGCCCTTCATTGTAGCCGCTTTCTGGCTGTGACAGATTTGCCAAGTGTCTAATTCCATGCTGGAGCAACAAAGGTGGCGATGCATTACGTTTGTTTTGCTCCCTTTTTGCAAGGATATTGATTCTCACGTTGAAAGTCCGAAGTGTGAATTACAACAACCTGCCATTGCTTGCACCAAACGGGCGCGCTTCATCTATGCAACATCTCCGTGACTGATTTGCCAAAGCTGCAGGGAATCAGCCTCCGAAATCTGAAGAGCCTGCACAGCCAACTCCATGCGTCGAAGCATGGGGGCCGAACACGGCCACGGTCAACCCTACATGTTCCGAAGCATGGCGACCATCCACACCTCTTTTCCGGTGGCATTCACTGCCCTCCCTCAAGAGGGCAAAGGGTAGGCACGGGCAAAGCTTCAAGGTCAAACAAAGTTCAACGCCAACCAGCGTTCCCATGACAGCACCCAGCCTTTGCACTGCTGACAAAGGTTGTGTCTGCAGGCCATACCCGCATGATATCCATGATGCTGGAAGCCATGCCTTCACACAAACCAAAACACAACGCATCGCTGGCATGGACTTCACCATGCGCCGCCGAACCTCTAAAAGTCGCTTGCGGCTGAGGCTCCAAAGATGCCAATTGTTGCATCACCTCAGGGGAGGACAGCCCTACAATCCAGATGCTCATCCGGTTGCCTTTGCATGTTGCAGACGGACCTCCACCATCCAAAAAGAGCAACAAACCACCCACCTGCGAAAAAGTGCTCAGGTCATCACCAATTCCATCCATCCTTCCATCCCTCCCTCCATCCATCCATCCATGCATCCATCCACCCATCCATCCATCCACCCATCCACCCACCAACCCACCCATTCATCCATCCACCCATCCGTCCACCCATCCATCCATCCACCCATTCATCCATCCACCCATCCGTCCACCCATCCATCCATCCATCCACCCACCCAACCCATCCACCCATCCATCCACCCACCCACCCATCCACCCACCCATCCATTTTTTAACAAACCACCAGCTCTACAAAAGCAACAAGCCCTGGCCTTCTCACACATCACTCATCACCCTCCAGAGTTTGCCCCCAACTTCAGTGCAGGCAAAGGCACCGACTTCCAGCCACCGGGACAGGTGCAGGGCTTGGACTGCCACCAGGCTGTCCCTGAGGATGTTGAAGCCCCGTGCCTCGCCCAGCCGAGTTTGGTGCTTGCCATCCGCACCAATTTTTGAGTGGCCCTTTTGCAGGAGAGTTGAAGTTCAGCAGGCATTCAGGTTGGCACAGTTCGGCATGAACACACCAAAGGTGCCACCACCCTTGAGAAAGTCATCTGGGGTCCCAATCCATGCCTTGCACGGCTCGCCGCTCTCAGATCGGCATTTGCGGACTTCGTTCAACCTGGGCAGCTGTGCTCTCACTCTTCAAGTCTCCAAGCCCCATGCGGCGCCCCTCCAGAACCTGCGACCCAGCAGCATCGAGATGAGGCTGGATATTGCCAGCCACTTCAGCCCCAGCTGGATGGTCTTGGAGCCGCTCTTCGCACCGCTGCGTACCTGCCAAAGCTCTCGCATGAACTCCATGAACCAAAGCCACACGTGCCATCTATTTTCCCAAATGGACACCTATGCTTTTGGAAGATAGGAATCTCCCCCCCCCACAAACCAAAAGTTGCTTCCCTTTAACTGAAAATAGGAATCGGTCCCTTTCAAATGGTTGGTTTCCCTTTTTGGTTTCCCTTTAATATACAGGGTCTCCACCATTTTGAGAACGTTTTCGAGGATACCGAGCCTATTTCGAAGAGCAATACCCATATGGGTGTGTCTCTTCTTAGGTTGGCTTCCCCCTAAAGTTGCGGTTTTCCTTTTGGCTTTGCTTTAAAAAGCCACAGGCCTGCTTCAGCCAGCCGATGTGGTCCACGAGAAAGTACATCACAAGTGCCACCTGCAAGGCAAGCGTTGGATTGTGCCACCCGCTGCCGACGGAACGATCGGAGCGACATCCGCTGGCCTTCTGCGCCAGCTCCAGCACTCGATCTGACAGCTGCTGTCTCCGAAGCACATCAGGCACTGAAAGAAGCACTGGTAGCTCTCCTTCGGCCCCATGGCTGGCCCAAACGGTCGCACCTTGGGGGGGGGGGGGGCTAAAAATGACGAGCCGCGACCCAGGCGGAAGGTTCGTCTGGCGGTGGTCATGGCAGACAGCAGCTTGCGAGCGTCGCTGCCCAGCTTGAGGAGTACCAGGCCTTGAGCCTGAGTCGATAACGACCGTTGTTGAAGCAGGCTTCCCTACACCCATGTCTTTGTCTCGAATGGCATGCTTAGGAAAGGGGTGAGGTCAGAGCGCATACGCTTCCAAACTGAAATCACTCTTGTGGGGCATGGGGTGTCGGAGGACACACTTTTCTTGGCTCTAATGACGCATGGCTTGGAATCGTTGCCGTGCCGAAAAGCGGACCTAAACAAGCAAAACACTGAGGCCAAAACGAAACCACAACTAACGCGTCGCCACCCAGGACCGACAGGAGGGCAAGAGCGTAAGGGAGGGAAAGGGGATAGAAAGGGAACAAATGCCGACATCACGCCATTTCGCCAGTTTTGCACGTTGCGACCAGGCAGCTGAAGAGGTAATTCCAACCAGGAACCGGGCAGCGAACTGCAAGAATCTCGCCGCCTTGTCGCGGCCTTCATACCTTAAAGATTCAAATAGCCCAGGCCCTCGCTATTGCTGTGTCAACTGTGGTTCTTCTTCTTTTTCCTTCAGCCGCTCTGTCTTCGACTTCCACGGCAACCCATTCCTGCCGCTTTGATTTGAGAACGATCGCTGTTATATCCAGGCGTCGTCTGGAGCACTGCGCTGCAGCAAGTCAGCGAAAGCCTGGCAACAGGGCCAAGCGAGGGAGAGTCACCTGGAAACTCAACCAGTCAGACACGCCCACCCAATTTTCTGGACTGCTGGACTGCGGCCGCGAGGCGGCGCGGCTGCCATGGAAGGTCGGTTCGCCAGCTGGGCGTCTCAGGCTCTCGAGCCAACTGTCTGAGAGGCACGCCGCTTCAAGCAAGCGACATCCATCCAGCAGCGGATGGTTTGGATGTGGTTTTCGTCTATCCATCCGTTGAGGCATTAAACAAATATCAACTGGGGGAGCTTCAGGAGCAAGCCGGATCAAGATTCCCAACCGCTACTGTAACCCCACCCCACCCAAAGAGATGCGCCCGTTCACTGAGCAACTCTGGCACCCCCGAAACCAAACACAAGTGCTCAATTTGTTTCACCACATATCTACACCTCTGCAACCGCTGAATGGAGGGTAGATATCAAGCTGAATCATGCAGCAAAACACATGTTGAATGCGTGCACAATTTGGGCAGTTGAAATAGTGAAGGGCCCTACTCCTTGGTGCGAAAGGGTTGGCAAGATTCTTTTAGAGATTCCAAGCGGCTGTGAGCCGTGTGATTCTGGCTAGCTCTGGCCTCTTCCCCCTGTGGAACATGTGTACCAAATGCCACGCAAATCCCCGCAGTTCCTGCTTTGACAGCGGGTGTGATGGGGAAGTCTCTTCAGAGTTCGGGGGCAAACGGGCTCTCGCCCACGGGAGAAAATGGGTGTTGCAAAATCAAAAACGGGCGAGCCTTCGGCTCCGGAATGCAAAGGCTAGCTTTCAGGCTCTCCGGAAGTGGCCTGGCGCGTGTGCCGCGGGTGCCCCTGGCGGTGCCCGCTGCTTGCGACAGAGCCCCCTCGAGGGCCCTGCCCCTGGTTGCCCTCGGCATCTGTGAAGAGCCCTGGGCCTTGCGTGGCGTGATCCCGTACATCGGACGTGCACTGAGACTCGAGCCTGAAATCTGGGCGTACAGCCAAAAGCCGTGATACTGACACCCTTCAGGCCTAGGCACGGTGCAAGTTGAAGACAGTATTCTTCTTCTTCTTCTTCTTCTTCTTCTTCTTCTTCTTCTTCTTCTTCTTCTTCTTCTTCTTCTTCTTCTTCTTGTTCTTCTTCTTCTTCTTCTTCCTCCTCTTCTTCTTCTTCTTCTTCTCTTCTTCTTCTTCTTCTTCTTCTTCTTCCTCTTCCTCTTCTTCTTCTTCTTCTTCTTCTTCTTCTCCTTCTTCTCCTTCTTTTCCTTCTTCTTTTTCTTTTTCTCCTTCTTTTTCTCCTTCTTCTCCTTCTTGTCCTTCTTCTTCTTCTTTTTCTCCTTCTTTTTCTCCTTCTTTTTCTTCTTCTTATCCTTCTGTTTCTTCTTCTTCTTCTTCTTCTTCTTCTTCTTCTTCTTCTTCTTCTTCTTCTTCTTCTTCTTCTTCTTCGTTTTCTGTTTCAAGGCCAACAAACAAAATGTGACGAGCTTAGCGCCCCTGTGAACACATGTTGGGGGCGTATGAGTAGCTGAGTGCTCAGCCAGCAAAACGTACCGAAGCCAAATGCGAGGTCCAGCTGGTAGTTTCCCCGGTGCTCGCCTTACAAGAGGATCCAACACCGTGGGACAAGTGGTGAAGTCCTGCACATTAGGTGCGCAGCGGCCGTCCGGCCAGCTGTAAACACCTCTACCTGGGTGGATGCCAGCATCAGTCTGTGCAAATTTTCCGTCCAGCTCGCGCGCCGTGCTTCTGCGCTTGAAGGAACTGGCCCCTTGCCGGCGCTGCTCCACGGAAAAGCTTACAAGGGTCCATGCAGCACTGTTTCCCTCAAGTCATTTGTGCTAGAATTGTAGCCACACGTGCCATCAAAAACCCCAGCAACAGTGGGATGTGACGCCTGGCCTGTACTGGCGCTTGCCCTCTTCGGAAGTTAGGACGCCATAGCCAAAAGAGATTCCTAAACGCCACCTCGGCACGCCAAGAGGTGGCGTTTCGGCTACAGCCAACAACGCTGGGCGCATCGCTGGCCCATGTAGCGGCTGCCTTCGTCCCACTCGCCAATGCCGAGACCCTCCTGCAGAACAGACCCTTGAAAGGAAAAAACATAGATTGGACTCCAGGCCTTCTGCCCACGGCAGAATTCACCCCAATATGTTGATGCCTGGGCTGCGTGCACCTAACCATCGTTTGCACGCGCCTGGGTCTGGGGCAGGGGTGCCCTCCTGGGCTTCACCTCAGAGAAGTTGGCGGCAACCGTGGCCAACCACGCCCGTTGGTTCATCAAACCAAAGCTGCTCACAAAACACGGCGGTCTTTTGCGCCTTGCTTCGCAGCTTTGGCACTCTCAGCTACACAAGGGCGGCCAAGGCCAATAACTGGACACAGCCGCGCGCCCACATTTGGGAAGATACGAGTGCTGTGGATTCACTCCGGACCCCAAAACTCGCAGTGCCACCTCACTCGTTCCAGGACTGCGTTTGGCAAACGTATTTGAAAGATTTCCAAGGCCGAAATTTCGGAAGCCTTCGCCTACTGTATACTTTGACAGCTGGGAACTCTGCCCGCGACTACAAGCCCAGGCAACCTGGATGCTGGCCTCAGGCTCTCTTCTGGGAAGCCTGGCACCGCCCATCCCATGTGACATCCGCACCTGCGACATGCCATCCAATGGACCTTAAAGGGGGCTATGGGGAGGGGGGGGGGGCTATCCCTCATTGAGCCCTTAATAAGGCCTTATTAAGGGCTTACCCTTGGGTTATCCTGGGCTTATCCAGGGATAGCCCCCCCATAGCCCCCCCGGAAGATTCCATGACATCCTTCCCCCCCCGGCCTCTGCCAAGCACTTTTGGACCCCGGTACGCTTAAAGACCCCCGCGAGCTTCATGGCCGTCCTTAATTTGTTTCTTGCTTGGCCAATCCTGGCCATTCGAGCTCGCAGCTGACAATTTGTTTTGGCACGATGTTGTGATGAAGGGGCCAACACCTCCCGCAATCGAGCATCTCTAAAACTCGCCATGCGGCTACGCGAAGCGCTATTGGCTACACCGTTCCGTGCTAACTTTGGCGAAGTCTTCGAAAGCAGCCGGCGTCTCCACACCGCCTGCCAAGGCGCATGCCATCGTCGTCAGCCGCCTCAATGTCTGCCCCGCTGGCCACCAGGGAACGCACCACATCTGGCGCAGGGCGAGCTGCTCACTTGACTCTCACTAGGATACCTGACCAAAATGGGTGTCCAATATCACTAGAGGTTCCCGCAGCGGTGGTTTTCCTTGCGCATCCCCTTCAAACACAATCTAAAAGGGGTCCTGTATCGCACCTTGCCTCACTTCTCAACTGGACATTTAGCACAAATTCTTTGCTGCTGGCCTTCGTTGCCATTCACAGCCGCCCACAGCAACGGGGTCATCTGACCTTTGTCTCGTGCATTCACCTTTGCGCCAGCATCAACCAGAACTTGTGTGACATCCTCAGATGGCATGCACACTGCAGCGCAATCTGCTTTTGTGGGGGTTGAAGAGTGCCACGACGTGTCAAACCTCCAAAAGGAGACATGTAGGACCCTAGGATTCGTTCTGAAGGGTCACGGCATTTTGTTCACGGTCCCTGGTGATGTTTGCGTGCATTGAAAAGCCACGGTGGAACAGCTCAGACCAACCCATGCAGACGAAGGAGCTGCGTTACCGTACGATGCCGCCAAGGCCAAAGGTGTTCGCCCACTGTCATCAAGCGCCTGATCCAACACTTCCGCCCTCAAAACCAAGTTTGCGCAAAGGAACCGTCCCTGCCTCCATCAGAGCACCTCCATCCAACAGAAGGCGGGTGCTCTCCACGTCATTGGCCACCTCAGCGCATCGTCCCCTTCGGCTAAAATCGTGTAAGCGCAATTGGCCATGGGTCAAAATCCCGTACCCCCAGTGAACATCCCAATCCCCACTAAAATAGGTTCTAAAATGGGTGGTGAATTCACCTACCAAAATGGGATCCCAAATTGTCCCCACTCCAGGCCGCCCCCCCCCCCCCCGCGGAGCTCATGTCCCGAGCTACGGCCGCGCAGGCCAGCGCCGTGCGGCCCTTGGCCGCAATGGCCTCCAGCGGGGCACCTGGCGTGAGAGCCGGGCCAAGGGGAGCATTGCCCGCACCCCGCCTGACTCCAGCAGCGTTTTCACATCCTCCGGCCTTGGAACTTCGGAAATGGAGCGAGGCCAAAGTGAAGCAAATGGACGGCAGGTGCGGGGCGAGGCTCTTTCCCTGCACGACCGCCGCAGCGAGGAGCGCCTCCTCCGTAATCTCCACGTACTTGGGAAGGTTCGGCAGCGCCTGGCCCCGGCAACGGCCGCAGGCCACAGAACCTAGCAATCCCATGACATGTCGACGGACTGAGACGCTGGCCCCCGAGACTTCAGCGCGGCGGGCAGAAAATCTTGCAGCGCGACCAGATACGCCGGTCCCTCGGGCAGAGGACATAAGGGCTGGCGCGCAGGGCTCAGACATGATCGAACAATCTTGGGCCAAGCATCTCGAAGCAGGAACGAAGGCGTCCTGAGGGCTGATTGGTGCACCCGAGTCCATGTCACAAGCTCCGACTTTGTGTCATTCACGTGCCACCTTGAGCTAAGCTGCAATGGTATAGACGGCGAGACGCGCAGTGAAGCAGAGAGCCGCAGCACGACGAAGCGAGCGCCACATGGCTAATCAGAGAGTTCCGAGAATCAAGCAGACTTGTGTGGGCCTAGCGAGTGTGGCTGACTTGCTCAGGTGTCCAAGAAGCGATGCTTGAGCCGACAGGGACCCCAAACAAACAAACATGGAATTTACGAGCTAGGTTGACTGGAAGGCATTTACTGGCAGCCTTCCAAACAGCAAATTCCCGCAACTTCATAGGTGCCAGCGCATGTGCACTGTTTCTCCACCAGCAGTTCTCTTGGCACACTTGCTGTGCATTTTTTTCTACCAACAGGACGTTGCCCCAGCCCTCTCCATACTACGCCGCAGCTTGGAAGCTCAAAAGAGAGGGACTGGCGTGTCAAGCTTCTCGAGGCTGCAAGGTGCGGCATGTGAGTGGAGGTTACAGGCGTTGACGCTGGTAGCGGCTGCACGTTGACGCACCATCTCTGCTTGGCATGTCACCTCTTACCCCACTTGGCACCTGGCAGACGGAAGGCGGCGCTGATGGCAATGTTGGCAGTCGAACTCATGGAGCTCGAATTGTTTCACATGTTGGCAGGACATAGCCAAATGTCTGGCTTCCGAAGAAGGTCAAGTAAGGCGAGGCCCCATGCCGTGGGGAAAAGATCTTCCCGTCCCAGTGGCTTCTCCGCACCACGGCGCGGAGCGTAGCGCAGCTGAGGACGTGATGCGCATCCTGCCCCGATGCCGCAGTCAAGTCCGCCTGCACCCGGACCACCAGGTGCGCCACGCAGCCAGCCAGGGCAAACACCGGCGCGCCGAGGTCCATGTCTCCAGGCCACTCCAGCGGCTCCCAGCCAGGACGGCAACACCCGCCCAAAGCCTCGGAGAAGCGTTCGATCTTATCCACGCAGCTCCCGCTGCAGCCGCCCACATCCAAAACCGTCTGGGCAAGCTCCGCAGTCGGCACGTTAAGAACAAAGACTCGCTGGGACAGCACGCCACCCGCCGAATGCCTGCTCTTGTTTAGCGAGCACAGAAAACGCCCTTGGTTGTCCATGGGGGTCAGCCAACTGATCGTCATCAGATTCCGGCGCATGGATGCATCGCAGGAGCTCAGGATGCAAACTGGGTTTGTATAGAGCAGCCGGCTGAATTGCGCTGGCTTCACTTCGCAGGTTCCAACGTCGGGCTCTGCGCGTGGCTCTTTGGTGGTTGGACTCAGCTGAGGCTCTGCGACACTCTCTTCGGCTTTCTTCCCTTTCCACAACTTGCTCGCAAGCTGAATGACAGCACTTCGCAGTGGTCGAAGCAAATCACTGCGAAATAGAACGTCATCTTGCAAAAGACCTGATAGCACCTTCTCACACGTCGCAAGGTCACCTGCATTCCAAGCAGCACGCTCCATGGCGGCTATGTATCTACTGAACTCTGTCGCAAGTTGAGCCCCACTTGCGTACAGGACATGAAGACAGGCATCAGGGATTGCATCAAATCGACGCGCATGAGGGCGTTGCACACTTCCACACCCACGCCGTCACGGTAACCATGCACCTCGAATGGAAAAGTGATCTCAGGCAACTCCACCTTCCGCTTGGCCGCTGGCCCACTGGCCACGATAGGAGGATCCATCTGCCAAGTAGTGCGAACCATAGCCTGGCGCTGGGCGCGGCCAACGGCCAAACGGCCATGGTTCAAAACCAATGGTACCATTTTGGGATAGGTGCACCACCCATTTTAGAACCCTAAAATGGGATTGGGATGTTGACTGGGGGGGAACCGGGCTTTTGACCCATGTGCCAAGCCCCGACAAACCGCTCGGAACACCATGGAAGCGGTTGCCGCGCCACTGGCCCACATACACCTCGCGCACATGGCAACACCGTCGGCCCCTTACGAGAGTTCCTTCCATTTCCGCCGCTCCTTTCCAATTCTAGGTTTTTGCTTCTCCAGCGAGCGCAATGGGCTCCCAGCAAGCAAGAGTTGGTGCGAGAGGGGAAAGCATGGAGAATCAGAACGTAGCTGAAACAGCGCTAATTCCAGTATGGCGCCAAAACCAGGAATGTCCAGGCAGAACAAAGGCTAGCTGGCAGCCTGTAAAGCAAGCTCCTGATATCAAGGCTCGGGCAGCACCGTCCGGGAATTTGAAGCGTCCCTGCCTCGCAGGCAAGACCCAGCCAAGAAGAGACCTCCACAGCCAGCCACCTGTGATCGCCCTGGACAGAACAAGCAGAATTTGTTGTTGACTGACTACTGCCCGCATCTTCTGGCCAAGGTCATCGCCCAGATGCACTGCTGTTGGACCTTGGCGCTCGATGGAATCTCAAGCACTGGTAACTACCAGCTGGGCGCCGGGCCAAGTGCCTTCGTACTGAGCTCCATCCGGCCTTGGCCATGCCAGCCAGTTGCTCTAAGTACGAGCTTTCTTTCAGAGGTCCAACCGCTTTGCGTTCGGCTCAGGCCCTCCAGGCTCCACACCAAGTCTGCCGCCCGAAGCCATGACGCTGATTGCCGCACCATTGACCTCGCTTCGCGCGCTTCGCTCCCGCTGGCGACCTAGCACCTCCCCGACCTACGTAGACCGCCCCAGAGCGGAAGCGATGGGGTGGCCTCAGGGCCGCAGGGCCGATGGCAACTTGTCTGCTGCTTGCTCAGGGATGCTCAGGGCAGCACCGCGGCCCAAAGCCTCCACAGAAATGGAAGCAGGCCATGCAAATGACCAACCCGGTGCAGCGCGCAAACGCATTGGGTTTCTCAAGTGCCGCGAATTGAGCATGCCAGGCTGTCAACTGCTAGTGGCAGCAGTCACAATCCTCAGGGGCAAGGACAAAGTGTTCGGCAGCTGCCATATCGCTGGAGCTTCTACTGGTGGCGGCTCTCTTTTTTGGTTCCCCTGCAAACCAAGCTAAAAAAGGGCACCCTCGGAAAAAAAACAAATCTAGTGCAGCCAAGGGTCGAAAGGGCACTGCGGCGTTCCGCCACCCTGACCCACCTTGATTAAGTGTGCCTTAAAGATGCGCATCTGATCGTCAGTGCGCCTGCCAGTCCATCCCTCATTGTTGTAGACTCCACCCAGCCCATCGTCTGCCCAGTCTCCAGACCTTGAACGAACGTGACAAGGCATGCAAACATGAAAAGGACAGCTGTCGTAGAACGAACTGGTAGAAAAATCTGGGCGTTTGGCCGTCCAAGTGGGTCCTCTGCCGACCCCCTCTTCGGCCTCTTGGGCTTCCGCTCTTTTGCTGCACTCACATTGGCATCATCTCCTGGGGATGTGCTGCCAAACAAACACTGTGACAATGCGCTGTAGCAGGGCAACTCTTGACAAGCCCCACCAAATGAAGCACATGCAGGAGCAACTGCTTCCAACACTCATTCCGCCAACTGTCCTGCAGACGTCTTTGCATCAGCTGTTCTCTTCCTTCCTTTCGCAAAAATGTCCTCAATGGACTCCCTGGCTTGCGGCGGCTGCGGCGGCGCTGCTGCTTCTAGTGCTGCAGCCGCTGCTGCCTGACGTGTCTCGGAGCACCGACGATGATATCCTCCACTGGATACACCCGAATGAATGAGACCCTGGCCAGCTAGGCACTCGAAAAAGTGGCGCATCGCACTGCATTAAGGCATTCACGCGTTGGATTGGAGTATTCAAGCATAGGGGGCATTCAAGCAGTGCAGCGTTCTAGTTCAAGCTTCGACTCTCTGAAACCTGACAAGCTTACCTGGCACGTGCGAGGAGCTGCAAATATAAACGGGGCTGTCTTCTTCCTCTTCTTCTTCTTCTTCTTCTTCTTCTTCTTCTTCTTCTTCCCCTTTTCTTTTTCTTATTCCCTCCTTCCTTCCTTCTTTCCTTCCTTCCTTCCATCCATCCTTACTTCTTTCCTTCCATCCATCCTTCCTTTGATTATTTCTTTCTTTCAGTCTTTTCTTTCTTTCTTTTCCTTCCTTTTTTCTTGCCTTCCTTCTTTCTTTCTTTCTTGCTATCTTTCCTGATTTCAGAACCCTGTTCATTTGGCACGTGATCCTGGCATGTTCTTTGCTTGCTGGTTGTGCAAAATGAAATGCCAGGAGACTCACACGATTGATTGGCTCAGGTCTCTGCAGAACACACAAATCTAATTCAACCCCAAACCCTAAACCCTTTCTATTGCTCAGCATCGCGACCAATAAGTAGCACTGCCATACTTTGGTCCACGCCCGCGTCACCCGTTGCCCCTTGCCGCTGCCTTTGCCGCTGCCTTCTTCTGCTTCTTCGCACTGCGCTTGCTCAGCCTTGGTATTCGTTTGCGGCTGAAAAATCGGCAAACCCGAACGTTCAACCTGTTGCGATTTGCGGGCAAGGCGCTGGACATCGACGCTGGCAACTGCTTCTGGATCCGGTGTTGGGTCTGGCTCCGGCTCCGCGCCACCCTTCCTCGTCATATGGCTGTGGGTCAAAAATCGGGTAACCCCAAAATGGAGCCCTGGTAGATGGAACCAAGGACTAAAACCTGCGGTCTCCTGGTGGTTTCCTTTTGACCCATTCCCATATTGTGGGGTTGGGCTCACCGACGATTCGACTTGCTGCAATTCCCAGTCTCAGATGCTTTGGAACACCATCTGGACACACTCCCACCGAAGCACGGCCCTGAATTGCAGGCTTGGCAAGGGTCAAACGGGCGGTGCTGACCAGGGTGATGACTGCGGCTAAGAGTCTGCTTCAGCTGTGTCTTCTTTCTCCGAGCCATTGGGATCGCATGGCTTCTCCGGCCGGCTCTTGTGCGTTGCTGATGCTCAAGGCGTCACAGCTTTAAGAGATGGCTGTCCCGTTGCTGTGCAAAAGACGTGGTTTCCCACCGGAAGCGCATACGTCTTACCGCCTACCCCAAGAGCCGGATACAGGCAACATTCCTTAGCCAAGAAGCAGGAAGGAAGGAAGGAAGGAAGGAAGGAAGGAAGGAAGGAAGGAAGGAAGGAAGGAAGGAAGGAAGGAAGGAAGGAAGGAAGGAAGGAAGGAAGGAAGGAAGGAAGGAAGGAAGGAAAGGAAGGAAGGAAGGAAGGGAAGGAAGGAAGGAAGGAAGGAAGGAAGGAAGGAAGGAAGGAAGGAAGGAAGGAAGGAAGGAAGGAAGGAAGGAAGGAAGGAAGGAAGGAAGGAAGGAAGGAAGGAAGGAAGGAAGGAAGGAAGGAAGGAAGAACAAAGAAAGGAAGAAAGGCAGAAAAGGAAAAAAGGAAGAAAGGAAGAAAGGAAGAAAGAAAGAAAGAAAGAAAGGAAGAAAGGAAGAAAGGAAGCAAGGAAGAAAAGGAAGAAAATAACAAAGGATCAAAGGAAGAAAGGAAGAAAGGCAGGGAGGCAGGGAGGCAGGGAGGCAGGGAGGCAGGGAGGCAGGGAGGAAGGAAGGAAGGAAGGAAGGAAGGAAGGAAGGAAGGAAGGAAGGCAAGAAAGAAGGAAGTAAGGAAGGGAGGCGGAGGGAGGGAGGGAGGGAGGGGAGGGGGAGGGGAGGGAGGGGAGGGGAGGGAGGAGGAGGAGGGAGGGGAGGGGAGGGAGGAAGGGAGGGAGGGAGGGGAGGGAGGGGAGGGAGGGAGGGGAGGGGAGGGGAGGGAGGGGAGGGGGGAGGGGAGGGGAGGGAGGGGGAGGAGGGAGGGGAGGGGAGGGGGGAGGGAGGGAGGGAGGGAGGGGGAGGGGAGGGGAGGAGGAGGGAGGGGAGGGGAGGGGGAGGGGGAGGGAGAGGGAGGGGAGGGGAGGGGAGGAGGGGGAGGGGAGGGAGGAGGAGGGAGGGGAGGGAGGAGGAGGGGAGGAGGGAGGGGAGGAGGGGAGGGGAGGGAGGGGAGGGGAGGGGGGAGGGAGGGGAGGGAGGGAGGGGAGGGGAGGGAGGGGAGGGGAGGGGAGGGGAGGGGAGGGAGGGGAGGGGAGGGAGGGGAGGGGAGGGGAGGGGGAGGGGAGGGGAGGGAGGGAGGGAGGGGAGGGGAGGGAGGGGAGGGGAGGGAAGGGAGGGGAGGGGGGAGGGAGGAGGGAGGGGAGGGGAGGGGAGGGAGGGGAGGGGGGGGAGAGGGAGGGGGAGGGGAGGGGAGGGAGGGGAGGGGAGGGGAGGGGAGGGAGGGAGGGGGGGGGGGGAGGGGAGAGGGAGGGGGGAGGGAGGGGGGAGGGAGGGGGGAGGGAGGCGGGAGGGAGGGAAAAAGGAAGGGAAGCAAGGAAGGAGGCAAGGAGTCCAGGAAGAAAGAAGCAAGAAAGCAAGAAACAAAGACACAGAATTGAGACAAAAACGTGTACGCACGCACGCACACACACAAAAAACAAAAAGGAGAGAAGCAAGCAAGCGCGCGCGCGCACAAACATTGGCATGCGCAAACGGCAAACTAAGGCCTCGCAGCTCGAAGCCGAGGACCCCAAGGATGCGCAGCTCATCGAGCCTCGATCGCTTTTTGTGAATCCCATTCGTCCCGGCCAAGGTTAGCCAAGCCGCTCGTGCTCAAAATGCTCCGGCCAGCCGGTGGCCCTGCAAAAGGTACGGCCGTCATCGCCCGCGGCTCAGCGCGCCCCTGGGTTTCGCCACACCGAAACCGCGCCTCTGATACGAAGCTTGCAGCATCTTGGTGCTCCATGCCGCGTCCTGAACTGGTTAAACGACTGGTGAATTTGCGAGTGAATTGTGCAAAGGCATCTTCAATGGTGCGCCTCCCTTTTTGCAAGCGGCTTCAACTCATGCTCCTCCATGGTAGACTTGGCCGTCGTATCAAAGAGCTCGATGACCTTCCCACCGGAAGCTCTGTGCGAGCGGATCTGACTGAAGAAAGAAAAAGAGCACGACGCATCGCAGGCAGCTTTCAGGCGCGCGCATCCTCACCGGATGCCTCGCAGCAAAGCTGGCGGCAGAACCTAGGAGTGACCTGCCATGGCCACAGCAGCTCGCCCCACCCCAGCCACAGCGTCTCGGCTCAACTTGCAGCCCAAGTCACCAAAGTGGGCCATGGCCTGGCCTGCGACCCCGCGGCCTGAGAACAGCGCCAACATGGGCTGAAACCTGTAACGTGGAGCCTGAGCACTGCACTCCCATGGAGCTGAATTGCGTACTTTCGCAGCGGGGCTGCTGAACCAAAGTCGTCAAGTCTTCCATGTGGACAGTGAACAAGCTGTGGTGGAAGGGCCCTGCTCTCCTACTAGCAGCTCAGTAAGCGCGTCCTGCAGCTTTGTGTTTGCTCTGTTGCGCTTCCCAGCCTCTTGGGTGGTGCTTGGGCCACACAGCTGCCATCTATTTTGCAATTCACGGCTGAAGAGTGGCAAAAACGACGGGCGAGGTACCTTGTACTGGCAGTGCTTCCCGGACTTTGCCACCAGCCAAGCACGACATCGTCTAACTTTCAAGCTATCAACAAATACAAGCTTAAGCTCGCAACGATTTGTACATCCGCACTGGCTGATGAGAGCAATCAAGCACTGCTTGAGCTTCACACAGCTGCCCACGTCACCGTATGCCTCCTGTCCTGAGTGGAGTGGGTATGCTTTTGCTCCCCAGCTTTCCTCCTCCCTGCTTCGTCCGTCCTCTGCAGTCAGGTCCAGGGTGATCTTAAAGTTCCTGGCTGCGGCACCACCCACGTCAAGTAGGAAAAACGCAGCTGTTCTCACTTGGCCATGGGGCAAAAGCCCGTATCTCCAGTGAACATCCCAATCCCCACTAAAATAGACTAAAATGGGCGGTGCACCTACCCCAAAATGGTACCATTGGTTTTGACCCACAGCCACTTGTGCCGTGGTCAAACAAAAAGCGTTTCTATGGGCTCTGGTCACGGCTGCCTTAAGACCCTTTATCATGTACTACCTTATCCAAAAGTCGTTGACCAAACCTGCCCCAGGCGACGAGGTGTGCTCACCACGACAAATGTCTGGCTTTCACTCAGCTGCGCCTGCCAGGAGCTGGGCTGTAGATGGTGAACTGCAGGTCGGAACCTCTCACAGTGTGGGCGAAAACTCCTTGGCCCATGGCCCTGGCTGCTCTCAGTACGAGCCCTTCTGACCAAGGTGTCCTAGTCATGGGATTATTGACCACCCCTGCGTTTAAGAAAGCTGGTCTTTTGACCCATCTGGCGCTGGGTCTTTCAAATGTGTGCGTGTGTTTCCCGAGCGTTTCTCTAGGTGCGATGCCACTTCCATGGAGCGGCGGTCTGTTTACGATGACCTAGCGCATGTCTCAGGCCACTCAACTTCCTGAGAATGGCCCCGGCCTCGCCGGATAGACCACCGACCTGCCTCGGGTGGAAGACCTTGGCATTCAAAGCGTGCCCGGCACCCGGGACAGCTCTAGTGCGGCCCGAGGGAGGTCACTTTCTCTGCGCGTAGCTGGGCTTTCCCGCCCATCGGCTGTCACCGTCAATGGCAACCTGGGCTTGGGGCAAGGCATCTGCCAGTTCGGCCTGCTCGGGCCTGGAAGTGGAAGCAGAACGCGCCCGCTTGCTTGTCGAACTTCTGCACATTTACCAAAGCACTCGACTCTGACTGTCTTGCACCCGCCTGCCCGACGTCGATCATGCAAGTGAAGACCCCAGAACGGCGGGCGTCCATCCTGAAACCAAGGCATCCTGGGTCGCTCCGAAGGCGGTGGAAACGCTGAGGCTGAGACGTCATCGGGGCAGAAAGTCCTGGAAAAAGCTTGCAGCAACCTCCCTCGTCAAGATCTGTGATTCGAGAGCCCGTGTGTGTCCGTGCGCGTATGTCTGCCCATCGGCATCCGATGTGCACTTCAGAAATCCGAACGCTCAACGCACGCCAAAAGTACCTGTCCTCCAGGCTGAATGACCGAGTAGGAATGTCGAGCCCAACCCTTGATGCTTTCCCATTGCCTGCTTCCAGGGGGACGGGCGAAAGCACGAATGCACCATTCAAACTAGCTATGCAGCCAGCAGCTTGTTGTTCCCTTCACTCTGAAACTTCTAGTGTGACGCCTGGAACGCCGGGACGCAGCAGTGAAGGTCCTCACTGTCACCTGCATGGCGAATTTTAAGCGCTGCGGTGGCACCCTACGTTATTTGTAGGCACGCCTGACCGTCCTCCACGTAGAGCGAGAGCTCAACCTTCTCGGGGCGGCCACAGCTCACACCGTGATGCTTCGCCACGCCTCGTCGTTGGGCATGCCCTTCACCTGGAAGTGGCGACCGCTGCCATACTCGTCGGGCCCGCATGCCTGCAAGGTCGTGCACCAAAGAATGGCCACCCCGAAAGACAGCAAGCAATGCCTCCTCGCCACTGCCCGTGGCAAGAGGGAATGTGGGATAAATTGCCTGACAAGGGCACAAGCCTTTGCCATCGCTCTGAAAAACTGGGCCAGTGCCTGCAGCTTGTCCCCCTCCTTCAAGATATGGAAATCTTCGCGGCCGCGTTGGCCAATCCTCCAAGGGAGATGTGATGCAGGGGGTGCAAAATCAAACAAGTCCTAACAACTCTGTGCTCTGCCGTCTTTGCTCGAGCGCACGCAGCCCTTTGTCGCTCGCCCTCAGCGAAAGTTGAACTCCCAGCTGCAATCCTGTCAGAAGAGAGATCTCGCACGCCACAGACACACAGACACCCACAGACACCCACAGACACCCACAGACACCCACAGACACCCACAGACACCCACAGACACCCACAGACACCCACAGACACCCACAGACACCCACAGACACCCACAGACACCCACAGACACCCACAGACACCCACAGACACCCACAGACACCCACAGACACCCACCCACCGACCCACCCACACGACCCACCCACCCCCTTACCTGAATCTATTCTTCACTGAACGGAGAACAACCCCTGATGAGCACGGCCGGCCCACACGCACCAAACCACGCCAAACCCCCAAGTGATTGCAAAGTTTCAGGGCGGCGAGCGACTTCGAAACCATCGAAGTCGAATCAATCTGAAACAAGCCAAGGCATTAATTTGTCGTGTCTCAGCCCAAGTCAACTGGCAGCCACGACTGTTGACCCCACACTGATCAACCCCAGTTTCTTCATAGACGGAGCGTTCCCCTCCCAAGTGGTCCGATTCCCAACACAAACCCCCAAAAAAATAACTATTAGCCTGGGGTTGATAAATACAGCGCCCACATTCCCCCACCAACCCCCCTTGCGGGCGCTCGCGTCCCGTCCCCGGTCGCTTCCCGCGTCGGCTTCGCTTCCTCCGGCGGGTCGTTGGCATTGGAGGGCTCCAGCTCCAGCAGCTGCCGCCAGGCGGCGCCGGCCGCCTCCTCCTGGCCCGCGAAGCGCAGCAGCGCCACCAGGTTCCTCCGCTGCGGCGCCGGCGGCTTCGGCGGCGAAGCCGCGAAGCCAAAAAACAAATGTGGCCCGAGGCAAAAAAAGCCGGAGGGGTCGAAGCTGAAAAGGGAGGGATACCTTTCATAGGTTAAACCAAAGGGTGATGTACCCAAATGGTTCAACCAAAAAGGAGGTGTATGTTTTAGCTGCAAAATAGGGCGGGGCTTTTGCTTGGTTCAAAGCCTTTAAAGGCTGAAATGGGTGCACTGTACACTCAAGCTTGAGAGGCTTGCCAGAGGAGCCAACACCGCACTACACTGCATCTTCACCTACCTGGTCAAGCATGTTCTCTTCGTAGGTACCCCCCCCCCTCCCTCCACACCTGTCAACCAGACACGTCGAAACTGCAAATCTCGGAAAAGCACGCGTCCAAACAGACGGCGAAGCATGCGGCCGGGCAATGTGCAAAGGCAACGTGTGGAAAGCAGCTAATGTCCCTCTAAGGGGCGGGAATGCAACCCCCTGCCACGCCCCAAACATGTGCCGTAGACCCCAACTGAACCCGCCCCATTTCTCCAGCTGGGCCCCTGCCCCTCTCCTGTCACTCAACACCTCTGGGCTTCAAACCCACCACGTGGCGCGCCCGCCATTTCCTCCTCAAGCCCCCCAAAAAAAAAAAAAAAAAACCGGCCGAGGCGCCGCCAGTAGAGCACCGAGGCGCCCCCGCTGAGCTGCACCGCCCGCTGCAGCTGCTGGATCCCTTCGGCCAGAAAGTCTTGCGGCAGTTGGCTCAGCACCGCGCCCAGGCCCAGGGCGCAGCCCAGGTTGTTGAGGCCTCGCAGAGAGGCGAGAGGCGTCAAGCCATGGCTTCAAAATGTCGCCAGCTCCTGGGGGCTGGCTTTCAGAAGAGCTCCAGTGAATCAATTCAGTTCCCAATGAAGTTTTCCAAGTGAACATTCACTTCTAGGGAACCCCTCAGAGCATTCAGTTCTAGGGAACGTCTTGGAGCCTGAGGAAGCTCCCGGCCTTTGGTGAAGGTGGCATTGATGGCCAGGCTCTTCTCAAAGTTAGTGATGGCCTCCTGAGGCTTCTGAGCGAACCACAGCGCCAGGCCGTAGTCATGGAAGACCTCCTCCTCGTTCACCAGCAGAGGGCTGAAGTGGCCCACCACCGCCTTCTCCAGGAGCTGCTCCGCCCTCGCGTGGTTCCCCTGGTAGATGTGGATCTGCCCGGCATGGTAGAGGGGCATGCAGTCCGTGCCCGTGGGATCAATGGTCATGACCCGCTCGAAGGAGGACAACGCATCATCGTAGCGTTTGGCTGACAAGTAGTGCGTGGCCAGGTTGTACTGGACCCGCGTGGATCTCAGCTGCCTGGCAGCGTCTGCGACGGTAATGGCCTCCGGGCTGGACCATTCAACCACCCGCTGCGCTGTGAGCGGCACAAAGATCGCACCAGCAGCCAGCAGGAAGATGGCACTGTGTACAGGACGGAGCCTTGCAAGCCCAACAACTGCCAGAAGGAAGCCAGCTGAGGGGATGTAAAGCAGACGCTCGGCAACTGTTGTGCCCACAGGGAATAAAATGTTGGACATCGGCAGAAAGCTGAGAATAAAAACGGCCATGCCAATGACCGGTATCTCGTGCACTCGCGCTGCACGCTGTCGCAACGACCCAAGTGATAGAGTCAAAAGCGCCATAAACGCGAGATAGCTGCTAAGCGTCAGCTGCAAGCGACAGTCCCACAAGCTTCGTACCAGGGGCACTGCATCAAAGGAGTAGTCGTAGCAAAGGAAACTTGGCCAGGCCAAAAGCTTGCCATAAATACCGTGGATCAACGCGTACGATAAAGCGCGCACAACTGGGTCCTTTTCCACTGCCACTGGGTTGCTGTGGGGGTCCATGCGTTCGATGGCAGTGCCACTAGTGTACCAAACTCGAAGAACGCATGAGGACGCCCCGACGACAAGCAGCAACAGAATGCGGCAGCCCAACCCAAAGGCATTCGAGCGCGGCTGGGTAAGTTGAAGAACATCCCAACCCACCAGCAGGCCAAAGAAGCAAAAGCCAGTTTCCTTGCAAAGCCCAGCTGATAGAAGCAGAGCTGACGACAAGGCAACGCCCAGCATGCGCCGCTGCGTCCTGCAGGAGCCGTGCACAAGGGCTGCCAGGAGCAGCAGGGCCAAGCAAAGCAAGTCGGCGCGCCCGACAACGTACAGCACGCTTTCGGTGTGCACGGGGTGCACCAAGAAAAGCGCAGAAAGGAGTAGTGCCCAGGAGCGCTCAAGACCAGCTTGCAGGCCAAAGATTGCAAGCAAGCAAGAACAAAGCACATGCAAAGCCAGGTTGGCAAGATGGAAACCCGAAGATTCGAAGCCATGCAGTACATAGTTCCAGCGAAACGTAAGTACCGTGAGCGGACGAAATGACTTGTGGGTCCAGGTGCCAGCGAACATGTCCAATCCCCAATAATCTGTGCGAAAAAGCCTCTGCCAGTCCAGGTCCTCGAAGACGTTGGGGTTGCGAGCTATCATCGCATCATCCATGAAGAATCCATTGTTGTAAATCCTATAGCTGCGCACCGGTGCCCAGGCATACCAAGCCCCCGCTGCCAGGGCCAAGGAGCCGATGCCCAGCAACCTCGCTGGGCCCTTCTCGCTTTCCACTGCCCTGGCCTTGAATGAAGATTGAAACACCTCAGGCATGCCCAGCACCACTGCCGCGGTGCGCAGGTCGGCCTGGCTGGGAAGGGTCCGAACAGCCCCTGGCAACCCGAAGCCGAGGGCCAGGGCGGCCCTCAAGGCATCCGCGGACACGGGCAGCTCTATCTCACTGGTGGGCGCGGCCAGGGTGGCCTGCAGCTTGGGGCACACAGCCGCTAGGAAGAGCTTTGACATGGGCACCTTCTCCGGCACCCCGCCGGTGCATCTCACTGTCATGTCACAGAACTGACCCGACAGGGCCAGCTGGAGCAAGCGATCAGCCGACATGGAAGCTTCTGCTCGGGGGGGCAAAGAAAAATGGAAGGATCCACTGGCTCATGCGTCGTTGAATGGTTGGAAATTTTGATCGTCTCAGCATCTCTCTCAGGGATCTAAAGGGTGTTTAAATGGACACGGACAGGGCAGTGCACTGGGGATGAAATAAGAGAAGAGAAAGGATTGATGAGGGGATGGAATAGATGCGGACA
Organism: Effrenium voratum; assembly: GCA_963377175.1. NCBI lineage: Eukaryota > Dinophyceae > Suessiales > Symbiodiniaceae > Effrenium > Effrenium voratum. The sequence continues at coordinate 1,193,116 of CAUJNA010003616.1, forward strand.
ACCCATGAGGGGAAGTCAGGCGTCATTTTTGGCTGTTCCTGTTGGCTGCAAATCTTGCGCGAGCTACGCAAAGGCTGTAGGCTGCGGGCGGAACACATCAACAAGCTCTTCTTGCTCACGTGCGGCCATCAGAACTGCCCCCATGTCATGAAACAGACCCACCCACGAGCTATCCGCAAGACTCGCATCCCCCAAAGTCTGACACTGGCCTGAAGGTGGTGGACCACTCCTGGAAGTCCTCCTCATCCACGCACTTCATAGCCTCAGCTCGCACGTCGTGCTGGTGCCGCCGTGCCGCTTGGCCCTTGGAGCTCCGGGCCACGTTGCGCCACTTGGTGAAGCTTCCCGAAACCTGCCGAAAACAAGGCAACATGTTTTTAAACGAACACACACATACATAACTGTAAAAAAAAAAAACAAGAAGGAAGGAAAACATACATACATGCATTTCCTAACATAACAAACATACACTACACTACACTACACCTTACACTACACTACACTACACTGCACTGCAATGCACTACACTACACTACATTCTACTACATTACACCACACCACACCACACTACAATACATACATTACATACATTACATACATTACATTAGATTACATTACATTACTTTAGGTTACATTGCAGACACACACATGCATAAATACATGTCAATACATTACATGACATTACGACATTAGATTACATGTACATACTGTGCATACATACACTACATAAGTACTTTACAATCCATGACATTCCATTCCTTGCATTACATTACATTACCTTACATTCATACACACATGCGCCTAAATACGTACCTACATATACACACATTACATACACACATACATACATGACATGCGCACATACACACATACATTACATTACATTACATTACATTACATTACATTAGATTGCGCTACATTACATTACATACATACATACATACATTGCATTACATTACATACATACATATTTACATACCCACCTACCTACCTACCTACATACATACATTACATTACATTACAGTACATTGCATTACATTACATACCATACCATGCCATACCATACCATACCATGCCATACCATACCATACCACACCATACCATACCATACATACATACATTACATACATACATACATACATTACAATAATACATGCATTACATACACTACATGCATTGCAATACGTTACGTTACGTTGCGTTACATTACATTACATTACATCACATTACATACATACATTACATTACATTACATTGCATTGCATTGCATTGCATTGCATTACATTACATTACATTACATTGTATTATATTACATTACATACATTGCATTACATTACACTATACTGCTTTGGATTGCATTGCTTTGCATTGCATTACATACATACATACATCTTAGGTCTACCTCAGTGTATTCCACTTCGAATATCTCATCGATCCTTGATCTATCTTTTCTTGGGCAAAATGATCGATTCCACCCAATGGTGATGATTCATGATCATTGAGAGCGATTTGTCCTGATGCATTTGTTACTGCTGCTGAGCCGTCAACAAACACGCATCTGATTCCTGCCTACGTGTGTGTGTGTGTGTGTGTGTGTGTGTGTGTGTGTGTGTGTGTGTGTGTGTGTGTGTGTGTGTGTGTGTGTGTGATACATACATACACGTGCATGCATACATACATTCCCTGACATTACGTACATAGTTACATGCATTACATTACACACATTACGTTACATTACAGTACTTACATCACATCTCACATCTCACACCTCACACCTCACATCTCACACCACACATCATACATCACACATCACATGTCACATCACATCACATCACATACATGCACGCGCAAAAGGCAGGCTCCAGCCGAGCAACAAAGTAGCTGGGTCGCCGAGGCAGGGCCAACACCCGCCGCCTCAGATGCCAGGTGAAGCCTCACCCCCAAGTGCCACCCAAGCTTCCAAAACGTGCGCTGCCTCACCCGATTGTTCATCCCAAGCCCGGCTCGCCTTTTTCTCCTGGTATCATATCCCGTCCTAACCTGTGAAACAGGCAGCCCCTGGGGGCAGTGACTGCCTTTGGCCCGAGAATTTTTGATCTGAATTCAGCCAACTCACCATACAACCTGCGGAGGCGCTGTGCGCGCAGCCCAACAGAAGTGAAGCAATCCACCAGCCTGGGACCAAAATCCGCCTGCCCGGCTCCTGAGATCTACCTGCCCATACAAGGCAGGCACACAGGCAGGCTCAACAATCAACAGGCCTTGGACCGGGCCCAAGGTGGAGAAACCGGCAGTCGGCACGGAAACATTTGCCGCCCGTGTAGTTAAAGCACACCTCAGCTGCCCCTCTCCCAAAATCCAAACTTCGTCCAAACCTTTTCCAACTTCCGATCGCAAGTGGCACCCGCTCGCGCCCTCGCGCCTGCTGCTTCCCCTGCTGCTGTGCCAGAGCTTGCCCCGTGAGCGGCTGTCTTGCCAGGATGCTGGCAGGCAGCGCATGTGGCCTGCGCAAAGGGTGCATACAGGAAATCAAGAAGGTGATGTGCGAGAAGTGGCAGTCCCCAAGGTCTGACCAGTCCCCAAGGTCTGGCCCCAGTTTTGGGCCAAAACGTGGTCTGCCCAGCTGCAAAGAGCTCGGCCTCTGCCTTTCAAAGCCCGACCTTGGCTCAAGGCGCCTTGGAAATCCACGGCCCGAGCTTGCGGCTTGCGGCCAAGCCGCGTAAATCCCGCGGTGAGTGCTGGCACGGGCGCTGCTGGAACCGTGACGGGTGCTGGCGTGGGCAGCTGGAGTTCAGGTGGTGGGTCCGACGTCACGTCCACCAGCTCCAGCCTTCTCATGTGGAAGCACGGCGTGTACGTGAAGAGTACAACTGTGGTTGAATGCTTGGGTGCAGTTCATCAATTCTTGATTTGATTAAACCGAAAAGAGAAGGCGAAGCCCAAACGCATTGCCCAGCAGCATTGGCGGCAGCAGCTGAAAGTGGCTGCTGCCCAGACCCACGGCCAGTGGCCAAACACGTCGGCCCATGTGGCTGGCAGAGCTGCCTCACGCTGGCCAGTCATTGAGAGTTGTTAAATCTGAGGCGTGATTCAGCATGTGTCAGCAACCAGCTTGGCAGTTCCGCTTGGGGACTTGTCAGACAGGTGGCTGGACTCAGATGAACTGCTCCTGCGTCGATCTCGGGACCGGGAACGCTCCTGGCAAAGGGATGCAAAGCGAGACGAAAGAGCACGTGATGAGGACACGGGCTACGCCAAGGCCACACGAAAGCAAATAGTCTGTCCTTCTCCTTCTCTTTCTCTTTTGCGTGTCTATCTCGATCTTTATCCTTCGCATGAGTTTTCTCCTTTTCCTTCTCTTTCTCCTTCTCTTTTTTCTCCTTGTCCTTGGCTCTGCCTCTATCCTTCTCCTTCTCTTTGTCCTTGTCTCTGTCCTTCTCCTTGTCCCTGTCTTTATCCTTTGCCTTTGCTTTCTTCTTATCCTCCTCCTTCTCGGACTCTTTCTCCTTCTCCTTCTCCTTCTTCTCCTTCTCCTTCTCCTGCTTAAACATACTCTCTACCTAGGGCAACGCATGCTCTGGAACCAGCCTTCTTTCGATCCTTACCCTTTTCCTTCTTCTCTTTGCCCTTGTCCTGCACCAGACAAAAGAGAACCAAGCGTGCACCAGCATGCCCGTGACTTGCAATGAAAATATGCGACCCATGGCGCGGACGTGGAGTAGAACGCCCCATCTCTTTCGCAGCGAAAGGCACTGTTGGCGTTGGGGCACTCTTACACCACCTGTGGTATCAAGGAAGGCGGATGTCCTAGAAATTGGTGGACTTTGGGCTCACCATCATAAGGCACTACCCTCCCATTCGTTTTACTTAGCTCATGCCAACAAACATGCGCCAGAAACTCTGTCCTTTTCCCGGCCACTTCGGCTGCGCTTCTTCCCGCGCGAGCTGCTGCTTGATCTGCTTCTTCCTCAGGGCGGAAGCCACAAAAGACGAAATAAGTTCGGCTAGCATGCTCTGCCCGCGGGTAAGGCTGCCCGACATCTGCCCGACGTCACTCAGGCTGTGGCTTCCCATTGCTGGAACAGCTGGTATTGCACAGGCCGGCGCGGCGAGTAAGACGTCTCAGCCCAATGTTGCAAGCTGCCGTCTGCCGATTGTATGCCTATACAATGCAAATGGCATTGGTAAGGGTAGCCTGGTAGCCTCGAAGCATTTGGATGCAGCGGGGGCTGGCAACAAAGGCTGTGCTGAACTCAAAGTCAATGTTGCAAACAATCACCAAGAGCCAAATGACTTGGGAAACGCGCGGGCAAACAGCAAGGGCAATGTCACGCGTCCTTGGCCATGGCCGACGGTGCTTGATGTCGGCAGCTATGCTTCACGCTTCTCGCTGATTTCCTTCCATGTGACCGTCATCCTGTCCACGCCTCAGCAGAATGCAAAGCCTACCTTTGATGTTGCTGGGACAACTAGCCAACTAGCTTTCCCCGGCACGACGCCCAATGGCCGGCAACAACTATATTCCCCCGAAAAGGACTGCTGACTTTAGAAATCTCTGCCCCAAGCCGGGCATTTACAAAGATCGCAAGACTTGAGGCTGCTTCTGAACTGGAAGGTGATTTGGATGACCTGGCTGCACGCTTCAGGAGAAACTCTCGGCATCGTCAAGGACCGTGCTGACAAACATGCCATTGAGACGGTTCCCGCACACATCTCCGTGTCACGCCCGTCAATGCACCACCTCTTGCGCTCCTTGTTGACCTGGACCGCGCCAAGGAAATCACTGGCCTGATCCCCCATGCTCCCATCCAGTGGCTCAAGGATCTGGGCCCCATGCAGCCGGACCTTCAACTGCTATGATCTGCCCTGCTCGGTCCACAGCTGGGAAGAGCGCTAGCCTCGGCAAATTTGGACCCCGCCTGTGCGATCTTAAGAAGCAGCTCGGGCCCGCACTCCTCCTTTTGGTCCATACAAAGGTCAAACAGCTCATATCTGGATGAGCAGAGCGCACAAGCACCACGAGGGAGGATTCAGAACAGCGCAGCACGCCTCTCTTGGCTCAATGTGATGATGCAGCTAAACCTGAGCCAAACCGATTTCGATTCACCGCAGCCAGGCACCAAATCATGGAGCCCTGAAATGCTGAGGCAGAATCAAGTTGTCGCCATCCATGTCCATTTCCTAGCATGTGCCGATGCTGCAAACAACATGAGAAGAAAAAAAAGAACAAAAAACAAAAGAAAGAAACAAAAAAGGGGGGAAAAAAACACAGCCCTTCGATGTCCTCCATTGAGAATCCGTTCCAAGAGCCGCATATGAACATGCTACTGTCCGGCCTTGGGGACAGCAAGCCCAAGGTCCAAAGCACGCAACGAGTCTGCCAAGCTTATGGAACCGCAGTGCATCAACCGGGGGCCAAACGGAAAGTCCTCCTTTCCTTCTGGGATTTCTTGCTGACGATAACGAAACCCTCCGTCGTATGCATACCTTGCCGGTTTGAGCGGTGCTCCGGCATGCTCTCTCTGAGCACGAGCCTGGAGACATCATACCGAGAAAGCTCATCTCGCAGCACGTCCGCCTTTCTCTTGCCCCTGACAAACCGAACAGCTGCCCGCGCCAATTGGCTCAGTGCGCACAATGCATGCCAAAGGACATAAAACCGAAAGAAACCAAACGTTTGGAAGGTTCCCTCGGGGAAGCCATAGCATGAAGAACAGGGCACAGGCCTTCGTAGTGCAGCAAGTCGTCGTGTCAAGGGCTCCCCGGTGAGGTAGTCGATCTTGCCCAAGGTGATGGGACCTTGTGCTCAATCCAGAGTTGCCGCTTCGCAAGCTTGCGGCTCAAGTGCCATCTCCATCATGTACATATCTATACGCACACATGCGCACGCACACGTAATATATATATATATATATATATATATATATCATGTATATATATATATGAACTAATTAACATGGAACCTGACAGGATCCTGGAAGACAATTCTCCTTGTACAGGGACCCCCTGTCAGGTTCCATGTTGATTGGTGGGAGGGTATATATGTATAGTGCCCTGCCATGCACGTCGGCTCGATTGTTTCAAGTCAGCCATGTGTGTCGCTGTGGCCGCCCACACAAGGTGTAGATCTGGTCCACCTCCGCCTCCATGACTTTGCCGCACTTGTTGGGCCCAAACCTGCCATGGCCGGGCGATTGCCAAATGCTCGTCTTGTTTGGACGGGGGGCGCCTTGGGGCCTTGGTTGGTTGGCGGGTCTTTCTTTGGTTGGTACCCCCCAGAATGGGCTGGCTTTCCTTTCTGCAAAACAGTCACATGCGCAATTCCAAGCACCCATTCCTAGGATAGAGGAGCTTTTCGACATCCAGGAGGCTGAGGCCTTGCTGCACCCCAAACGTCACAGCGGCCATTGGTGCCACCGAAGCCAAAGGAGGACACACCTCGGCAGGGATCAAGGACAGGTATGGTTTGGTGGAGACAAGGGGTCTTGGCCAGTGAGGGCGCTGTTCAATCCGCTGTCAATGGCCTGCCAGTTTCAATATCGCACTCTTGCAGGCATGATGCGAACGGCAAGTCACGGAAAAGCGCCAGATTTGCTTTTTGGCATCGGAGGCGCAGTTCCGTAAATGTCCGTCGATTCTGGACATCAGCGCGCAATCAGCAGACCGGGTTTGTCAATTTGTAGGACGAATGAGTTGCAAGGACGAATCTGCATCTGAATAAATCAAGGAAAAAAGAACATCCTCCAAGGAGGAGTCTGACGAATCAAGGAGAGAAAACAAGGGAAGAAGAAAAAAAAGCATCGGCGCTGGTGAGTTGCCGCACAAGGGAACTAAGCCGTCTGGATGTGGAACTCTTCGTAGTTCCCGCACCCGGATCGCCGACTGGCAGACCCAGTCCCAGGTAATTCGCCCGGAGACTGGCACTGCCGGGCAACACGTGGAGCTGTACAAAAGTCAGCACCTGCACAAAATATCGTACGGCACAAAGGCAAGCATTTCAAATGAGTGACGGGCTCAAAACCTGATGGGAATTGCTCTGACCATGGTTCTGCGCGCCACTCCAAAGGGGCTTAAAATACAATAGCCCCCACAGCCAGGCCAGTCAGTGCTCGATTCACTCTGCGGTTCGGTCGAGGGTCCGTCTCCCACCAGCATGCACCTTGTCTAACAGCCCCCCCCCACTCCACCAGCCAGCGACAGGTATTGCTTCGTCCACGCCTAAGAATCCGAATTATTCAAGGCTAAGCGGCAAATTGCGTCAGAGCATTGGCTTTGGATTTCCACCTCGCAGGAACGGAGGTGGCGATGGGTCAACAGCCCGTACTACCAGTGAACATCCCAATCCCCACTAAAATAGGTTCTAAAATGGGTGGTGAATTCACCTACCAACCAAAATGGGATCCCATTGTTTTTGACAACCACCGCCGGGTAGTTTGAACAAGTACAAAACCAAAATGCGTGCCTCGTCTTGATTCTCATCTTCACGCGGAGGGTTGATCTCTTCCAACTCCTTCCCTTAGCTGAAATAACTCAGCGGCGGGCCCATTCACCGAACAAACCTCCCGAAACCTTCAAATGATATGACGGCGCTCAATCGTCGGTGTCCCACAAAAACTTGCTAATGCCAGACAGTCTGTCTGCCTAGTCTTGGAAAGACTCTGTGTCTGTGTACTGTAGGTGTATGCACCTGAATGCCTGCACTGCATTTCCACCTGTGGCACACAGGCCTCTCTGTTTTGTTGGGTGTTCGTTCAATGTTTTAATTGCAACAATTTGCCCATCGCAGCTCTCACAATCCACAACGTGCCAACACTTCTGGGCGTGACGTGCCGTTCGTATGAATTCCGCTTGATTTGACATCTGAGCGCAATTATACCTTTTTGTGACGTTGGTCAACCTGAAAGGCCAGCATCAGTATAGACAGTTTTATGCCCCTTGCTCCGTACACTAGTCTCACTAACCGCTCATTCCATCCTCTGCTGTGCCGCTCTCTGCTCCCTCACTCCTCCTTTCTGCCGATTTCCCGCCTCCCCGGACCTCTCAAGAGCCCCGAACCTCTTGCAGCCAAGCGCCGTCACTGAGCGGCTCGCGGACATTCACCTCTCGAACATCTCGCGAAGGAGGGTGCCACAAGGACGCGGGCACCGCTGGCGACTGCTCATTCGTGGCAAGCTCCTTCCTGATACACAGCATGTACTCATTGGCCGCATTCAACGTGGCACATGCCCTGGGAAACTGCTAATGCCAAGACTCGATGTGCACGGTATTGCTCCAGCTTTGCTGCTCATGGCAGAAGACATGGGCGCAACAAGAGGTGTGCCCGCAAATGGGTACGCAAAGATTCTGCAGAAACACACAGCACACATGCCTCCGCTTCTACACTGCAATCTGCAGCGTGTGTTCTGAAATGATGCACCCACGGAAAGCTTGCCAACGCATCCAAGATGGAAAAGTGCCTCCGTGTCGAAGAAGCATGGGAACGCTTTGACGTCAAGATGCGGATTGAGCCTGGGCGCAAAAGCTTGGGTCCATGAACTGGAGCAACCATCCAGGGGGCGAGTAGAGGTGGGCATTCGGAGGGCAAGTCCCAGCCATCAACATTCCAACCTGGATTGACAGCACGTGCAACCTCCTCACTTCTCGTGGCAATAAGCTCGGGACACACTTCAGGAAGCCAGCAATGCCAGCCTCGGCGTGCCATTTTTTGCCAAAGAAAATTGCAGCAAGACGCTCCTGCCCTGAGACCCTTGCACTGCCCTCCAAGTGCCCAATGTTGGATTTTGAGCTTGTCAGTGCCAGAGTGGTGTCCCGGGGGTCCATGACCTTGCGGCCCGCTTGTCAAGCGGCAAGCGGAAGAATCCAAGCCATCGACTCCAGGAAATCAAGGGCCACACGTTTCGCAAAGCGCCCACTTCAATCGGGTCACCCAGAGCTGTGCCTGCGCCCCGTGCAGGAAAGAGCATTCCTGACTGGAGGTTTTGCAATGCCAAGGCGCCTGTACCGTGGCACTCTGCCAAGTTGATATCTCTGGCTGAATTGCCTGCCTCAACCGCCCACACAGAAATACGAAACCACCCCGAAATTTAGTGTGAACCAGCCTCCCGCATGGATTGCAGGATGCATGCCTGCTGCGAAGGTCCATTGGGCGCCGTCATGCTTGCGCTGCGGCCATCCTGGCCCGGCATTTGAACTGGGTAAAGGCTTGGATTTGCTCAAAGGCAAGCGAAGGGCCTGATTGACGCAGACGCCCAACAAGCAGGACAGCTGGTCGTACATGTCCACTTCAGAGTCACTGGCCTGAGCTTTGAAGCGCATCGCATGGCTCCCTCGGTGCATGGCCCAGCTTGCTCGGACATTTGGCTCCTCTTGCATCGCTACCCCACATTTGCAGGGAGCAATACTCGCAAAGGCCACAGAGCTCTTCCTTGAGCTGGCTTCAACTCATGTAGGGGATCCCTCCCGCGTACAGCTTCCCAGTCAATCTGCGCCTGGGGGTTGGCTTGGCCAACTTGCCCAAGGCCAGGCTTGGAAGAGGGACAACTTGAGAGGGCAAAGGCAGCTGCGCTGCTTCGCGGCCTTGGCCCAAGCCTATCATGTCCAAAAGCTCGACACAAGATTCCAAGTCGGGCAACGGCTGGTGCTGCGTCTGATGCTCGATGGAGTGCATCGAGCTCTCTCCTGCCAGCTCCGGGTTCGGCGAGTTTAGGCCGCTGCGGTCGATGTGCTCGTACTTCTGAGCCTCGGCTTCTTCTGCCGCCTCCGTGGCAGAGACATAGGCCGCCAGCATGTCCAGCTCCATGTCGTCCAGAAAGTCCATCTCTCTCTCGGACAGGATGTCACTGGCCTCCAGGTTCAAAGACTTCCAGGCCGCGTGGGCATCCCCTTTAAAGGAGGAGCACTCGATGATCGACACGAACTCCTCCTCGCTCAAGCTCCCAGATCCGTCCGCGTCCAAGGCGTGGAAGGCCACAGCCACGCCCCCGTAGGTGGCAAAGCACCACCGCCGGAAAAGCGCCAGGTTCTCAGCCACCTGAGCGCGAAGTGGCCACCAAAAATTTGGTCCAACCCGCCCGCCCCCCCCCGCCCCCCGGGTCTTGTTTGCCACAATTGTATTTTGGTGACCCTGCGCCCATGTCACCAGCCCCTTCTCAGATGCCCAAAGGACCCAGAAGTAGGAGGATTAACCTTTTGGGGCCATGACTAACCCTGGAGCAGGAAGGGGAAACAAAAAGGTCACAAGGTCGATTCGCTTTGGGCAAGTGAGCCTTTAGATGAAAGCAACTGAAAGTTGCTGGCCTCCGCGTCGATGTTGCGCAGGGTGATGAAGCCCAGGCTCTGCTTGTCCAAGCCCAGCCAGGCCTTGGCGCAGTTGCCCCGCCACTGGATCCGCTCGGCGGCCTGGTTGAAGGCGGTCCAGCGGCAGAGCCCCGTGGAATCCAAGTCCAGGCAGAGTCGCCACGCCTTCACTGGGTGGTTCCCGTACTTTCCGAGCACCGCCTTCTTGAAGGACCGCGCCTCCCGCTCCTCCGCGTGCTCCAGCAGCCAGGCCACCGGCTCCCAGTTCTCCAGAAACCGGAAATCCTTGTAGCTGATCTTCAGGTTGGGCTCCCAGTCCAGGATCGAAAACAAGTAATTGGCATCAAACAGCTGGCCGGGCTGGGTCCCCTGGCTGCTCTGCAGCTTGTTGCACGCGTGGACAAAGCCGTGCCGATCCAGGGAGTCGGGCATTTTCGGCGTCCCCTTCTTGCGCAGGTAGGCGCGCTCCAGGTTCAGCAGCCTCTGCCACATCTCCTTGATCCCGCCGTGGGCCATGGCCCAGCCGCGGAACAAGGCCAGTGCCCGGGCCTCCTTGAAACCGAACTCCTCCAAGGCGGCGCGCCCGTTGGGCGCGTCCAGGGCGCTCCACAAGGCCGCCACGTCCCCGCGCCAGCCCACCTGGGCACAGGCCCGGGCCACGTCGGACTTTTGGACGAAGAGGTTCCCGTCGCCGTCCAGGATCGTCCGCCAGGTCTGCATGAGGTTGCCACCCAGGCTGCTGCTGCGAAGAAAGCTCATGAAGGCCAAGAGCGCCTGCATGGGGTTCTTCTTCAGGGCAGCATTGGTTGGGCTCGTAACATTGGCCCTACCCGATGGCTTCAGCTGCATCCTCTTTCTGTGCTGCGTTCTGGCCTGGCGAAGTGGTACAGCAAGTCAAGGCCACACCGCAAAAATACTGGCCTTGTCAAACCACTCCAGGTCGTTTTGCGTCACATACCTGCAAAAGAGACTCATGATCGAACTTGGCAATCCCTGCAGCTGGGGCACCCGGTCTGCTTCCAATCAAGACAAGCGAAAAGGGCATCCTCAAAGCCCCCATACCTTAGCGTGTCCGGCCAGCTCCGAGTTCACGCGTTCACGCCTTACCCTCTGCTCTTGTGCTGCCGGACGGCCATCCGTGCCTGGGAGCGTTTTCCAGAAATTGCTCTCTGATGAAGGTGCTCTCCTTGGCTCGGGATTCTTGGTCATGGTATGGCATGTTTGCGAGATGTTCGCAACCAGAAAAGCGTTTCACATGAGCTCAACGTCTTGGATCCCCCCTCATGCATGTGTCACGTGGTGTGTCAGGTGCGCGTGTCACGTGCGCGTGTCACGTGCGCGTGTCACGTGCTTGTGTCACTTGCGTGTGTCACGTGCGTGCATCACTGTTTGATTGTTTGATTGTTTCATTGTTTGCTTGTTTCTTTCTTTGTTTGCTTGTTCGATTCAATGATTCTTTGCTTGCTACTGGAAATTACGCACGCACGCACGCACGCGCACACACACAGACTCACGAGCACACACACACACACACACACACACACACACACACACACACACACACACACACACACACGCACGCACGCACGCACGCACGCACGCACGCACGCACGCACGCACGCACGCCCGCACGCGCACGCACGCACGCGCACGCACGCACGCACGCACGCACGCACGCACGCACGCACGCACGCACGCACGCACGCACCCACGCACCCACACACACACACACACACACACACACACACACACCACACACACACACACACACACACACACACACGCACACACAAAGGCACAAGCAAGTGCAAACACACACACACACACCAACAAAAACAAACAAACAAACAAACAAACAAACAAACACAAGCGCACAAGCCCACTAGCACACAACGCATCGTCACCTCCCTAGCACCCGGCCATCTATCTCACAAAAATGCGCCCGCACCGTCACCAGCACCTCAAACACCTCCCCAAAACAGCACACCCTAACAGCACACACTAACAGCACACACTAACAGCACACACTAACAGCATCTGCGCCAGAACCCCAACTGCACTGCACGCCCTCTAGCACCCAGCCGTCAATCTCGCAAATCACATTCCCCGCTTTATTAGAAGTTAGAACCCCTATAGCTTTCAGCTATCTATCTGGGGAACAAACAAACAAATTACACCAGCATAGGCCCCAGATAGCGCACCACGGCTACGAACCATGACGCAACATCATCATGGTTCCCGCGGCTGACAGCATCATGATATGGTGATGTTGACAGCATCATGACGATACCACAGCCGCCCAGCATGGTGCGCTAAATAGACGCGCAGACAACGTCCTTGTTTTCTTCTCACGCCTTTTTCCGTCTGCCCGTCCACTGGCTCACCCCCCGGAAACCCCTCTTTAAGGGTGCCCCCGGGCAGTGGAGGACTCAGCGTCCGGGCACAGGCAGCCGACACACGTTCGCGATCGACAGGGCGGAGCTCACGGTCGAAGGCACATAGGGCGGGGTGGAGCCCCAAAGCCGCCTTCCTTCAGCTTGGTCGATGCGGTGCACCTGGCCACGGGCATCAACCCAGAGAAAACGGGAGGTCCGACCATAGAACAGTGGATGCCCGGCAGGAAAAGCCAAAGTTTCCACGCGCGCTCCGCCTCGGCACCGCAGACAGCCGGGCGCCATCGAGAGCGACCTCAAGCGAGCGCCGTGCAGGGCGCCGGGCGGCTGTGGGAAGCGGTGCGTCAACGCCGGGGGGATGTGGCACGATGCCTGCTGGGCAGGGGCAGTGGGCTCCGCTGGGGGCACTTTGCTGAAGAGTGGGGATGTAGGGGCCGGCATGGTTGGGTGCGCGGGGGGTGGGCATCGAGGAGGGGTCCAGCGTGGATGGCCGCTGCTGTATGAGCGCCGCTGGTGCCTGGCCACCGCAGGCGGGGCTGGGCAGGAGGCGGCAGGACTTGGCGCACGGAACCACACTGCGGTTGAGGCAAGTGCGGCGGCTTGGCGTTCGCCAAGGTAGGCCAACGTGGCAGGGATGTAGCCGCTAGGCTGGGCACACTGCTCGACGGCCCAGGCGAGGTATCCGGAGGAGCTGGGTCGTGTGGCAGAGCTGCCTCGGCGGGAAGTTGGCGCCATCGAGGGCGGCCTTCAAGGATGCTGATGAAGGCCTCGATGCTCACTGGGGGCGCGCGCTGCAAGTCTGACTGGGCTGCACGCCAGGCAGGGGCAAAGAACTCCCATGCCTGGGCCGCATCGCTGCGAAGGAAGCCGGCCGCGGCAAGGAGCAAGGGCACGTAAAACCAACTGTTCCCTCCAGACAAAGTCAAGGCCTCTGCTGGGCTGGGGGTGCGCGGCCTGGGCTGCGACGCACAGGGCGCTGTCGACACCAGCGAAAGCACAAAGGGGCCAGGGAGTGGCTACGCGAGGGGAAAGGGCGGATAGCCCTGCGAACAAACCCACCCACGTTCCTGGAACGGAACATCGACAGCCGGACACACTGGGCGAGGGGGGACGCGCTGGAGCAAGGGGTGAGCAGCGTATTGCACCTCAGCCGATTTTGCACTGGCATCCACGCCATGTGCCGCGCGGGCAACTCAACCCATGCCTCATCCAAATCCGGGCGCGACCCATCAACCAGAGCAACGTGCTGACAAAAAGAGGGGGCCACGGACGGGGGGGGAGGTGGGGCAACAGACCCAGGAGAGGGAGCAGAACGGGTGTCGTAGGACGGGGCCGCCTCAGGAAGGACAACGCCAAGGCGGGCGCACATGGCCAGACAGCGTTCTTCGGCAACTGTGGACCAACCAGAACGGCAAAACGGACAGGACACACAACACACAACGGGAGTTTGTATGCGTGTGGGAGACACAAAAAAGGTGAAGGGTGTGACCGCAGGATGGCCACACAAACGGGGCCTCGGGCCCCTCAGCTGCAGCGGGCACGGCACACATGCGTACAGGGCAAGCATCAGCTTCTGTCGCAGCCAACGGCGGACGCAGGAGCCAATCTGGTGCGACGGGCGCCGGCTCCCCATCACACGCGGCAGGCACACCAGGAGCGAGAGGGGAAGAACTGACGGAAAGCACGGGCGATGCGGGAGCACCGGGGTGGCATCTGGGAGCGTTGCAGCGTCAGCCGTGTCGACGGACGGCGTCCCGTCCAAGGCCATGAGGGCAGTTGACAGGTGGTCACCTCGACTGTCCTCCCGGCGGTTGGTGTAGGGGCCCGCCCCCCTAGTGTTGACAGTTGGTACTGGGGACTGTCAAGCCTTTGTTCTTCCTGTTTTTTCATTTTTGTCGGGCCTTTTTTTTTGCGCCCGGCATCCAAGGGGAGGTCTTATCACAGAACTGTTTTTAACCTGGACAGCTTTCAGGGGGCGGTTTGTTTATACTGGGCCCGCCTCCCAGCTGCGGCACGGCTTGTTGATCTGTGGCGCCCGCCGCGAAAGCCCAAACACGCAGCCCGAAAAACAAGAGAAACACACAGACACAACGGCAAAGAACCCAAACCAAAACGGGGGGGACAGGCAGGCAGCCAGCACACTTGAGCCAAAATGAGATGGTTAGCTCTGAGAAAAACCAATCCAGCGCTGAGAAGACCTAACCCCCTAGCCGGCCGAATGTCTCTAAGCCTGTCTCATTCGAAGTCCGGCCGCTGGCAAATTCAGCGACGGGCGCTGCACCTCTTGGACTTCAGGTACGAAGCAGCTTGCGAGTCGGCAGTCGCAAGCGCTTCGTCGCTGTTTCCCAAGGCTTCGGCAGACTTCGTAAGCACCTTCTGATAGCAGCTGCTGCGTTGAGAGACCGATTCGCAGATTTGAAAGCGTCCGCGCTTCCTTCAAAAAGAGCGGTCAGGCGCGATGACTCCCGACCGAAAGGAGCGCCCGCCACCTTCCGAGCGCGTGCTCCAGCGGACACCAACTCATGAAGCTCAGTGGTCTCGGCCATTTCCGTCGGTAGAAGTGCCAATATCTGCTCGGCTTTGTCGAACAGCAAGGCTTTCGGCGTCAGACCGAGGTCCGTGGACACTTTGATCAGCACGGCATGATTCTTCGCGCATGCCTGCCTCATCACTTTCATGGCCGACTCGTCGTTCGAGGCAAGGCCGGCCACCACGCAGGTATTTTATGATATAACACCCAGCGCTTGAGTGCATTGGAGACAGCGGTGCTGGTAAGGGCAGAGACGACTGCTAAACGCGGCCTTCACGACCTCTCGCTCGCCGGAGGCACCAGAAGATCGCTCGAGAAGGTAGACGCGTCCGGATCTACGTCGCAGACATATGTCCACCTCTCGGCGTACTGAGCGTGCGTGGTGACACCGGCATCGGAGGATGAGATGAAACCTGCCAAAAGATTTCCAAGCTTCTTCGGCTAGATCTTCGCAACCACAGCAAAGAACGTGCCTACGCACTTCTGACCGAAATTACGCGGAAGCTTGACGATTGCGTTCGTCACTGGCAAGATCACCTTGCTGCTCAGCTCCGGAGTCCTCCCCACCTGGTAACCGCTGAGGGTCAGCTCCTTAGGATGCATCTACCGAATACGTGAGCTTTGTGGCGCCAGGCACGTTGGCTGGTAAGATGTGCTTACCCTGCGTGGTCGAGGAGGTCGGAGGCTCTCTGCGCAGGATCGCTTGGGCCAAAATGGCTACGGCCTTTTGAGTTCAGCAGCGGTATGATGATGTTGACAGCATCATGCTGATGCACCAGCTACGAACGACTCGCGCTACATATCTAGCAGGACAGCATCGTGATGACGCGGACAGCATCATGATGATGCGGACAGCATCATGATGATGCGGACAGCATCATGATGATACGGACAGCATCATGCGGACAGCAAAATGCTGATGGCAAAGGCAACATCATGATGACACCACAGACCACATAACGCAGCATCGCAGTGACAGCAGCATCATGCCGTGGTTGATGATACACCAGAACCGAACCACGAACCATTACGCACGTCACTTACAGCAGCAGCAACATCCGAATCGATTCAACAACATCATGCCGCGATGCCCCCAAACAGCACCCGCCCTAGCACCCTGCCGTCCATATGCGCCCGCACCGTCACCAACACCGCAAGACAGCAGCCCCAACAGCACCCCAACGCAGCCCGAGCACCCTGCCGCCACGTACTGTCACCAGCCCAAACAGCGCCCCCAAACCGCAGCTGCGCCAGTACCCCAAAGCGCATGCCCCCTAGCTGCCGTCGATCTTGCAGAACAATTCCCCTTCTTCATTACAAGTTAGAACCCGTGTGGTTTTCAATTATCTGGGAAATAAGCGCCCGCAAAACAGGAAGTAAACGATGCGCAAAACAGGGAAACAAACAAACACAAGCCCACAAGCCCACTAGCACACAAGCAACCAAACAAACACAAAAACAAACAAATTACGCCATTACGCCAGCATAGGCCCCAGATAGCAAAAACACCAGCACCCCAAAACAGCACCTGCAGCAGCACCCCAAACTGTACGCCGTACCACCCTACGGTCAATCTTGCAAAACTGCGCCCGCATCGTCACCTCCCTAGCACCCGGCCATCTATCTCACAAGAATGCGCCCGCACCGTCACCAGCACCTCAAACAGCTCCCCAAACAGCACACCCTAACAGCACACACTAACAGCATCTGCGCCAGAACCCCAACTGCGCTGCACGCCCTCTAGCACCCAGCCGTCAATCTCGCAAATCACATTCCCCGCTTCATTAGAAGTTAGAACCCCTCTAGCTTTCAGCTATCTATCTGGGGAACAAACAAACAAACAACACGAAACAAACGAACCAACGAGCAAAAATACAAACAAACCAACAAACAACCAAGCAACTTCTGTGATTGTTGTGCTTGCGTGCTTGCTTGCTTGGGTGCTTGTGCGGTTGTTTGCTTGTGCGCTTGTGTGCTTGTGCGCTTGTGTGCTTGTGTGCTTGCGTGCTTGTGTGCTTGTTTGCTTGGTCATTTGATTGCTTGCTTGCTTGCTCGCTCGCTCGCTGGCTCATACGGGCCAAGGCTCCACTGGTGGCACTGCACTCTTCTGCTTCTTGAAAACTCGACGCTCTCCCTCGGGAGGGCCCAGCTCGACGATGCTCCCTCTCAGTTGGGTGACCTGAAAAGTGGCTATAGTGACTGCGGCGCTTCGCAACTTGAACAAAACATTTGGCGTGGCTTGGGCCCCAACCAGTTCCTCTGGGCTGGAGAACGTGTCAGCACACCAGGCGCGAAAGGCTGCCCATAGATCTGCGCACTTGGAATCGACCTCCGGGAACGCCAATTGCCACGCGCATCCTACAACTGTGCGCCATGCATCTGCAAAACTCAGGTCCTCGTAGAGCGTGACGAAACCAGAGGCATCCGCCTGGATGCACATGCAAATCGCAGGCAAACCTACTGGCAGCTTGAGACAGGCAGCATCGATCTTCATGAAGAGCTCTTCAGCATTTCCCCGAAAGTTTAGCCTGCAGGATCGGCGAGGAACGAACAAACAACCGCACAATCAATGTTCAACAACCAAACAGACAAAAGACCAAACAATCAGAAAATCAACCAATCAGGCAAGCAAACAAGCAAGCAACCAACCAACCAACCCATCCATCCATTCATCCATCAATGGATGCCTCTTCATAGCGGCAACGAACTCCTGCGCAAGTCTGGTGAACAAGGCCAAGCGACCACAAAGTGCATGACCGGCTTTATCCAGCTGTACTCATGCTTCTCGGCTGCGAAATCTGCTCCCCTGCTAAAAGCTTAGTGGTTTGATGAAAAGCCCGTTAGTTGGCAAAAAGTTGAAGCTGTAACAACATCCAAGCAGAATGCGACACTCTCTCTCTCTCTCTCTGCCGTTGCGTCCTGAGGGTCTTGACTCAGCAAGGCAAGGAAAAGGTGCCCACTGATATTCAGGGGCAACAACATACGACAACCCGGGCAGACATCAAGTAGGAGCCAGTGCTCGTTGTCTTTCTCAGTCTTGCAATGGATGTCCTCCAGCGACACCTGAGCATCACCATCTTCGGCATCAAAATAACGCAGCCATGCAGGCAGAACATGCCCAGCTGCATTCCTCGGCTTTCAGCCACTAGCTGCCCGCCCCACCGCCCACCCACCCAGCCCTCTCCCCTCGGAAAGCACAGGTCGACGCTCTGTGCTGACTGAGGCTCCGGAGGAAAGCCGCTAAGAAGTCCGCTGCATCGCAGGTAGACGCATCGAAGGCCATCAACCCGTTGGACACGTCATCAGCTCCAGCAGCATTCGCTTCTGGGCCTGACCTCCGCCTTGCCCCTTGCCACTTGCCACGGCTCTCCTTTTGAGAACCTCTTGAGCACTCTGCGAAATGCCATGAGCAAACTCCCAAGCAAACGCCTCCCACATGGACCCTCGGAAAGAAGTCTCAGGGTATGGGTGAATTTAGTCGTAAACATGGCTGGCTTATGGGGATACCAACGCCCACAATGCAGTCCTCGCAGGGTCGTACATAGGTACATAAAATCAGGCGCTCTCCGAGCCTGTTTTGCCAACTTGCCCCATGGTTTGCCAGAATCTGAGATGCCTTTTCCCCCTCCCAGCAAACATCAACGGTTCGAAGCTGGGCTTCTTGCCTTCAAGAATGCGAGTCCGCAGCCTTCGCCGCGCGCATATCCGTCCCCGCCTGGGCTGTGCGGCCTTTGCAAGCTGTCTCCCGAACCCTTTCTGGACCTAAGGCCGGTGCTGGCGTCAAAGGTAAAGCAACGTCCGTGTGTGGAGATCATGTGCAGGCCGCACCTCAGGCATCGGTAAATCAGGACAGCGCCTGGAATCCACCAGCCAAGTCTTCGAGTCTTCTGCATGCCGATGTAGGATGCCACACCTGCGACGCGCACATCAGCAAAGATGATGTAGGCGTGGCCGTGGATTAAGTTTGACATGTCCGTCTTGCACTGGTATGCTTGCGAGAATGCACCGAGTCTCAGATTGGAATACCTGGCATCGCCTAGCCATGATGCTGCCTTTCCAGAAGCGGGCCTATCTGGCAGCAAATTCCACCAGCCACTGCCTCCTGCAACCTGCACAGTAGCTCCATGTCACTGAAAGGTACTGCATGTCCAATTTTTCTTCTCTTCCCAACAGGGTGGAAAACAAAACTTTGCAATGAATAGGAACTGTCACCCCCTCCCCCGCTTCCAAGGTTAAGGGTGGTTTGCGTTGTGCATTACATACTCCTGCTCCCTTTTCTTCACCACGCATCTAGTCGGAATTTGCGAGGGCGTCGTTCTTCGGAAGCTCCAGTGCAGCACGCCGCCGGAAGTTGGGTCTTCGCCTAGTGACTCCGCGCTGGATTCCATGCTCCTAGCTGATATCACATGTCGGGGGCGAGCTCCTTGATCAGCACAGGGTGCATCAGATTCCCCTATGATAGAAGAGCTCCACGGCCAGATTCGACGAGGGCCATCTCCCCGTGTCCTGAAAGACGTGGCCGTCACTGCGCACGGTCCAACAAAAAGAGCAGACTGCGTCGCAGCCAAGGAGCTGCCAGCTCGTTGAGTAAAGCCACGTTGTGGGAAAAGGCAGGGACGCCAGGCTCCAACTGCGCAGCCTTCGCAACGTGCATCGCGCCTTCGTTGAGCTGGCCCAACATCAGCTTGGCAATGCCAACGTTGTTCTCCAGGTATGCCTGATAAGGAGGAGAAGGGGAAGAAAAAAAAGAGACTCGAATCTCTTGCACCTCGATGGGATTCTGGCTTTCCCCTCTCTCGCTCTGGTACCGCTAGAGAATTCAGTGGAAGCCGGGCCGCGTTGTCAGGATCATACTTCAATCCCAGCTGGAAAGCCGCCCTCGCTTCCTCCTTCTGACCCAGGTGGATGTAGGCATAGCCTCAATCAAGCAGCCAGCAGAAAGCACGAAAGTCCGAAAAGAGCCTCGCAACGGCTTTGCCATCCTTTGCCAGGTGACCAAGAGCGTTCAGGCCGTACGGCACATCCTCATTTCTTCTCAGACCTTCCTTGAGAGGTGCTATTGCCTCGTCAAAGCGCCGCAAGAGCACGAAGGAGAAACCTCAGCCGCCGCCACCGACGCAGGCAATCTGAAAATAGCATGGCCAAACCGCCATCTATGCTGCAAGGGGGCCGTAGTCGACATACAGCGACCACAGGTTGTGGGAGCCAAAGCCCAAGGCATGCCTCATCTGATCTCTCGCAGACATTCTCGGCAACACGGGCCAACAAATCAGCTTGCCCCAGGGCAAGTGGGAACCCCTCCTGAACCACAAAAAACCACTCATCCAAACCACCAATTGGAGGGTTTGGAGAACAAAGGCTCATTGGTTCTTCGCTGATCCCCAGGTTGGCGCAGCTGCCCCCCTGCCCGCGCCAAGTCGCCCTGACAGAATCTGCGCAAACTTGGCCTCGGCCTCTGCGGCACGGCCCGTCTCCAAGAAGATCTGTCCTATGCAGTACTGCGTCAGGCCCGTTCCGTCCTGAGCGCACTTGCCGTCTGCCCCAAATGGGAGTGTCTTTTTTGAGGCTACCCACAAAATGGCGGTTTTCCTGTTCTGTTTCCCTTCAAGCCAAAAAACAAGGTAGCCTCAAAAGTAGAAAACCCCGAAGTTGGGTCAACTGCTGCATCGATGAGCTTCGAAGATCTTCTCAGCCGCCTCGTAGTGGTGCAGGGCCTCATCAAATCGCTCCATCTTGTGTAGCACTGTCCTTACCAGTCCGACCTAGTTCAGCTCAACCAACAGCTCCGTACGAGCTCGACTCGTTGGCAAACAAACCCGTGGTTGTCTGTTTCATCGTGTGTGTCCGACCCCTCAAATACAAATTCGAAAACCCATGAGCTTGGTGAAAAAACAGCAAAACCCCACCAGACAAAGCTGAAGTCAAAGTCAAAGGTCCCCAGCTGATGACGATGTTTCGTTGACTGCGGATAGCTCGCAGCATCCGCTGCGAAAAGGAGCTCTCGCGAAGACCACTGGTATGTCCGCAGAGCAGCGAGCCAAAGAAAAACTGCAAGAAACCCCCCTCCGACGAACCAATGCTTCAAGGTCGCACTAGCTTTGGTCTGATGTACGATCCGCCGCTCAAAATTAGTGCCCAGTGCAGCAGCCACAAGCGCGGCTCCGATGTTGCAGGGATACAAAAGGCGTTCGCCCACCGTCACTCCCACCAAGAAAAACAAGTTGGATGCTGGAACGAAGGGTATGATGACATTGCTGAGCCCGATGAGAATAGGTCGACATCGCTTGGAAAAGCCCCAGGAAGCCACAGCGCAAATGCCTAAGTAGGCTGGCAGGATTGCGAGCACTCGGAGGTCACGCCAAGTGCTGGCCAAGTCTGGAAGGGCATTGTAGGAATAATCCCAAGACAACGTCCACGGCCACAACATGAGCTGGGCATACTTTGCGTGAAAATACAGGTACGTAAATGCTCGGAGCCATGGGTCACTGCGATATTGCACGGGCGTGTCTACAAACGAAAAGCCAGCGCTGGTACCCTGAGTTATCCAACTCCTGCACCCAAAGACAGCCGTGAAAATGATGATCAGCATGCCAGCCCTCCTGAAAGGGTACTTGCCAAGTAGTTCCATCACCGCCAGCTGCAACAGCACACAAAAGCCGCTCTCTTTGCAGAACCCGCTGACCAGCGCCAGCAGCACCACCAGGCACGTTCGGATGCAATAGGCCAGGGTGCCCTGCAGAGACCTGCCTGCTAACCACACGGAGCAAGCAAGCAGCCAGCAGCAAGCGGACATAGAGTCGGCCCTTCCGACTAGGTAGATCACATTCTCGGCATGAACGGGATGCACGGCAAAAGCTCCAGCAGCCAAGAACGCCATGCGGGGAGTGAAGCGCAGCTGCCTCATGAGGAAAAGCAGCAGGAGGCTGTTCAAGGAATGCAGCGCCACGTTGAAGGCGCGAAGTGGCTGTGGCCGAAAGTTCCATGAGTTCATCCAGTACTGCAACACAAACGACAGCACAACCAGGGGGCGATAGGACTTGTGCGTCCAGCCGCCAGCCAGAGAGTTCCCCCAAAAGTCATGCTGCAAAATGTCACGTAGAGGAGTCTCGCCTCTTGCATCAGCATTGCGCACTGCCGCGAACAGCTCATCAATGTACCATTCGCTATAGGTAACGCAGGGTGCAAACACCATGCTCAACAAAAAGGTGCCCGCAGCTGCCAGCATCCAGCTTCGCCTGCCAGTCTCATTTGCCGCATTTGTCGCATTCCTAGCTGGCTGGGTCGACGCACCCTTTGGAGGACCTCGTTTGCCCGGCGTTTGGACGAAGCGCTCCAGCAGGGAACTCTGCAGCTGGCGCCCTGCCCGGTCCGCGTCGGCGAGGCGCTGGCAGACGCTGTCCAGCACCGGGCTGGGCACCTCCGCGCTGCGCAAGTGCTGCAGGATGAGCTCATGCAGCTCCAGCTGCGCAGCCATGGCTCATGTCCCCAATGACCTGACCTCTTCTCCAGGGATTGGAGGTTTGAGGCTTCGGGCTGCGAGGATGTGCATTGTGTGACCCTTGCGAGATGCGTTCTGCGGATAGTTGAGTTCTCCGTCTCCGCGCACCTTCCAATGTTCAAATGCTGGAGGTGGTCGGGGAGCAAGCGTGGACGAAGCCACTGCATGGCGGCCTGGCGGCATCATTTAAAAATTGGCACGCGAGCTATAGAACACGACTTGCATCCTTTGAACTAACAAACAGGACAGAGGGCACCCCTGTAGCAACCAATGACGAGGAGCATGCTGTGTCCACAGTCTGGGAAGGGCCTGCATTGTTTGCCAAGTGAAACATACCTTCAAAAGTGCAGGTGCCGACATGCCGCCATCTTGGCGGTGACGAACTCTGTCAAAGCAGTTCCCGAGACAACGGCCAATGGTATCCAAGGCATGCGACAATCGGCATGGCACTACCTGGGGCCAAGCGTTGTCAGACACCACACGCAGCGTGCGTGTGCGTGCGTGTGCGTGTGCGCGTGTGCGCGTGTGCGCGTGTGCGCGTGTGCGCGTGTGCGCGTGTGCGCGTGTGCGCGTGTGCGCGTGTGCGCGTGTGCGCGTGTGCGCGTGTGCGCGTGTGCGCGTGTGCGCGTGCGCGCGTGCGCGCGTGCGCGTGCGGGCGTGGCGAAGGCGCGGTGCGCGGGCGCTGGTGCGGGTGCTGGAAGTGCGTGCGGTGCTGCGTGCATGCGGGTGCAGTGGCAGCAAATGCGTGGTTGTGTTGTGTTGTGTTGTGTGTGGTGTGGTGTTGTGTTGTGTTGTGTTGTGTTGTGTTGTGTTATGTTGTGTGTGTCAGGTTGTGTTGTTGTTGTGCTGTTGTGTTGTGTTGTTGTGTTGTGTTGTGTTGTGTTGTGTTGTGTTGTGTTGTGTTGTGTTGTGTTGTGTTGTGTTGTGTTGTGTTGTGTGTGTGTTGTGTTGTGTTGTGTTGTGTTGTGTTGTGTTGTGTTGTGTTGTGTTGTGTTGTGTTGTATTGTGTTGTGTTGTGTTGTGTTGTGTTGTGTTGTGTTGTGTTGTGTTGTGTTGTGTTGTGTTGTGTTGTGTTGTGTTGTGTTGTGTTGTGTTGTAGTTTGTGTTGTGTTGTGTTGTGTTTGTGTTGTATTGTGTTGTGTTGTGTTTGTATGCCATGTGTTGTGTTGTGTTGTGTTGTGTTGTGTTGTGTTGTGTTTGTTGTTGTGTTGTGTTGTGTTGTGTTGTGTTGTGTTGTGTTGTGTTGTGTTGTGTTGTGTTGTGTTGTGTTGTGTTGTGTTGTGTTGTGTTGTGTTGTGTTGTGTTGTGTTGTGTTGTGTTGTGTTGTGTTGTGTTGTGTTGTGTTGTGTTGTGTAGGTTGCGTTGTATACGTATGTATATATACATGCGTATTGCATGGTGCGTGCGTGCGTGCCTGCGTGCTGCGTGCCTGCGTGCCTGCGTGCCTGCGTGCCTGCGTGTCTGCGTGCCTGCGTGCCTGCGTGCCCGCGTCTGCGTCGTGCGTATGCGTGTGGGTGGGTGGTGTGTGTGTGGGTGTGTGTGTGTGTGTGTGCGTGCGCGTGCGCGTAAAGTGCATGCCTGGCGCGTGGGCGCGTGGGCGTGGGGCTGGCGCGTGGGTGCCAGGCTGTGCGTTGCGCGTGGCGCGTGGGCGCGTGGGCGCGTGGGCGCGTGGGCGCGTGGGCGCGTGGGCGCGTGGGCGCGTGGGCGGCGCGGTGGCGTGGGGGCTGTGTGTGTGTGTGTGTGTGTGTGTGTGTGTGTGTGTGTGTGTGTGTGTGTGTGTGTGTGTGTGTGTGTGTGTGTGTGTGTGTGTGTGTGTGTGTGTGTGTGTGTGTGTGTGTGTGTGTGTGTGTGTGTGTGTGTGTGTGTGTGTGTGTGTGTGTGTGTGTGTGTGTGTGTGTGTGTGTGTGTGTGTGTGTGTGTGTGTGTGTGTGTGTGTGTGTGTGTGTGTGTGTGTGTGTGTGTGTGTGTGTGTGTGTGTGTGTGTGTGTGTGTGTGTGTGTGTGTGTGTGTGTGTGTGTGTGTGTGTGTGTGTGTGTGTGTGTGTGTGTGTGTGTGTGTGTGTGTGTGTGTGTGCGTGTGTGTGTGCAAACCAGGTATCCAAGTTACATGCTGCGACACATACAACTGAAGGTTGGATGATCAAACAAGCTTTGCTAGGGCAAGCATTTGAACACCGGCCCATGCTGGTTTGCTGGGCAAGCTGTGGCACAGGCGGACGTGCTGGCACCCGTGTAGGCTGTCGTGTGAAGGCCTCAGCACACTCTAACACTTAACCGCTGACAACGCTCAGCCAAGTTCGGTGCCTGATGTTGTCTTGGTATCCTGCAGGCATAAATCTGGAAATCGGCGTGGATTCGGTTCTTGTGGATTTACGCAAAGGGCACAAAGAAAGGGTGCGGATTTGTTTTGGGATTGTTGTTCGTTTTATTTTGGGATGGTTTTTCGTTTTTTCGTCCGGGCCAGTAAAATGTCGTATTTTACAGCATTGTCTCGCAACATTGACGCATTTTAAACAAGCCCATCAACATCCCCAGCATCGTTTTCAACATTCCCCGCATGTCCGACCAACATTCCTGGCATCACCAACAAACGTGGGTAACAAAATCTAAAAAGTAGGGTTGACGGGCCGTGACGGGGTCGAAAAAATGATGCTTCAAATAGGAGGGCATTTCACTCGCTGCAAAGCAAATCTAAAAAGTAGCAGGGGGGTTGGGGGGGGGCGGCAGCCCCCGCCCAGTTTGTTTTAAGAAGTGATGATTCGAATAGGGGTGCAATCAAATCTCGGCAAAAAGTCTAAAAGCAGCGGGGGGTTGGGGGGGGGGGGGGAGGGCGGCAGCCCCCCCCATGATGTTCAAGGAAGTGATGATTCAACTAGGAGTGCAATTAAATCTCTGTAGAATTTAAAAGTAGCGGGAGGGTTGGCGGGGGTGGCTTCCCCTATGATTTCGAAGAAGGAAGCCAAAGCCAAAAACGAATGAAATGGAGAGGAACTGGGAAAGCAGAGGATGCGAAAAGCCAAAGCCACCAAAAGCTGCATAAACCAGCGAAGAGCTGCCGTGGTTTGACCTGGGAATGCAGAGGATGCGAAAAGCCAAAGACAAAAAGCCACCAAAAGCCAGCATTTTCTCACGAAGTTGGATGCTCGAAAACGTGATGAACCAAATAGGGGTGCAATTAGGCAAGAAATCTAAAAAGCAGCGGGGGTGGGGGGGAGGCGGCAGCCCCCGCCCATTTTGTTTGAAGAAGTGATGATTCAAATAGGGGTGCAATCAAATCTTTGCAAACAATCCAAAAAGTTGCGGGGGGGTTGGGGGGGGGCGGCAGCCCCCCCATGATGTTCGAAGAAGTGATGATTCACATAGAGAGGGACTCAACCAACAAGAAGGCAAAAAACCAAGAAGCCAAGAAGCCGAAAAGCCAAGAAGCCAAGAAGCCGAAAAGCCGAGAAGCCGAAAAGCCAAGAAGCCAAGAAGCCAGAAGCCGAAAAGCCAAGAAGCCGAAAAGCCAAGAAGCCGACAAGCCACAAGCGAAAAACAAAAAAAAAACCTAAAATAAATACCCCTCCACA
The DNA here is from genome assembly GCA_963377175.1 of Effrenium voratum. Lineage (NCBI taxonomy): Eukaryota > Dinophyceae > Suessiales > Symbiodiniaceae > Effrenium > Effrenium voratum. The sequence goes on from CAUJNA010003616.1 coordinate 1,219,401, forward strand.
AAGAAAGGACCCACAGGGGGAGAACAAGCGTAACCGCAGAGAAGCCTCACCCGAAACATGGGCCACAAAGCCGTCTGGTCCTGGCCACGCGAGATGATGTACTCAGCGGGGTTGAACGGGCTCCAGTCCTGAAGCATTGCCGATGTGGCCATCCCTTTCAATCGTACTAAGGCAAGCACAGAGCCAGTGTCACCCAGGAACACGCCGATGTTTTTCCCACGAAGGCTGTCCTCTACACGGGCTTGTTTTTCGCGAGGCAAGTCTATCCCGAAGCCTTGACGTAACCTGCCCTGAAGAGGACAGAGTAGCCCTCTTCCATGACAACTCGCTGGCTTGGAGACATGTACCTGACAAGTCTCAAAGTGCCACTTCGCTACTTCTCACGCTAAGCTTCTTGCATGGCTTCTTCTTCCGGTATGTTGAAGAACGAGTTGTCGAAGCCATAAATTTCATGGTTCGCCTCAGACGGCCACCCACATGTAGCAACGTTTCAAGTTTAAGCTCAACGACTTGCTGCTCCAAACTGAGACAGCGTCCACAAAAGCACCATGCGTGGTGTACACCTTCCCATACTCGAATTCTCCATCCTGAGTATAAAGAGATGCCGGGCGACAATGCACGAGCCAACTGCCCAACATGGCACTGCCGACTTTGCAACCCCAGAACTAAACAAGTTGCCTTGGTGCAGTACACGTCGGTGTCCCACCTCGCTGAGTACGAGGGAAGGCTAAATGCTGGGATATCGTTTACGTGCTGGGCTCCGAATGACAAATGACTCTTCCAGCTCGGCCTGGCGTTTGGGATGGTCAGCATGCCATCCGTGCCATCCATGAGCATGGACCAGTACCTGGCGCAAAGGCTGTCAGGCAAGAAACCGCCGCAGGCGTCTTGCGCACTGGTCGGCGCCACCGGCATTGCCAGGTAGCCTACACGCCACCTCAAGCCCAGCGGCACAGATTCTGTACGCGCGCTCCGAGGCTCCAAGGGCCCTGCACTCATCACATGCACCCGGTCGCCCTCAGCATTTGCAATGAGACGAGGGTGTGCGGCTGTGTGGGACCCCGCGCCTCTGGATGCGGCCGGCCATTCAGAATACCCATAGCTTCTGCCTACAACACTCAACTTCAAGCGCTGGATTTTTACCCCTCCATGAGCCGGCAGTGCCTTCATCACAGGATGGCCTTCAAGGCGTCCGATTTGGAACCTGAGACGAGTCGGAGAACAAGACGCCTCTGGGCCTTCCGCAGCCGCCCCTGTTATGCCGTGTCTAGGGGCCCCACTTTGCAGGAGGCTCCAGCACCCAGCTCTGCAGCACAGCAAACCTTCCACGCCCGAACCCGTGCAAACCTGGAATCTGCAACATGCACGGAAAATATCACAAACACCGTGGACCCATGCCTGCCGTCTGGTTTGTACGAGAAGGTCATGCGGTCCTAGCCCAGCGCTTGCTCCCCACCAGGCTGTAGGCAGGAAGCTGAGCAGCCGCACCCCACGGAAGATCAATAGCTTGCGCCGCAACGCCGGCAGCGTCACCTCACATGTGCATCTAAGCCTCTTTGCATAAACAACGATTCGAGCGGTGCAACCTGCCCGTGCCCATCCCCTGCTTGGGTGCCATCTGGGCATCCAGGCCGCTCGCTCCGGTCGCCCGGGGGCTGGTTGAAGCTGAACCTCGCCGCTGGACTCCAGCCTCAGCAAGCGTGGTACTGGGCCACCACTCAGCCGTCACTGAGCCGCCGGCCACATCATGCAGCATAGCCTTCTCCTCCGAAGGAACTGCAAATGCTCCTCGAGGTGACCTTCTTCAACATCATCGTCCTAGGGCAAAAGTGTGCGGAAAGTGGCTCCTGCCCAAGATCTCCATACGCTTCCTTCTATGGCCTTGTGATGAGTCAGGCTCTTGAGCCCCGCACGTTCAACGAATCGCTCTCAAGGGAGTACTCCTCTCGACCTCGCACCGCTCCCATTGGCCCCGATTGGCTCACACCAGCGCAAACTGAGCATCACACGGGTCGCATAGGGCACCCACCTTGGAGCCCGTGGCCTTCCCGCTCAGCACATCGAGCTCTAAGCTCCCCGCACCATGCCTGGCCATCTTTCACCGACGCAGCCTTGGTTCGTGCTGCGGGGGGCAAACGACACGCTGCATGCTGGGGATCAGACGAAAGCCCATGTTGTGCCAGGAGTTTGCAGCGACCGCCTGAATAGAACATGTTCACTTTGGGCTGCCTCAAGTGCAAGGGCAACCTGCATGATCACAAACAATCCACTCGCCCCTGCCTGCGCTAGGATGTTGAATTCGGCATCCAGGCGATGAAGATTCTTGGTCACAGGTGGAGTCAGCATGGGCTCGTGATAAGAAGGTCCCATCGCAGTTGTCATCAAAGCTCGACTGTCATTGAGTCAGCAGCGGGCTCTTCGCGAGCACGCTGTGGGGCCAGGAATTGTACTTTTCCTGCTGAAAGCGATTGAGAAAAAATATTGCTTGTTTACCACCAAAACGGTCTACCCAAAACGTTTAAAGTCCAGGAACTCGGGAGAGGTATCGAGCACCATGAAGCGCCAGCCTCTGGCTCCATGTCCAAGGTAATCAGGAATGAATTCCTGGCGCAAGCCTCGGGGGTGCGACCGACGCACGCGCGTGGCCAAAGCAACGCTGGGCGCGTCGCTGGTGAAGCGCCGGATGGCCCTGGCCTCACGGCCAGCACCGTCACCTGCGACCGCAAGTGCTGCAAGCGCATGGACAAGCTGAGGGGTCTTACTGAGGAGGAGACAAAGGATGTCTGAGTAGGGGAGCTGTACCACAGCCCAACCTTTGGACTCCAAGGTCTCGCCTCACGTGCGACAGCCCTTCCGCCCTTCCCACTCTGCCAGGTCGACAGGTCTGGCCTAGCTGCATCCCAAAGTCAAGCATGGACTCCGGCTCCTGGGCTTCGCGCTGGCAACGTCGGGCGTGCAACAGGTCGGTCTCAGGGCTGCACCGGGGCTGGGAACAGGAGGTCGAAGCCTCCAGCCTAGCACGGGAGCTACGAGCAGATGTGGCACAGGCCCAGCAACCCGCCTGGGGTACCGGTGGATCATACTCCGCCAGATTGTCCGGCAAGAATGCCTGAGTATCGCCAGACTGTGCATGGGGCAGCTGCAAGCAATCTGACTGTGGCCTAGTCAGGGATGCATTCTTGCCGCAGTCCAGGAAACAAAACTCCGCAAGAATTCTGTGAGACTTGCTTCTGCGACCTTTGTCTTCGGACCTGCTGAAAGCGCCCGCATCCAGCAAACTCTGTGATGCCCGGCCAGGGTCATCCCCAGGTCCCAGAGCTCCACAGCATAGTGCCTGGAGCTCTCGGAAGCCCGGGGTCAATGAGAAGTCAACACCCCCACGGCCAGCAGCAGTTCTGAGAAGAAACAAAGCCCCGCTTGGCTCTAGGGCGATTCTCACTTCTGTTCGCATCCAGTACCAGATTGCCAATCATGATGCCAGCTGGCGGGCGGCTTTGCCTCAGCTCCCTCTCACTGACTTGGAAAGGCCCTCGAGAGGAACACCTGACTTCCACCTCTAAGCAGGTTCCATGTTGAGGGGCGCGAGGATGGTTGAGCATCCCAAAAACGATGCTTGCATGTGCTTGTCCGACTTGTCCATTTACTTCCTTTCCAAGGTGGAAAAGGGCCCAACAGAAACGCGCACGTCACGTGTTTAAAATGTGACACCGTGGCCCAATTCCCGGGGCCCTTCGTCTGCCAAACCCCGCCTTCCGCTGCCGGAGGCCAGGCCAAGCACTCGGCCCACGAGGCCCACCAGGCCAGCAGCATCCACCGCCCGCGAGTCGCCCTCGTCCACGCGGTAGACGACTTCGGGGTCCACGCCTCGAAACCGCGCGAGGAAACCGCGTGCGGCGTGGCTGCTTTGAAGGTCGCCCTGGTGGGGCTGGTGGAGAGAAGAAACCAAACAGTTCAAACAAATGGAAACTCGGAGAAAACCGAAGGGTGCTGCAAGAGAAGCCCAGGAAAAACCGCCCCCTGTTGGACTAGTTCCCTCATTGTGGGACTTTGAGACAAGCCCACTTTCCAGCCAGCGCTCTGGAAACCTCACAGCGGTGACTCTGATTCTCGGCCGGCCACGCCGATTTCTCGACTCGAGCGCGAGGTCTGGGGTCCCAGCTGCGGACCTGGACCACTTTGCCTTCGAGGGGCCTAGCGACGGACCGTCCGTCGCTTGGAGGTCGCATTTCTGCCACATGCATTTCTGTCCGGGAACCGTCTGGGAGTTAGACTTGTAAAGGCGAAAAAACCAGCGGATTCTGAGGTACAGCCGTGATACGGTCACTCAAGCCAGCTGGGGTCACTCAAGCCAGCTGGGGCTGGAGCAGTCGGGATGCCATGGCTCCAGGTGAACTATGGCATCGCAGTTCGGATACGCCCTGGAGGGTAGTGCAGTGATGGTCGGGTTTTTCGGGGCGGGGGCAAGGTGTGCGCATGCATCGCTGAAGGGGCTGAAGCGAAAGAGGCTTGAAACAACCGATCATGTAAAGGGCACACCTGACGCTGAGAGGCCGGATGCCTGCAAACTCATCCAAGCTGCATGCCGGCCGTGCCCTGTGACGTGATTGTGCAAAATTGGCTCACTTGCAAATTAATGAGGCGGGATGCGCTTTCTGGCAGCTCTTCCATTCTTGCGGAGGTGACATACTCGAAACAGTGAGACTTGGAGCTTTGCCCAGCTTCATTCAGCCGCATCAGCCGCATCAGCCGCATCTTGCGGCTGCAAAGGAGCAGGTGGACCCGGGCGCTCGCAACAGTACACGTGATACCTGACCCATAGGCCACAGCAATGTGGCTGTGCACACCCATATTTTGCATCCGACATAGCTTGCTGAGGGCCCTGCACGTGATCCTCTGGCCTGGCTGCTGCTGACACGGCCAAGCCGGATGGGTCTGGCGCACCCTTCGGCGCCTGCGCAGCGCGCTCTACTGCACGGCATCGACGTGTTGCTTGCCCCTTTCGCCCTGTCAGCTTCTAAGCCTTTCTTTTGGTCCCAAACCGCGGAAAGGGAAACACCTTGCCAGCAGCCACCTTTGGGCTGCGTAAAAATTCGCAACTTGCCAGCAGCCGTCTTTGGGCCGCGTTCATTCAGACCCAGATCGCCTGCTCCGGATCCTCCTCGTGCAATTGGCTTTCAGGCCCAGGTTGGCCAACATCGCCCACCCAAAAAAAAACACACACGATTTTGCTGAAGAAAGCAGCCAAGCACCTCCAGGGCCCACATCAAGACGTGCGCAGCTGTCCAGCTAAAGTGCGTTACTCCACCAGGCACACCTGATTGCCCAATCTTCATCGAACTTGAAGCTCTCCCACATAATGAACTCCCAAAAGAAACGCAACAGATACAACTGGCATGGCCTGTCTCTGGGTCGTAGTGCTCATTCAAAGGCGTCCTAATTGGAGTGCGTAGGCGCGTCAACCCAGGCCCACACACTTGAGAGCCAGTCGTATCGTTGGCGGTGAAGCCCTTCCCTAGGAAGAGCTTGCGCTTGAGCTCGGAGGCAAGCCAAGCGAATTCTTCCTCAGCCATGTGCCCAGTTGCTTGCACAGCAAGCTGGCTCAGCCACCGGCCGCAGAGCCGGAATCTTCTTTGGCAAGGGCAGCATAGCCTGCGCTTCTCGCAGGCGTTGGGACCAACCTCCACCTGACTTCCCAACTGATCGCTGCCCGCCTTGCAAGCCGGCGTAGGCAAACCAAGTTTGGTCCACCCAAGTCGGACCTGGTCCGGTGGCTCTCAAGAAGCCTTGCCCACCGCCGTGCTGGGCGCGCCACCCTTCCAGTAGCCCTTGGGATTGAAATATGGGTTATCCTTGCTGACCTTGGTTTAGGTTCATCCGGCGGGATGGGTCTGCGACGAAAGTGCAAGCTGCATATTCTACTCGCTGGCAAGGAGCAGTGGGGAGGCTGAAATTGAGGAAGAACTGATCTGGATCGCGAAGAGTCTTTAAAACCCGCCCTGCCTGGCAGCTCGGCACCCCCCCACCCCTTGAATCTGCCACACGCCTGGCTGAGCGTTGCCACACCAGAAAAGAGCGCGACAAAGCCCTCGCATCCCTTGATGGGCAACGCCTGGAGCACGTTTCCCATCGCCAGACTGGACGCTCTCTCGCGTGGCTCGGGCTGGCGCCGTGCCGTTGAAGTAGACATCCGAGAAAAAACCGTTCCTGACAGCTGGGGCCCCCACGACGCTCATTGCTTCCCAGACAAACCATGCCAATGCTCATGGCCCAGGCCCCGTGGGAAACCCGTGGCAAGCCCATTGGAAACCCATTGGAAACCCACGGGAAACCTATGGGAAACCTATCAGAAACCTATGGGAAACCTATGGGAAACCTATGGGAAACCGATGGGAAACCCATGATAAACCCATGGGGAACCCAACGGCAAACCCAATGGGAAACTCATCGGTGCGTCCTGTCGCCCATCGGCACGAAGAAGATCTGCAGCTTCAGCGCCAAGGCCTCCGCCGCAGCATCCCAGCGCCGGGCGTCTTCCTGGAGGCCCTGGGCCATGGCCATCCGGGAAAGCAGCCTGCGACAGGATCCCTCTCAGTCCCGCCCCCTGCAGCTGGAGCTCCACCCCCGGCCTCTTCTCATAGTAAAGGTAGGCATTCAGGTCTATGCTCCAGAAGTCGAGCGTAGTGACCTCTGGAATCAGGAGGGCGGTCTCTCATCTCTCAGGCTATGAGCCAAGCAGCATGCGTAGAGGTGTTGGTGACTGATTTAGCAAAAGCTGGCAGGAAACGAACTCCGTCATCCATTCCGCTTTCCATGCCCTCGGTCCAAGCACAAAGTCCAGCCCCAGTCACGTCTCGATGAGCATACCAGAACCTATGAAACTGGACCACTATAGGATACATCTCCCGAAGAAAGGCATGGTCGTGAGTGTACTGAGCAACTTCCCATACCGCCCATCCCAACAAAGGCGGCTTCCCACTGCAGCCACCACCTTGGCCACAGCGGTCCACCTTGTCCGGGATATGGCCCAGCCCGTCCCTGGCAGAAACCAAAAGCCGAAGTTGATCTTTGGCCAGCTCGGGCGCAAACTTCGCCATGCCCACAGCCTGCTTGTAAGTGTCCCAGGACCAGAAGCCACCCTGGTACCCGGTGTACGAGGGTAGCACTCCGGATGGCCGTCCCGGCACCACACGCCAGTTGCCCAGCAGGGTCATGAGCGACTTCACAGTGACCCATGCCATGCCCGGCCGTGGGCCGTGAACTAAGTCCAAATAGGCTTCCCAACGCTGAATCGCTTGAACGAACCGCAAGGCTGTGTCTTGCGCATCGGTCAATGCAGGAGGTGCTCTCACAGAGGAGACCACCACAAAAGTACTTGCCACTCCTGCGGCTGGAATGTGAATTGCATCCGACATCGCGCGAAAGCTGCTAGAATTTGCCGTCACGTTCCAGCCCAAGGGCCTCAACATGCCATTGAGCAAAAGGGACCGCGTAAAAGTAGCACTTCCACTCTGGTACTGTGGGTGTGAGAAGCAAGGGGTGCTGGTTGCTGGCAGTCCGAACCCCACGCCACTTGGTTGCAGAGAAAGGTTCGTTGCCAGTCCTGTGACGCTGAATTTGGCCAGCACTGCTTGCGGCCCTGCATTCTGCAGAGTGAGTTTTACAAGGGACGCGTTGGCAGTGTCAAAGGCCAAATGCGCCGAAAGCTGCAAAGCGGACACCTTGCTTGTAACTAGTATGGAGCCCGGGTAGCATGTTCCTGTTTCCTTGACTCTTTGGTCGCCTCCTTCTTGCCACGCTTGGAACCGAATGAGGGGCACAGCATTGCTACCCAAAGACCAGTCAGGGGCTGGGCCACGAATTGCGGCCGCCTGCCCGTCTGCCTCGGGACGGTAGCCAAAAGTTGAACCCTGGTCAAAGAGCCAGGTGTTTCCAAGAACGTCAGGCCACTCAAGAATGGATGCCAAAGAGGGCCACACCACTGCAAGGCAAAGCCATCGCAGCATAGCTTCAAACTCAAGCGACTTCAAAACGGCTGCGGTGAAGGGACGTTCCCTTCTGCCAACAAGAACCCAATCATGATAAGCTCAAATGACCTCGTGCACAACATGCTGCCTGCCTTTCCCTTCTTAGCCTCTGGTGCTGCATCCTGAGCTGTTCCCCCCCATTCCCACCCCTGCTCTGTCCATGCGCTTGGCGACACTGCCCCACACTGAGGCAGCAGGCCAACGGTCGAGGGATGGTTTGGCATGAAACATCCCACTTGATATCCTCAAGGATGCAACAGAGCAACCCCTGTAATTCAACCTGCTGATTTCCCCGGCTCCTTCACAGAGCAAGCCTTCAGCAGCGGCAGTCTTTGGGCTGGACGCCCATGCGAAATGCAAACCTGGGACGCCACAGCAGAAAGCGGAAGGCCCGTCTGTCCCAAACATCTCAAAAAGGAAAACATGTGAAAACACCAAAGGAGAACCATCATGAATGTCCCTTTTCGTTCGCAAACCTGAACCCTTACACTGGGCCAGCGGCATACCGCCCAGCTGGCTTCAGGCAGGCCTCAGGATTTAGCAAAGCAGCGCCCAAGCGGGGACAAAGGGACAAGCCGAAAGGAAGCTAGCCATTCTTGGGTGTGTTGTAGGGTCCTTCTCCGCTGCCTTAAAAACAAGAATGGACCAAATCGCCCCCCTGAAGCTTTCAAAGTGGAAAGTCTACACAGGAGCCAGAGCATGCATCCGGCAAAAATGTTTCAGCATGCGCACTCGTGGAGCCACCAACAAGTGTACCTACTCACCATTGTCCTAGATTCTCGGGGGAAAGTGCATCTTACCACCCCTGCCGGCACACACCGACTTCAAGCCAATCCTTTCCAAGACCAGCTTTCGGGACAAGCAACGTGACATGCAAAGAATCCACCTCTTTTTTGCCAGCTCGCGCATTTCTTGCAAGTTCAAAGCCAGCAAAGAATCCTGTTCCTAACGTGCGTTGATCGCCTCTGCAGTTTGCTGGTCAAACACGTCTCAGTTCAGATAATAGTTGGCACAAGCTAGAACACTGTATTTGCCACCGCTACATGCCATGCTTGCATTCATGCCGCGCAGAACCAACAGTACACACCTCAGGATGGCACCGAAAAAAAAAGTCAGCGCACGGCCACCCAGCCGGGGAGGCGAAAGTGTGTCTCAATTTGGATTTGCGCAAACGCGCTGCAAGAAAAGCCCGGGTCACCGATCTGACTGGAAGCCCTCCAACAAATCGGTTGTTCTGCTGCGTGCCATTGGCTGACTAGTCCAAGCAATCGGAGACCGGGAGAGCCTTATGGTGGCCGAAAAGTTGTCAGGCACTCCTAATCGTGCACTCTTTGGACACGTGCTTCAGTCAAAATCCTTCGAAACTTGCCTCACTCCTCCACCGTCTTCCACCTTGGCTTGCTCACTTCACGCAAACAGCTCAAACACCCCCGTCAAACATGCAAAAGCCCCTCGAGCCCCTCAAGATTCTTAAAACCCTCGAGCCGCTCAAAACCCTCCAAAAATCCTCGAGCCCCCCCCCCAGACCCTGCGCGGGCGCCTAGATCCACGGCGAGTGCCCATGAAAATCTTCCTCTGCACATCCTTGCTCTGATCTGACCTCGGAGCACTCTCCGCACGCAGCCACCCCTCGCCAAAGCTGCAGCCCGAGGGACGAGTTCCACCATGCCTTGGCGGGCAAGCCGGCCGAAACCAAATGAGGATGTAGGCTCAAAGGCACAAGCGCACGCCAAATAACCCCAAAACCCCGAAGCAACGCTTCGAAGGTCCGAGTTGCAAGGAACTCCGGGAAGTGCACCTCCCCGTTCCTCGGGCTTAAGGCGGCCAAATTCAGCGGCGGTTGAAATCGCAAGGAAACGGAGGCCCGACGGATGCCCGAGCCCCCCCCCCTTTCGTGCGCTGTTCAACTTGCACCCGAACCCATTGAGCCACTCGCTTGTCTGTGTCCATCTCATTGACTGCCTTCTGAAGCTCAGTCTGGGAAAGAGGAAATCCAAGCTCGGCAGCCGCCTCAGGTGCAGGTTGTTCGAGGCCCGTTGCGTCTTTCAAAAGTGAGCCGAAATGGGGGCTGCCGATTCTAGCAATACCATCATGTGTTGCATCTCTTGCTTGACGCCAGCTCGAGGCCCGCCTTGCTAATGCCAGCTTTAGTGAGGGTACCCTTCTTCTCCACATCGATGCTGTCGAAAACGTCCTGCAGTGGCAAGTGCAAAGGTAGTGAATACAGCGGGTGACGGTGGCTTCCAACGTCTTGCCAGGGCAAGGCCAAAATGGCAGAGATGAAAAGCAAAATGACTTGATTCTGATGGACCTGATGGAAGAAGTCAAACAACATTGAACGGAGTCATCTGGTGCGCAACCCCAGCTCGCCTTGACATCTGCAGTACAGGCCGTTCGCAGCTTCGCACCCTGCTTGTTCGGCACCTGAGATTGGAGCAAAAGATCCACAAGAGATTTGAATCGCATGCAGAACGGACCTACAGCTAACGAGCTGCTCTACTCAGATCTCTGCAAAATCACAGGGATTCAGCAAAAAAAACGCGAGCGCCAAGCAGCGGGTCCTGCAAAGTCCCTTGCTAGAACCTGTTCAGCTTGCTCGTGCTCCAGGAGGGCTCGCTCCGGAGACCAGCCGTGGCACTCCTGAGCCATAGGCATCGCGAAGCATGAACCCATCACAACTTACTCGAGTTCAACGGAGGTCAAGGCCAAAAACGGAGGTCCTTTTGTTCAAGTTAGTCGGAATTGAATGAGTTCAACGAGGTCAAGGCCATTTGGCCCCTTTGTTTGTTCGCGCGTACCCCAAGAAACAAAAAGCACGACAATTGCAATGGCATCTGCACCAAGGCACCGCCATGATCTCAACCACACGAGGCAGGCACAACCTTGCTGCAGTGGAGTTTAAGAAGGCCAGCCGTGTTCGCCGGGCCAAGACGTCCGCCGGTGTCACTGCATACTCTTGGGTAACCTCAAAGCAATGGCCCCTGGAAGCAAATCTGAGCGAGTTGAAGGAACACATATGAGCATGACGGTGTGCGGGGTGTTCATTGATGTGTCCAGATGAGAAGCAGCGTACCGCACTTCTGCTTCCAGGTATGGATAGCCAGTAGTGGCAGCTGCACCTTCGTACAGTCGACGGTAATGCTTGTAGAGGCCAGATCTGGAACCTGAGCTCCAACATGTTAGCTCCAAAAGTCCTTGCTCTGGTGCATGTGGTCCGAGGCACCTTTGACGGTCTCCATGTCCACGCAATCCAGCACTTGCCCTGCCTCGGGCGCATGCGAGATGGCGACACGCGACAGGACCAGGAGCCTGCGACTGCGAGGACAAAAACACAAGTTGGTGCTGCCACATGGCACGGGTGCCATAGTTTCGCACCAGGTGCTGGGCAACGTCGAAGGCGAGGTCATACTTCTGCGACAGTTGCACGGCCAAGTTTTCATTATATCCTGGCGCAATACGTTTGCTTGTTTACATGAAAAGGTGACTTGTGCGATACGAGAAACCTATCAGTGGCATCCTAACTCTTGTCAAACCCACCCTCGAATTGCCGCTCCTTCCGGGAACTCGTCACTCCTTCCAGTTCCCAGCAGCGGAGTTTCCAGAGTCTTAGAAGGGCCAGCCTCCATCACACGAAACACACGGGACAATGTTGGGTGGCAAAAAATGTGTGGAGCTCACTTCTTAGCGCAGGCATTCGAAGTGTCTAGAGGGAAAAACAGCTGTGTAGGAGTTCCTGCTTCAACTTACCATGCGCCTTCTTCTTGAGCTCAGGGTGGCGTTCAATGACCTGCTCGACACCATCCTCCGCCATTTCCCGCCACGTTGTCCACTTCCCGCCGGACACAAAGGTGATGCCATTGGTGGGATGGTGGGAGACCTGGCTGCGCAAGCTCGACGCCGCTGGAGATACTGAGAGGCCAGCCTAAGCCAGACCCAACTGGAGCACAACCGTTGCGCCCAAGCGTCGACGTGGTCACGGGATGCCGAGCTTTGATCTTTCGCATTGGGATCTCCGCACAGCGGCCGAATTCCGTACCATGCGGACATGACGTCTCCTGGGCACAGCCAAGCTTCCCGTAAGCTTAAGTGAACGAGTCGAACTGTTTGAATGAAATGTTGACGGAAAAAGTACCGAACTGCACTCAGTTCACTTACTGTTGCAAGCACCCAGCACATTCCCGAAAGAGCCCGACATACTGTGGCCACCCTCCATCGGCCAAGACTCTCCGGCGCACACGCAAGTTTTTGGACAAATACTTCTCGCACTCGTTGATGAGGTATTGGATTTCATCCTGCTGGCCCAGGAGCTGGCGGCAAGCCGACTCGACTGCAAGCTTCATGATGAATATTGGCCTGTGCCCTGGGGGCCGTTTCGCACCCAATGGGAGCAGTCCTCTGGCACTTCGTGGTGAAGATCCGGCTGCGTCTTGACGTCCGTCGTGCCAACCAGGGTGTAGCCCTCCCACGGCAGGAAGAACAAGAAGGAACCTGATCGTCAGGACGCACAAGGGCCAGCTCTGTCTCTCTCTCCCTCTCTCTTTCTCTCGCTCTCTCGCTCACGGCAACTCTGTTGCGAGTTGCCTCTTGACGTCATCATGTCCACCATTCCAATGTGGCGAGGGCAATAATAAGGCCTTGGCAACCCGAAGCCCTTCAATCCTCTCCACTTGCAACTGCTGTTCCTTGCCAAGGTGCGGAAGCACAATGTGGGTACCTCGGCACGCGAGCCCAGCGACCAGCCAAGCGATCCAATTCGAGCAAGGCACCTCCAGAGGCGTTGACCATAGGCTTCACGTCCTTGCCCTCACTCAGCTGTCGCAAGCCATCGGTGAAGGGACCCCCGCAGTAGATCACCTTTTTGGCCTGCGAACTCGCGAAAGGGTGCGAAGAGCGCTCTCGTTTCTCCGAAGGATGAGCGCTAAGTGATCCAACGCTTCATAATCGCTTCATACTGCTTTCATGCGGCTTGGGCACTTTGATGCTGAAGGGTGTTGCTTCCGGATTTGCCTGATCCAGCACCTGCTGTGCAAGCGTTTTTCAGCTATGGCAACCCCCCCGACAACCCAAGTGTGAGCCGCCTCCGCGCCGCGAGCCACCCCCTTGTCATCGAAAAGGATTCGCTCGACCTAGCAGGGATCACCTTTCAGCCAATCAAGAATGCAGCCCGACCTTGGCGTAGTTTGCGATAGCTGCTCCATGCATTGCCGCAGTGAAGGCGATGCAAAGATTGGTGCGCGCATCATTGTGCTCCCCCTCGTAGAAAACCGAGACATACTTCATCCTCCAAATTGAGGAACGCACGCGCAACCCTACGGCAACAACCTGCTCTTTCAGCTGCAAGTATAGCATTCAAACCAGCCCCACGGCAGGCCTCTTGCCATCCATCTGCGGGAAGTCTGCCCGCGCTCGCTCCGAGGACATCACATAGGAGCTGGGAGCAACGTACCTCGCTGTTCGGAGCTTTGGCAGGTGGACGGATCCTAATGTTGACCTCGTTTTCATCAACCCCAGTTGATTAATGGGGGGGTGTCCTGGGTTAGTGGGGAATCATCGCTTTTGGAGGGGAGCACCCCCCCTATTCATAAACTGGTGTTGATTAATATGGGGTCAACATTACATGATGCCAATTCCTGACAAGTGGCTTTCCCAAGAAGTCGTAGAACTTGAAGAAAATCACAAAAAGGCCGGTGCATGGGCCAAGCGCAGCGGGCGGGTAGTCCTCGCCCAAACAGAAAAAGCTCCCTGCTTTGCAACTGAAGCTTGCCGCTATGTTGCAAAGGGTGGCGGCCAAATGATCCACTTGTCCAACCTTGGACTGCTGATGGGATGTACTCTGCATTCACTCGCGCCACCGAAAGGCAGGCTTCAAAGTCAAAGCCAAGCAGCGGCACCGCGATGGGAACCCAGTTTGTGATGTGAGGGTTCATGGTGAGCATGTACGTCCTTTCCGTGAAGCATCCCATAACCTGGACAGATTCGCAGGCTTGCGCCAAGCCAAAGCACGCGCTCATGAGAAGCGGACCATGTGCCAGGTCCCCATAAGCTCCTGGGCGAACGTCAGAAGCCACGCCAAGGGATGCAAAGAGAACTAGCTAAAAGACACCCAGCCAAGCTGCGTTCCACGCCGCACCTGGACTCGTCAGGGTGGATGGGGAGAAAAACTTGACCAAGCCCTTCACCAAATAGCGCGAGCCTTGGCAGGCACCAAAAGGCGAAGGCAACCCCGTGGCCTAAAAACAGGCACAGCGCGGCCCGTAGCACAATGTAGCCCGGGGTAGGGGCCCTTTTTCCGCGTGCCAACTTAAACGTGGGAAGCAGCGAAACCAAACAAGAAACTCAATGCACACGACACAATGCAAAGGTCTTTGCAATGCTCCAATGTAACTGTCAAGTCATAAGCCTTGCAGGAATTTGTGCTTGGCAATCTCCTGCCTGATCACTTTCTGGATTTTCCTAGCATTCTAGCAAACCAAATTGATTCCGTTTGGATTTTCCAGGCCCAGTCTGGGAACGCCATTCGTTCCAGGAAGGTCCTGTTTCGCTTTAATGGCGCTTTTTGCATTCCGTGGAGATACTGAAATATTGGCTGCTTGGCACACAGCTTTCCATGGGAGCATGCCAGATTCCCATTTAAGCTTCACTGCATCCCAACTGTTGGAAGTACATTTGAAGGCAAACTGAATTCCATGGTAGAGCCCACGTGATGCCTATTTTGTGCGTAGCGGAGGATTCACTCTGACGGCGCGAAGATTTGTGCTGGGATCCGAAGTCCTGCATGACTGCTTGAAGCTTCGCTGCGTGCGACTAAGTTTTCAGTGGCATCCAAGCACGTTGCATGTCCCTTGGTTTAGTTTAATCAAGAAGATTGTTTTCGGTGCCTTTTCAACTGCCTGCCATTTTGCACTGCGGTCCACTTTCATTTTATTCTTTCACACTGCATCCCGTGGAAGCCTGCACAGAGTTTTCAAGGCATGTGCTGCGGCTCCGGACTTGGTTCTTGCCGCGTGTGGAGACACTGCCGGGGCTGTGGAATCTCTTCTTGATTCTTATTGCGTTCCACGGGGCTGTAGGAATGGTGTTGCGCTCCTCTAGTTCAACACTTTCCGCAGGTTGCAAAGAGATGCTTGGCACCATGTTGATCACTGCCGACATCCTGGTTGGACACCCTTTTGGCATCCTCAAACGGCATCACCCAGCCACCTTCTCCAAATCGGGAATGGCCTCGTTTAGGTGAGCACCTCTATAGCTTTCAATCTGGGGGTAAACGCTGCGTCGCTCATCTTCCGGGCCAGCCTTACAACGGCACGCCCCAAGCCAAGGGACCTGCCCAAAGAAGCTTGGTAGATTTGGATGATGTCCCAGACGCGAAGTCTTCCTGGCCAAGTGCAGGACCGCTGTTCGTGCCCCGGCTCAAACAATGGGAATTCTGAAACAGCAAGCTGGAACACTTGCTACTCTTCGGTCTCTCTGGAAGCGACAAGCTCTTCTGTGCAAATTGTGCGCGTGCCCGCTTCAGGATAGTCCCACAGCCGCACAGGAAGAGTCCACGGACGTTGCTTCCATGCCCTAGGACTTGGAAGCACCCTACAACAGTGAGACGAAACTTTTCCTCACAATCCAAGCCCAACGATCCCCTTGCATGCGATCCGCAACTAACTAGGGTAAGCCACCTCAGCTACATTCGCGCGCACGCACACGGTGGCAGGCAGGCAGCCCAGACACTCCCAGACACCCAACCAGACGCGCAGACTGACATAGGCAAATCCCAGACACACAGACCCGCAAACACACGGAAACACGGAAACACACAAAATAAAGCTTGAACACGAAACCCCAACCAATAGCGGTGTGGTCCTTCCAAAAAGCCTTCTGTTGCCTGAAGGTTTGGCACCGAGACCGACACACACGTCTCAGCATCAGTTCTACTTCCACAAACGACCCAAGTTACTAAAAGTTCGTATGAGATTGCAAGCGGCAAAGATTCGCTCATGGCTCTCCTCATCAGGACCCGAAGCCAAGCAGAACAAGGACAATAACTCCAATGCACCAGGGATCCCCCACGCACCAAATGCACCGCGAATCCTTTCAAACAACGAAAACCGCCCGCGCCACAACGTTGCCAGCTAAGCGCCCCCTGACAGCCGGAGCCCAGCTCTGCCCTGCCTGCTCCACGCACGCCACCTTCAGCCCCCGGAGCTGAGCCTCCAGCGCAACCCCGGCGCCTGCACGGAGCTCAGCGCTGCTGAGCTCGTCCGGACGCACACGACGAAGGCGGGAAACAGGAACTCACCGGCGGGTCAGGAAGACAGCATTTAAAAAAGTGGCGCCTATTGTGCGTTACTCCAGCGGAACCGTTCACTAGAGTATGGCGACTGAAACAAAAAATGGTTGGGGGTGACTCACGTACATATATGCCAAAGCAAAGGAAGTATAGAAGGAACTTCCGTGGCACTGCCGCTAAGTGAAAGCTAGATCCAGGCGCAGCACTTTGTTCGATTGGCGCGCAGATTTCATGACAAGCGCAGCACTTTTGCAAGGTCAGACACAGACTTCGTGACAGGCGTAGCACTTGTGCAGAGTCGGGCACAGATTGTGTGAAAGACGCAAACATTTCGCAATGTTGGAACGGGTTGCTCCCAAATCCCGATCGCACAAAAGCGCGATCTGTCACACGCCGACATCGTGGCAGGTGCAGCACTTTCGCAAGCTTGGGCGCAAATTGTGTGGCAGGCGCAGCACTTTCGCGGGGTTCAGTAGGCGAATCGTTTTTGCAGGCGCGGCACTTTCGCAAAAGAAAAACGGAGATAGATAGATAGATAGATAGATAGATAGATAGATAGATAGAGATGGATAAGTAGATTAGATAGATCGATTAGATTAGATTGGATTACATTAGATTACATTCGATTAGAGTAGATTAGATAGATAGATTGATTGATTAAGGGTTCAAGCGCTCCCCCTTTTTCTGCACCTGAGCAAGCAGTTGTCACAGGGTGGCTTGACCGGTGGTGCTGACACTGGCTGCGCCGCACTGAGGCACGCAAGTGCCCATACACACAACGGCAGTGATTCTGCCAATCTTCCAGCTGCATGTGACCCAAAACTCAAATACCCACATAGTTCATCCAAGATCAGCTCCAACACGCGGCAAATTATACCACGCTACTGAGGCTGCAACAAACCGTTCCGAAGGTTCCAAGAGGCCGTAAAAAGCGTCCATGCAAGAAAAGATGCGTCGTTTTTGGTCGTCTGATAGCAAAGGCCAGAGTTGCAAGGCTCCAACTTCCTCAATGTAAATCGGTCCAGCCAGCCAACATCCTCTGCGACGCACCAATTTCAGAACTGCAAAGTGTGAGCACGGCCGGCCAGAGGCGAAAAGCTGCCTGTTGACGGCACGCCCAAAAGACAGCAAAGAGCCCCTAAGCCAGCACAGAACACAAGGGGCAGTAATCACAGCAAAGCCTGAGCACAAGTCTAGCCCAGTTAGAGGACCTTGAGACCAGGTAGCCTCATGAGCTGGTAGAGACACTGCGACTGATTCCAAATCCAAGATGACATCCAAAGCAGGGAAAGCAGTCACGCGTGGGACAATCGGCAAGGTTGAGCCGAGTGGGGAGCAAGGTAAATTCCGGAGGCCAAGGATGAGGCCATCACCTTCCGAACGATAGGTGTAAGTCCACGGGAAGGGGATCGCCCCTTCGCCAAAGCGTTGAGCGCAACATTGGAGTCCACAAGACCAACAGCGCGTTGGACGCCCTGAAAGCGCGAGGTGCTTCACCAGCCGATAAACAGCAGCAGCCTCAAGGATGTTTACATGGACAGGGTTTGGCCACTTCCAGCAGGCAGTAGTGGCCTCATTGACAAGTTGCCACTCAAGGCCCGCAACGGCAAGAGAGTCATGGCCCTCCTTTCGGGCCAGGCAAGAACTGAGGGCGCAATCAAAGCCATCCGAGATGGCTTTGGCAAGGCCATCCGTGTAAACAGCAGAATACTTGGCACGCTGAACACCAAGCGCCTGGAAGCTGGTGGCCGGAAGGAAGTGGATCCGCCAATCCAGAAGCCCCGCCAAAGCACCAGAAGTGATCTTGCCCCTAGATGCACCCCCCGAATGCCAATACCCCTGGCAGTAATCGTATGCCCTTCCGTCCTCCTCAAGAAAGGCATGGTGAGGGTGTTTGTTTTTTTTTCCGGTGTGGCGCCGGCAGGTTGTCAAGCTTGTCCTGCAGAGCCGCACCCCTTTTGCGTCTTTTCTCAAGTCTACTCTGCAGCTGACCCGGGTCGAGCACCGCTCCTCGGCACATGTTCTTTTCCCGCTGCCCTGGCCTTGTTCTGGCGTGTTCGGCAGTTGTGGCCCTGAGTGGAGTTCTCGGAGGAGGCATCGGGCTTTGACTGGTCGGCTCCTACATGTCATTGTCGTTGCTCTGAATTTGTTCTTTGCAAATTGCAAACCTTTCCCGGTTGCTCTCAGGAGGCTTCCCAATGACGCACAGTCGGCTGCTCTGGCCAACCTTGGGAAGCTGATTAGAGCGTTTGGAGGGAGGGTGGTTGCCGTCACCATCAATTAGTTGCACGCTGGGTGAGTTGTCCGAACTGCTTCTGGCGCCTCTTCGTTTGGCTACTCTGAGCGTGCTGGAGCAGTTGCGCCTGTCCATAACTCTGTGAAAGAAGATGTGCTGATCGCCTCCGCCTTGCTGGAAAGGCCCAATGGGATTCTGTTGGCTATCTTGACGACGAGCTCTACATGGCCTTTGTGGAACCAAATGCGTTACTGCATGATGTTCAGCCCCCGTCTGAGATCCTTCCTCGTTGGGACCGTGAGTCGCCGGCGCAGATCGCAAAGCTTGCTTGTGTTTGGCATGTCAATGGTCTTCTCCGTATCTGTACTGACCTTCTCCCTGTCTCTGCTGGTAGTGTGCTCAGCCGCGTCTTCAACTGCTACAAAGCGCCTGACAAGGACAACCAGATTGGAGATAGGAGAGGCAGGAATTTTGTTGAATCTCGGGCTTGGGGTCTTTCTCGCAGACTTCCTTCTGGGCCCTTGCTTAGCCAGATTGAGCTTGATCCTAAGCGTGAAACCCTGCTTTGCTCCGCGACTGACAGGAAGGATTTTTACCATCAGTTTGCCGTGACTCGCAGCAGGGCCCGTTCTAACGCTATCGGTCCTCCCATTGCGCACAGTTTGCTTGAGGGTACTTCCGCCCTTGCGCGCTTGTGTGGGTCTGGGGTAGACTCTGATGGAAAGCGGAAGAAGCGCGAAGATCTTGGAGACAATCTTGCTGGACTTTGACTTTCGACGAGGGATTGGGGCGAACAGAAGGCTCCTCCTCGGCCGAGTAGAACACAATCCTCTCCTCCTTTACGCATCTCGGAGATCCGACTGGAACGGCATAGGATCCATCCCCTCCTCCGGTTGATCGTACTCCTGAAGGAGCTGGCAAACCTGGGAGCCAAAATCCATGAGAAGGGTAGGAACCTCCGCATCCAAAACAACCTCCTGACTATCCTCTTCCGTTTGCACCGCTGGCACTGAGCAGACCGTGGAGGGGCCCAACAGAGCATCGGGACCTGACACAGCTCCTTCCTCCAGTTCCGCAGCCGAGAGAAAATCCACAGGGAGGGCCCGAAGCAGGCCATCGCGCCTTTTCAAAACCGGGATGGCAAAAGCCTCCGTCCGAAGAGCTCCGTGAGGAGCAGGAGGCCAACTGAGGAGGTACAAGGACTGCAGGCCCTCCTTGGTTCAATTCAATCCATCGGTGAGGAGCGGGGAGAGGAAACCCAGACGCAAGGCAGAAGACTTCCGCCTCGGCAAGGGAGGCGAACGAGTGATGTACAGCGGAAGCCTCGATGGGCTTCCCAACCAAGCGGGTGAGGTCCTTGAAGGAATGGACCCTTGTGGGCTTAGAGCACGCAGAGCAGCGGAGGATCACAAAGACGGAGGGCCGAAGTCCCAGTTCCGCGGTGGTAGGGGGACAGACGGTCCGCCCCTTGAGCACGGCTTGGGCCCAGAGTCCAGCAAG
Source organism: Effrenium voratum (assembly GCA_963377175.1). Lineage (NCBI taxonomy): Eukaryota > Dinophyceae > Suessiales > Symbiodiniaceae > Effrenium > Effrenium voratum. The sequence goes on from CAUJNA010003616.1 coordinate 1,239,442, forward strand.
CCAAGCACGGCGAGCGCGATACTCGGAAGACAAGCCATGAGCGGTGAGGCGCTTGCACAAAGCAAAGCAAGCAGGAGCTCAAAACCAGCCTCAACCTGGGAAGAAGAAGCCCGACCGGCCTCTCCAGAAAGAGGGGCAGTAGGATCGTTCTCAACCAACTCCCAGTCAGTGGCCTCAGGACTGACAACAGAAGACGGGTGAGGAACAGAAGATAGGCCCTCAGAGGCCAAAGTGAGGTTTCCAATTACCTCCCGCAGTTGCTCAACATGATGAGAGCAGCAGACCCCTCACTCATGCAAGTACCGACGCAGACGGAGCGACGGCTGAGGGGAAACGATTCAAAAGTCCCAGCAACAGAAGGGTGGTGCAAAAGGTAATGCCGCAGCACAAAAAGAGTAAAGACCACACCCGCCAAGAAGCAAGCCAAGCCCACCGAGAGATAGAGCACAGGCGAAGAGCTGCAATGAGCCGGGCAGCCAAGACCCCACCAGTTGGTTTGGGCTCCCTGAGAAAGAAGACCAAGGACCTGAACCAAACCAACCACCATCCACCTAGATCTTGAGATGAAGAAGGACCGCACAGTCACCCTTATTGTCAATTGATAAATGGATAGATAAATAGATAGATAGATAGATAGATAGACAGGTAGACAGATAGACATATGTGTGTTTGCGTGCGTGTGTACCAATGTAGAAGTATTTTCACATAATATATACATATACTATGTGTAAAGAAGTTTGCATTTACATCCCTTGTGCCGAGGGTGAGGACCTTCGCTGTTCTTCGTCTCTTAGTCTTAGCCGCCTGGATTTTGCCGCCTGCAAGTTCCCAAGCTGCTTCCTTTCGGTGTCATGCCGTCATGCGGGACCGGCTAGGCGGCTAGGCCGCTGCCAGCGCCTGTTGAGCCACCACCGACAACGAGGATGTCGAACTCATCGTCTGATTGCAGACGCTTCATCTGGTCCGCCCTCGTGGGCACCGGCTTCTCCTCAACATTCCTGCGCCCAACACCACAAACAAGAGCAGTGCCGCTCAGCAGTTCTTACTCGCCGTAATGTTCTTACTCGCCGTAAATATTAAAGGGGTTCAGCAAGTTAAGCCTGCTTAGAACATGCAACTTGAAAGTGCTAGCGCGGCCCTTGGTCCTGATCTTCTTTTCGATTTCCTGCAGCCATCAGTCGTGCCCAAAAATGGCCGGACATGCAGCCACCACAAAATGTGCCAATGTGCAAAAGCAGCCGCCACACAACCAGGCTGTGACGAGTGCGTGCAATGCAACAAACCCGTTTAGAAAGTACAACATAGACAGGCTTATTTGAACGTTACGAACAAGGGGGGGTGGGGCGGGGGCGCTAGGCGAGCCCATGGCCTATCGACGCGGGACTCATTACAATTTCAAAGCCAACGCCTGATTTTGCGCGGCAGCTTACTAGTTTCTTGGCACGTCAGCCCGCGCGGCTGCAGGTTCCCTGGAAGCGGTGGCTTACTTTGGGCACTCGTTTGGCCCAACAACCAGTGTGGCTTCCAAGTTCCGGCTGGTCCGCAACCCGTGCCTTGTTTCCAGCATTCTTGTTGGTGGTTCAGGTGCGCACGTCATTTCTTCCATAGACGCCTTCCTCTTCAATTTCACAAGAACCGTGACATTGGTTGTTTCGCCAATTCTGTCGATTCCGCATCACTTGCAGGCCTTGCAAAGTACTGGCTTCCGCTGCGCTCTCTCCCTAGGCCGCCGACACCTCATCCCCACCAGAGGAAGGATGGGGTTCCTTTCCTGTATCACCGGTGGGATCTTGAGAACAGCGTGTTGAAGCATGCCGGATGCATGTTTTGCTTGGATGCGTCGTCCTGGCACGGGGGTCTCGCTTGCAAGCTGGTTGCCTTGGAAGTGATTGGCTTGGAAGGCTTCGTGTTGCATCACGGGTGTGGCTCGGCGTCGCGTGATGTCCCTCCAAGTTATGCTCATGCGTGCTAACGCCATTTTTGAGGCCCTCCTTGGTAAGCAAGGCAAACGGTTGCTGAGCAAGCAAAGGCAAACTGAGTAGCAACTGTGAGAATCGCGTAGGGCGCCTGTCGCCTCTTCTCGCTGTAAGAAGAGAAGCTGACGCCACCCGCAACTCCGGCGCCAACCACTCCAGTGGCCACCAGCCTGAGCTTCACATGCACGCCGCACGTGCCCCAAGCAAAACCACAAGGGAAAAAGCAGCTGGCGGTCTTACCCTCTTGCCACGGCACAGCCTGCGCTTCCATTTGGACGGCTTTGCCGCCTGCAGCTGCGATCGTTCAAGATTGAAGATGTGCAGTTGGACAAGTTAACGCTCTTGCCTGCCCGGCATCTGCGCAAAAGCATCGGCCCAGCCGCAAAATTGGGGTTCGGCCGCGGAGCATCATGTGCACCTGGCGCGCTGGCACGCGTTTTCTGTCTGCACGCTGCTGGGCTATGAAGCTGCAGGTGTTTGCTGAGACACCTGCACCCAGCCACTGCAAAAGGGCCAAGTTCCATGGACTTTCTTGAGAGGTATTGGCGGCAGGCGTGGCGCGCGCAAATGATGAACAACGGCTGCCTTATGTGTATTGCCAACATCGCGTGACTACACTTTCTCGAATCAAGTCTGGCCATGTCAAACAATTGAATCCCCTCGTGTGAACCCATGCAAGGTGCACAATTTGGTCAGGGAAAATGCTACTCCAAAATAACACCTCAATCCTGTGACCGAGTGTCAGACCAGAACCGTCTGCAGCACAGCCTCTGCCAATGACTGGCCTTGCCTCCAAAAGTGGCACAAAGAATGTGAGGTTCAACTAGGGCTTCCTTGCCTTCCGGACAGCACTGAGTCCAGCATGGCCTTGTCCAGCACTAAGTCAAAGCGCTCAAACCATTCCTTCATATCTGCAATCTGCAACGCCACGGTTTGCCTCACCCTCTCCTTCGGCAAGTCGCTCGCATTCAACGCCTCGAACTGCAGGGCGGCCTGGCCACTTTTGGAAGCCGAATGCGCAAAGAAGGCATTGGCCATTCGCAAGGGCCTTGTCTTTGTGCTTTTCGCGCAAGGCATCTACAAGCTCCGCCTCAGCATCGGAGAAAACATTTTTGGGTGTGCGGGTGGGCGCTGGCCACATTCCACCTGACTCCTGGCTCGCCGCCAAGTGGCACACTGGTCAACCTGCAAGCTGACTAAGGTGACTATGGACACTAACAGGGTCTCTTCATGCCGCTTCTAAGTTGCAGGCGCACACCAGGCTGGAAGCAAGGCCTGGACACTTGCACTGGCAGCGTGCAGCTCACCCAGAACACAGGACCAGATGTTCCTTGTTTCTGTTCTGGCTATCGGCCTGTGCCCCCTGCCCCAGGAGCAACTTCCTGTACATGAGGCAGTAAGAAGCCATGCATTGAGCTCAAGCTCCAGCTCAATCGCTATCAAGATCCAAACAGGCCCCACGTGTGGCACTCACCAGCGGTACTTGAAAAAGCTGAGCGTCTGGTCTAGCACTCTTCTTGCCATCCAACGCTGCCAGTTGTGACCGAGGTATGGAATGCGACACGGCCAAGGGACCTGCGTCCCTCAAGTCAGGCTGTAACCCGTAGACTGGTTGTGCAACATCCGCAGCCGCATCATCCTCCGTGACCTCTTCCTTGATTTCCTGCTTAACCTCTTCCTTGATTTCCTGCTTGACCTCTTCCTTGATTTCGTCCTTGACCTCTTCCTTGATTTCGTCCTTAAGCTCCTCTTTCTCATCCTTGAGCTCAGGCTCGCGCTTGATTTGGCCACCAACTCCCGGCTGCGTGGGCCGCCGGTGCGCCAAGGCTCTGAAATGCTCCTGCACCAAAAGGGCCGCGCTGTCTGCATCCCCTCGATCCACCATGAAGGGCTGCAGCCACTGCGGCAGTTGGGCTGCTTTCCTTCGCGCATTGACTCGTCCTACTTGGGGTTCGTTCAACCCCTGCATGTGACGTGACACCTAGCAATTCAGAAGCCCTGCAACTGTGGTCATGAGTTATCGCTTGCCCTTCTGCGTGCTGGCAGCTTGCCAATGATGAGTTGCGGACCTTGTGCTGTCAAACCTCCATTAAAAACCTGACACTGTGTTACTGTTAAAGTGGCCTCAGCGACATTGTGTGTCATCATTTGGGCAAACCTGCCTACAAAACGCACTTGGCCCAAGTATTCAGGGGCCATGAGGCATTCTCTGCCCACGAAGAAACGGTGCAACACCCAAGAAGGGAAACAAACAACATCGAAGATGCCTGTCAAAAGCTGTTAGTTGCCAGCTGGGGGTCCCCAGCTCGGACCATCGACTGTCCAGCAGCACCAAGGCACCGAAATCCCGAGGATGTCGGATACAACGGCCCAGCGCCTGTGCAACAGCATGCAGTGCCTTGGATTCATACCAGGCATTCCCTGACACACTGCTCAGCCCCCTCGACTGCCAGAAGTCGTTGCAAGCACGCTTCTGCGCAATGCGCTCCTCCGTGAGGTTGGGGAAGGGGATGCCGATACAAACCACCCCGCGTGCAAAGTCATCATCGAAGGACACTCCCTCACTCATCCTGCCACGGTACACTGCCAGCAAAACAGCTTGCCCGTTCTGCAGCACGGCTTGCTCGTAGCGGTTTCTCGCACCTTCATAGACTCGCGCCGCATAAGCTGAAGAGCTCTGACACATCGGAGCAGGCTCCACCACAATCATTCCTTTGGCCTCCCGGAGCTCATCCAGAATGCTTTGTCCTGACGAAGGCTCTTGGGCTTCTTCGGGAACCCGTTCGACAGCTCCGCGGTAGCGCTTCTTCGTTGATTGCCTCGCCTTCCCCTGACCTCGCCGGCCAGACGCAGCACCAAGAGTGTTGTCATCGCCCTTTCTCTGCCAGGCTTCGAGGCATCTCTCCAACAAGTCATATGATGGCAGGAAGACTAGGACCCCTGCTGGTATGGACTTCACGACTCGCAGCAAAGCAGACCCAATAGACATCAAGAACGGCAATCGCTTCCATGCGTGGAAGGTGCATTCAAGCTTTGTGGTGGTCGAAGCAGACAACTGCGACACAGTGACCACTCTGAGCGCCTCTTGTTCAACAACATGGTTGGCTGCGACGGGTGCAAGCGCTCTTGACAGGAAGGTAGGACCCAGCTCCGCCACGGTTGCCGTGAGTGGGGACAGCGTGCCAGACATCAACAGAAAGGCGTGCAGCTCATTGGCCAGTCTTGCCAGGGTTCCCTCCGCACTCATCAGCCAAAGGTGCAGCACAGGTCTCTTTCCTTGTCCTCCTGGCTGGGCCTGGGCCACATACAACTCCGGCTGCCGGGCGGCCGCCGCCAAGTGCCCCACCAGCCCGGCGGCCATCTCCAGCTGCGCCGAGCAGAAGCCGCCGAGGCCTCGGCCGACCACTTCCCGCAGCAGCGCCTCGGCGCGCGGCACGGCGCCGTCCAGGCGCAGCAGAGGCTCCGAATCCAGGCGCAGGATGCGCAGCAGCGCGGGCACCCGGCGGTGCTCCGCCAGGTGGGGCGCAAAAGTCGTGGCCTCCTGGATGTCGGACAAATAATGGCAGAGGCGCTGAAGCAGAGCAGCCAAAGGCCGCACGGCCAGCACAAACTGAGGCCGCTTTGCAGGCACCCGCGCACTGTGTGAGGGTGCCTCTGACGCCTCACAAACAGTGGCTGGCAGGAAAAAGCCTCCGAGCTCTTCGACCGAAGCCTTCGTCTTCGAAGCAACCTGTACGGTCGGGTGCGGCACAGAGTGCCGAGGCTGCTCCTCTCCTATGACACGCTTTACTGCAGAGAGTGCACTCTGCAATTGATCCAAGCTTAGCTCAGCAGAACCAGCATCGCGACACACATTTTCCACGTTGTGGGCCTCATCCAAAATCACAATGCGGCCTGTCAGATCTGCACAACTCAGCCCTGAGGCCTGGCGCACTGACGGGTCCAGCACATAGCTGTATGGACAGAAGACGATCTCTGCATGGCGGGCCAAGGAATGTGCCAAGTAGTAGGGGCAAGAGTTTGTGGACGTGGCAAACCGGGCAGCATCCTCTATGTCCCACGGCTCTGGGCCCCTCAGCATCTCAGTGGCCAGCAAAGGAAGCTCACGTGACTCCAAGCCAACATGAAATTGGCAGGTCTTCTGGCTGCGCGCTTGTCGGCAAGCTTGCCGAATTTGCCCGTCATCATCCGCTTGCAGGACCTGTGAGTTCACACAAAACCCAGCCTCCCTGGAGCCCAGGACTGCAACAATGGGCTGGTATGGGGTGCGCCTGAGCTCCTGCATGGCTTGACGAACTTGGGCATGCGTCCGGGTGGCGTACATGATCTGCGGCGCCGCGCCAGCCTTGGCCATGCGGTGCCTCTGCCAAGCAATGGCAGCGCAAAGCACAGCGGCCGTTTTGCCGGTGCCTGTGGGACTCTCCAAGACGGAATGCTTGCAAAGAGTCAAGGCCTCCAACACGCTCTTCATCACTGCCTTCTGTGGCTCCAATGGGGATGCAAAGGGGAACAACACCTCGATGCCCCCCACGGTGAACTGGCATCCAACATTTGCTTGGACGATTGGGCAGAGATGCCCACTGATCATTCCAGGGCCTGTGATGCAGCCAGAGCCTTGCGCCAAAGACAGGCTTTGAAGCCGCTCGGCCAAAACGTCCACCGGAGTGGCTTTGCCTTGTGCGCCCGGAGCGCGGCCAGCTTCGGCAGTGGCACCCTGGCTCCCTGTCCGCGGCCGCTTCGAAGCCGCTGAATCGCACGAGTCGCGTGGGACGCTGCTGGCGACTTCTTGCTGCTCTGCTCTCACCGCTGCTTCCAACAGCTCGGTGTCGTCGATGTCCTCGAAACCACCCCACTGGTCCTGCTCAAACTGGAGGGCTCTGTCAACATCGTCTTGGGAGGCCATAGCTCTACCAAGGGCATTGCTAGCAGGCTTGCAAGTAAATGGTGCGCTGCCACATTTGCAATAGATTCTGCGTGACAATGCCTCGCTTATGGCGTTGCAAAGGAATTGCAGGAGCTTTATGTTGAGCTTGAATATGCAGCTGCAGCAAACACGGGGCGCTCTGGTGTGGTGGTATGCTGCCATGCAGTTGTCTTGGCGTGCCTCAAGCGTGGCTTACTTGCATGGCTGGCATGCCAGTTACGCGGCAACTGACATCCTGATATCGTAAAATCAATCAAGGGTAGCTCACAAAATGCCAAGCTGGTACAAGGCATAACAAGACTGTCAAAACGGCGCACCCAGGCATCCAACCGCATAGCTTGTCACACTTGAATCCGGGCTCCAGGCCATCTGCTAACAGCTGTTCAGGAACTGGGCTCGTGCCTCGCGACGGCCAGTTGCATGTTGTCAATGGCTTATCTGAGGTTTATCTTCTACCATCCCTCTCTCCAGCAAAAACCATGACACCTATGCACAGCACGTGGTGCATGCTGAGCTTGCAGCCACATCCAAGAACCAGCACTTCGGACCTTTGCGACACAGCAGGTCCCTTGTTTTCTTTCCTTTTTCGATTTCCACTTGGCGACTGGCTCTGGCGAAAGCCAGGCTGAAAGTGTCTCCTGCATGGGTGATTCTAACCTTTTCTGGGCAGAGCTCATGTCCTTCAAGTGCTCCCATTTCAGGTACCTTGGCCACGCTCACGGAGAATCCCGACAGGGAGCCCTTTGCAGCCGGCAGGGAACTGAAGGCTCAGCATCAGGCCAATCAAACCTCGGGCATTGCTTGGTGAGGGGGGAAAAAAACGCTGCAGATCCACTACTCATGGCACACAAGGCATGCGACAATCGCCTTATGGCATCAACTCAGCCAATCGGCGGCTCGAATGCCTTCTCCTTGTACCGCGCCGACCAGTATGCTGGATCTTCATACACCAACCTTGTGATTGAGGTAGATCAGCAAGTGTCCATGAAGACAAACACTAATCAACGACAGCACACTTACAATCAACCAGAAAATCTCATGGCATCATGGCATGAGACTGCGCCTTTGCAAGCACCACTAGGGCCCGGGCTGCCGCACTTCTTGCGCTGGCTTGAAACGCTCTACATCGATTCCTGCGACAAGGTTTGTGCAACTTGCTCTGCCCCTGCCGCAACTCCAAAGCTTCATGTTGCCATGACTTGCGTGTCACACTGCTCCTGCCATTCGTGCAAAGTGCGCGCAACCATGCCGAGTCACCAATTCACATGCAACGTTGCAACTGCCCTTTGGGATGTTGCACCACCATCACATTGTCACGATTAGCATGCATCCAGCGCAACCAAGGGCCAACAAGCTCGGGAATTGAACATGTGTTCCAACTTAATTTATACATGTGTTGTTGGGGAATGCGCGACACCAGTAACTGCTTTTCTGCAGGCCGGATTCCAAAACCAACATTCTTGGATAGAGATCCAACAGTTGCGTGGCCGAGAGTGTGTGCACAGTCAGCATACGAAGGCTTTCCTACACTCACTTTTCGACGTACCCGTCGTGGCCAAAAAGCACAAAAAAAGGAAGAAAAAAACGTTAGCCCTTTTTGCGGCGTACTTTGGGCTGGGGGTTCTTCCAGCCTCAGTCTCGGCAGCGCAGGGCGACCCTGAGCAACCCTCCCTGCAACTCGAAAGCCTATCCTACACATCAAACTGAACTGAACCGACCCTAAACCCTAAGCCAAGCATAGCTTTTCCCCCGAAAGCATCCAGGAAAAAATGCGAACTCGCGAGCAAAAGTAACAAAGACTTCCCAGTCTTTGCACGTCGACGCTGATCGCCAAAACCAGCAATAATCCTGTTTTTTGCACAGCAAACACGCGCCGAAGCCGCCAAGAACAGCAAAAGTCCGCAGATTTTGCACATCAACCACGCCGATCCCCACACAGGGTCGTGCGGCACCTAAAAATGTTTTTGATCCCCGCGCACGTCATTTGTTCAGAGTGGGCTCTGTCCGTCCCACCGCCTGAAATTATAACTTCAATCTCCTGTTCAAGTCTTCTCTGCTCGTGCGAGTTTGTTTCTGCAAGTGTGCTAGTGTTTGTTTCCTCGTGGTGCCAGTTTGCTCATACAAGTTTGCTCGTGCGAGTGTCCTCGTGCAAGTGTGTTCATGACACCCGGCGTGGTCGATGTGCAAATACGTGGAGTTGTTGCTACTTTTTGTGTTTGCAGATGAGTCTTCGCTTTTTCCGACACATTTGATTTTCTTTTTTTCTTCGCACCAGCCAGCTGTTCTTCGAAGAAGATAGCCGTGATCCTCGGCAGCCTGCGGCGGAAGCCTGCGGCGGCAGCTTGCAAAGCGGTGTCGACTCCAACCTGAGAGGAAGGCCATGTTCATGCCATTCACGAGAACATGTGCATCGCACCAGAATACGGGCAAGAAGCTACATGGCGCCCAGCACCGGACGCAGGGACTAGCATGTGGAGGCGGCGCGGCAAGATGAGGTGGAACTGCAGGGCTCGGCCGCGCTTGCAGCAAGAGCAGCGCAAGCGACACAATGTTAACCTGCGGCACAATTCTTGCCCACCACGCAGCCAAAAACTCCGCTCCTAATGCCGGCAGCCTTTCCCTTAAAACGCCACGCGCCGCTCGCTGGGCAGCGCGCGTCGGAGCCAGTTGCACCGAGGCCGTGTGCAACATAGGAGCAGCAGCCAAGCAGCCTGCAGGTTGGGCACGGCGAATGGCAATCAAGCCCGCTTCTGACGCAAGTGACGCTGGACGAAGGTGTGTGCGCCGCGCCGTCAAGATCAAGCATAGCAAGCTGGCTCGGGGAGCAAGGACGCCCAACAGCTGTTGTAGGCCGGCGGCAGCTAGGACTCTGCGCATCTGGCGAAGGTGCTGCACGCGCACGGGTGCGTGCAAGCTGGCGCAGGATTTCTGCAGCCTCGGCGCTCCAGCGGCCCGCTTCAACTGCCAAAGCTACAAGCCGGCATCGCGACTCAGGAGCAAGCAGTTCGGGATACGCGCGTTCCGCGCCCCACACACACGAGGCGGCGCCCTCCGCTCGGCCTTGGTGGCGCCGTGGAACCGCAAACGAAATTAACACACACACACACACACAAGGGCTGTGCCAACTGCATTTTGAGCGAGCTTCAGTCAGCCTCGATCTTGGAAGCATTTTTTTCCACGCACCTTTTTGCCCGCACGAAGCCATGAGTACCACGACTACCGCCGCAAGGGGAGGCGGCTGGGAAGAGGCGCGTCCCCGGCGCCCACATCCGCAGCAGGCCGCGCAGGCGAGAGCCAGGCGCCGCCCAACAAGGTGGACACCACAGCGCGCTGATGCCACGCAACGGCAGCAGAGCGGCGCAGTGCCGCGGGAGCGCGGAGGGATCGGACGTGGACGAGGCGGCGAACGAGGTCGAACGCGCGCTTAGTCGTCCCTCGAGCACGGCGCAATCGTGTTCAGCAGCCCGCGGGTGAGGGTGGCCATTCCGGCGCACAGGCGAGACCAGCGTCACATCGCAGCAAAGGGCCTCGCCGAGGCGAGTGGCGCCATACAGGACGAAGTCCAGACGCCGGCGATCACCTGCGGCGACGCCAGGCGTGGTTGTGTCCCAGCCACTGCTGACACGCAGCAGCATGGTCGCCGAGCACCGCCCAACAACCAGACGCCCCGGCGCCACCACACAACCCATATGTCAACGGCAGCGGCGGCGACATGCATGTGGGCGGGTGGAAGGGTGGTGCCGGCGTCAGTCGGGATGGCGGTGAGCCAAGCCCCGGCTTGGAAGCAAGCCCGATCGGACGGCGACAGGGTGGGCAGCAACTCGCGCTCGCGAAAGTAGGTGTGAAGAACACGAGACGCGCGAAGCTTCCAACCATGTGGCCAGTCACCAGGGTTGCTGTTGTGCGAAACCGCTGATCCAACCGCCTGCGAAGCAGCGACCAGGCACAGTCATAGGCGCTGCGGCCGATTTCAACATAGGACAACATAGGAAGCTGCCTCCAGGCCAGGAAAAAGCTGCACGAACGAATGCTTCGGTAAAGAATCAGCGCCCATATGGGGGCGTCCGAAGATGGGTCCACGGTTTTGGCAGAGTGTTCATTTTTTTTCTCCGCGCGCCTTTTTCCGCAGCATCACAGCAGCTACGAGGTGAAACACAACGAGCGGCGGGCGCAAGCTCAACCGGGCAGGCGGCTCGGCGACCTGCACACCGCCCCAGATGGGCAGGGCATTGGCCACAACCTCCTCCAGGCGGCGGTCATCCAGCACCGGCGCATCGAGGTTGAGGTCGCGCAGGAGCACGTTCTCGGCCACACGGGCGCCAGCCTCGCGGCAGATCCTGGCAGCTGTGCGCTCCAGGGGCACACTGCGGGGCCCTAACACGCCAGCGCGCGCGCACGGTAGTTGGCACGGGGCGCGCCACACAGCAGCAGTATCAGCCACGCCGACTGCAGGTGCGGCACGGCAGGGATACGCTGCAGGAGTGAACGCTTGTGTGAACGCGTGGCTGCCGAGAGGGGACCCGAGGACAACCAAGCTTTGCTGGTGGGGTGGCAGGGACAGGTCGCCCACCCAGCTGAGGTTTTCGGCGGTCCCGAAGGCGTGGACGCCCGGTGGCAGCACGCCGCCGGCGTTCCAAGCGCGAGTCTTCCCCAAGTTAACCTGGATGCCGGCATGCACTTGCAGACGCGCCTGCAAGATGTCGAAAATGGCACGCGCACGGCCGGGCCGCGAGAGGATATAGATGTCATTCAAGAAGGCGAAGAGGACCTCCCCTGGCAGCAGCAGGGGGTCGCCCTGTTCGCCCCCTTCGCCTTGCTCGACGACATGCGCCGCGCCGTTGTCGTCGTACCACAAGTACTGTGAGGCCTGGCCATAGAATTGCCGCACGTACGGCAGAAGCGGAGCAAGGCGCTCGTGCGACGCAAGCTGGGAGAACATGCTCGTCTCGCGGGCCCCACCCCACCGACGGCCGCCGGCCTGGGGTCAGCGTCCGGCACAGGGTCAAACACCAAAGGGCGGCTGCCGCCGCGGGCAGGGCCCGCCCTCGGGCGCCCCTGCCACGGGCTCGCCCGCGGCCACGTCCGCGGCGCCTCGGGCTGGGGGACCGCTCTGGCACAACGTCCTCCGAATCACTGCTGGGAGGCACAGGGGGCACCGCAGGGGTCAGGCGGGAGCGCGGCGGGCGGCGGGCCAGGAGGGCCCTGGCCACGAAAGCGGTCGGCCAACCGGTCGATCTGCCCCGCCCCGCGAAGGCCGAGGAGTTCAACCAGCAACGCTTCCTGCGCGGTCGCCACACGGATGTTCCCGCGGCTGCGCGCCGCGTAGGCGGTCTTGCGCTGCGGTTTCCGCTGGAGTGCACGGCCGGCCGACTGCGGCCCCGACAATCGCATTGGACAGCGAATGTGGGTCAAGGGGCGGACTCCGGCAACAGGAGCACACCGCATCACCCCAGATCGTCCTGGCAGCCGGGTGGTCAGACCAAGCGCGCTGCGCTTCTTCTTGCAGGCCGGCGGCGGTCAGCAAGAAGGGCACGTAGATGCGCGAATTGGTTGCGCCCAGTGCTGCAGCCGGCGGCGGTCCGAAAAAACGGTAGTCATGATTTCGGCTGGCAGCAGTCGTCGGGCGCGGCTCGGCACAGTCGGCGACTGTCGCCTCACTCATGGCGACGTCGCCCGCCTCTGCTCTGCAGCCGTCTCCGTGGCAGCACGGCACGCCGGCGGCAACGCAATTCCCCGACCGCCGCGCGCGCGTCGTGGCACCAGACCATCGGCCGCGCACACACCGCGCAGTCGGGCCACGGGCCAGCAGGGATGGCACGCGCGCACCGCTGGCATTGCCACGGTGGCAGCCACGCAGCTATGCCTGTTTCATGCCGGACGGGCACCGGGGACCACACGGCGGCATCCCTAGAGTCCAACTCGACGAAGTCCGCGCCTCCATGCGGGCCCCGCACTGCAGGCAGCAAAACACCGACACACGCTCGGGCGCACATGGCTCAGGCGCATCGGCAGCCGCTGCCGCAGCCTGAGCACGCAGTTGCGCAACGCAACCCAGGTGGAAAAAGTGCGACGCGCGTGCGGGGAATGCGATGACGGTGGCCGCTCTAAGGCTTTGCGGGTCCAGCGCGTTAAAGCATATGGTGCACACTTGTTCCTCGCCGCCGTCCCGGACCGGCCCGGCGCCAGACTTTCATCTCCGGAGGAGATGGCTGTAATGTCCGGCGCGGTACCCGCAGGGATTGCGGACGTCAGGAGCACAGTCGGCGTACACGGCGTGCTCGGAACAGGTGCTGGGGGCGTAGCCGCTCCTGGTCCCGGAAAGCGGTCTTCGCGGCGTCGCGGGGAGGCGCTGCGACGTCCGCGCTGTGACATTTTATGGCATGGCGCACCTTTTTGGCTTTCTCAATGCAAACGGCGCAAAGGCTCAGAGAGCCAGCACGCTGCGCTCCTTGGGGCGCGGGCCCGCTGTCAACGGCACCGAATCAACTATCTTCAGCCGTGCAAAGGTTTTTCACCAGCGCCTGAGGCCAGAGGCGGTGGAGCTCGAGGGCCAGCCTTGCCCCAAACAGAACACAAAACTTGAGGCCCTCGCGAAGGTGCAGCCTTAGGCGGCGGCTGCCAAGGCAAAGCCGAAACAACACAAAAATCTGAGGCCCGAGCCAGGAATGCGACACGGCGTGCAAAGGACAGAGGCCAGCACACCAGCCACGCAAAGCAAAGCGCGGGAAGCCAAGGGCCTGCGCACCAGCAGCGCGGATCAGCACTAGGGCCCGGGCGAAAAGAAGGGGTAGCCGGTGTAGGCACCTGAGCGCGCACAGGTAAGAAGGAAAACGAGGCCCCGAACGTTTGCCGGCACGCACAGGCCAAAAGCCAGCTCGCCGCAAGCGGGTCCCAGTGCACCAAGGCCTCAGGTAGCTCAGGGCACGGCCAGCGCACTACACGCAAGCTAAGGGCTGAGGGCCGGCAGTGCAAAAAACCAGCTCAGGATAGCTGCGCGCGCAGCGGGGCCTGACAAGCCAGCGCAGCAAGGCGCGAAGGCTCAACTTGCGCTTGTTGTTTGTATTCCGGTGTTGCGGCCAAAACAAAATTAAAAAAGCTCGCTTCGGAAGCCAGGGTGAGCGAAGCCAGCACCCTGCCACACGGGCACCACCTGGAAGGGCCCCAGCACTTGGAAAGGCGACAGCTGCCCCGGGCCCTGCGGCTGGAAGGAGCCTTGGCTTTGGGCAGAGGCTGGCGCGGCCTGGGCCGGCGCCGAGCTGGGGCAGCGGCCGCGACCGTGGGGCCAGCAACGCAGGACAGGCCTGGCGGTGAAGCGCGAAGGGCGACAAATGCTGAGGCCCAAGCGGTGTGGTGCACGGCACGGCGGGTGCCGGGCCAGCAGCCAAAGCGGCGCAGCTGCGGGCCCGTTTGCCGCAGGCGCGGGAGGCGCCACGTGGCCGCGCTTGCTCTCGGCCCACCACTTCCTGCCTGCCTACGGCTGCTCCGAGGCGACCGGAGGGGGGACGAAACCGGGGCCACGTGCTGGATGGCCCCCCCCACCTCTACCCAGAATGCTCCTTCCACGCAGCGACCGTTGAAGGACAGGAGGACACGTGAGGTCTTACGGCCGTGGCAAAGGGGAAACAAAAACTCCACGCGAAAACGCCCGCAGGAACCAAACCACAAACCCCAAACAAGAGAAAAAACGCGGGGCCCCCAGAACCAACGAAAAACAACGTGCCCCCAGGCCACGGCTTGAGCTCTCTCGCGCGCTTGAGCCAAAATGGCCCCGGCAGCCGGGTGTGCAGCTCGCCCCCGTCTCTGCTCAAGTCTTTCCAGCCCGACCCGTGCCAGATGACAGCGATGTTGCTGTTGACTTTCGAAGCGCCCAGCCGGCTGCCAGCGCGCGTGCCATCCCTGCTGGCCCGTGGCCCGACTGCGCGGTGTGTGCGCGGCCGATGGTCTGGTGCCACGACGCGCGCACGGCGGTCGGGGAATGGCGTTGCCGCCAGCGTGCCGTGCTGCCACGGAGACGGCTGCAGAGCTGCTGGCAGAGGCGGGCGACGTCGCCATGAGTGAGGCGACAGTCGCCGACTGTGCCGAGCCGCGCCCGACGACTGCTGCCAGCCGAAATCATGACCTTACCGTTTTTTCGGACCGCCGCCGCCTGCAGCATCTACGTGCCCTTCTTGCTGGCCGCCGCCGGCCTTCTGCAAGAAGAAGCGCCGCGTGCTTGGTCTGACCGCGAGAGAGCAAACCAGCGACGGATAGCGACGGCCTGCAGGGCATCTGTGGACGCAGGGTCGTCCAAGAACAAGAGGACAATCTCGGCAGGTCAGCAGGTCCGGGTCACGGGCTCGGGGTCGGGCGGGATCGGTAAGGTGAAAGCCTGGCGCACTGAGCAGCTTGCAGTGCTCAACGCGAGCGCCCGTGAGTCCGGGGACACTCCCGCGATGGTTTTCGCGCGGGGCCGTGGTAAGCGGCTCTCGGCAGCTGGCGTCCTCTGGAGGCCTTTCCCCGCCACACTTTCGCACACGCCGTCTCGCGGCGGCGCTGCGCCTGAGACTCCGCATTCTCGGCACACGGGTGCCGGGGCGAGAACCGTGGCGTGCGGCCGCGAGGAGTTCACGCCACTTGCCGTGCTGAGAGTCGCGCACTCGGCGCAACAACGCATCCTTGCCCACGGGTCCCGCCTGCACTGGCCGCCCAAGCAGCATGCGAGGCGTTAGCAGGAAGAGTGTCCACACGCGGCGGCGGCTGCGCGATGCGACCGATCCACCACAGCCAGCGCCGCCCCCAAAGCTCGGCGGACCACAGGGCGGAGGAAGACAGAGACAGGAACGTCTTGCAGGGTGGGCACGGGGTGCTCAAACTCCTCCGCGAGGCTGACAACATCCAAAAATCGCCAAGAATTTTCCGGCCAGCACCGAGTCGCGGCGCCTTGCCGATTGGTAGGGCGGCCTGGTTCGGCGGCATCTGACAAATGCGAGGGGGCACGTGGCGAAGGCGGCCCTGCGGCATCAGAGGCCGGTGAAGGCACGCGCGCACGCTGGCAGAGCAGCCGCGGCTGCCTCGCCCAGATACGCCTCTGGCCTTGAGGCCGCCTTGTACAAATTGCGCCAGCCTTTGGTGACGCTTCGCCTTTGCTGCGCGACAGCCTTGCGGAAAAACAACGCGTTTTTTCAGGCCTTTGCGTGGCGCCTCGCACGGCGGCGGGGTTTGGCAGCAGAGCCTGGGGGCAACACCAAAGTGGTGTCGACAGGGAGGGCACTGCAATGCAAGGACAGCCCATCAGCGATGACCTCGAGCCGCCGGTCATAGACGCGGACAACCACCAGGCTGAGGTCGGCCAAGCGGCGTTAGTGGTCACCCGCCCCAGCTTCACGGCACATTCGGGCGGCCGCCCGTTTGAAGGCGCGCCCGCGACTCCGCGCAAAGTCAGAACACGGCCGGCGAAAGGCCCCTGTTGCGACTCCAATTTATGCGGATACAGCAAATGTTCGCACAAAAGGCATCAGCGTTGTGGGCTAGGCGTATGCAAGAAGTACTGCGGTGCAAGTTGGAGGGCTGCAGGCCTCCTGCGCAGTGAAGGCTTAAGGCTGACGCGCGGTGTCTGGGTTTGCGCCATTGAGGCCAGCACGACAGAATGGGTGCGTGGCATCCACTGTCCTGTGCGCCTGGGCGCTCAACGCGGAACCATGCCTTTACTGCCCTGCGGGCAGGTGCCAGGCTAGCACGCCGTACCCTTCTTTTGACTATGCCGCGCCCCGCTTGCTTCGCGCGCCAGGCCGCAGCCGACGGCGGGCCGTGCAAAGTTTGCACAGCGGTGCGTGCATTACAGCGCTCGTCCGCAGCAACCGCCTCCCGGCCTGGTCTGACGAGGCGTTGGGCCGCGCCCTCGAGTAAGCGCCAAAAGCGGTGACAAAGGAGGTGGCAAAGGAGGTGGGCCGAAGGCGGGAGGGACGGCAGAGGTGGCCGCCACCGCGCAGGTGCCAAACACAGACGGCGGACAGCTCACCAAACGGGAGAGGCAGCTTACGGGGCGTTTTGCACGAAGCCACCACACACAACCCAAACAGAACTGGGTGTAAAGCATGGCCACACAAACAGGGCTTCGGGCCCCTCGCGAGGTTGCTTTCGACGTCCCAGCCGTGTCTGCTTGTTCTCTTTTCGGTGGTGGTTTTGAGGTTGCGCCTGGCTTCTTGTTTTGTGTTGGGGCTTTCGCGGCGGGCGCCACGGCGGCTCGCTGAATCAGCGTTTCTCTTCGAACAGAACCTGCACGGCTGTTGACTACTTCTGCCTCCGCTCTGGTGCAGGAAACGATGCAAAATCCCCTGAAAGTGGATACGGGAGCAGGCTACAAACCCGAGTTACACCTCTGTTCCCTAAAGGACCTACAAATAAAGGGTGGACTGTGTGGAGTGATTCGCTTTGGGCAAGTGAAAGAACCAGGCCTAGTTGGAACACACCGTGCCAGCTGGCGGGCCGCGTTTTACCTGGAAACCGCCCAGGCTGAGGCAGCTCCACAATCAAAGGCCCAAAGGCAACAACAAAAAACATCATGCACCCGGAGGCGGAAGCAGATGCCTGTCCCGTTTGCATCTGTGCTTGAACCCGACCCTGCGATGCCGAGAGGCGAAGCTGCGCCCGAGGTTTGGCAAGGCCTGCTAGCTGCAGCATGCAAGCGGGCTTGAGTTGGGTTCCTTACAGCTGCGGCTGGTACAGTTGCCGTTCGTGCACTCGTGACACCATAGCGGAACTTCGGGATCCAGCGGCGCAACATACCACTCGCCCGTCCATCTTCGGGCTCCAGCTGGATGAGCCTGCTCACATCCTGCCTGAGGTTGTCCTTGCTACTCTGGGGGCAGTAAGAATGGTGCTGTGCCAGGACCTTCGGGGCTGGTGGGCGGCATCAAGCAATCTCATACCATCAGACGCAAGTCCACGTAGAGTTGCTGAGTACATCTGACGCAAATGGACCGGCACACCTTGCATTCCAGGACGGGAGCGGTAAGCAGGGCGACCCGCTGAAGCCTTTTGCCCTGGTTTTTTAATTGATATGTTTTCTCCGTTGGGGGCAGGGCTGCGTACACGGGCGTGGGACGTTCTCGCGTGCCCGCCGGCGCCTGGGGTTGCGACCTTCCAACCCTGCCACGGAAAACAGGCGCAAAATGAAATTGAAAACTGTTGTGCCAGCGCAAGGCAAGGCAAGGCAAGGCAAGGCAGACCGCCTCGGTGCACGCTGAGCCTAGGCTCACGACGTGGGAGTGCATTTCGGGCGTCGAAGGGCTGCAGCCAAAACCAGGGGCGGGTTGCCACACCACGGAGCCCTTTGCGCTTGGCACCGGCGATGTGGTTGCCTTTTCTGCGAGCCCATGTACAACTACATCCAAGCCTTTGCTGGCGGAGAGCTGCACACGTGCCATGATAACTCACTTGCGCTCCTGTGCTAGGTGCCTGCCAGCACGGTGTCAATGAAAGGTTTGCTCCGTGTCTTGAAGGGGAGGCCCCGCAAGTCGACGTGGCGACGCCGCTCCCAGACCTTGATTGCGCATCACACGCACCGCGGCACAAAGCTCTCAGTGCCAAACAGGCTTTCCTTGAGAAGCGTTGCTGACGCGCCTTACATGTGCCGGGAGGCTGGCGCGCATCTGTGCGAACAAACGATCATAAACCTGATAAACCTGAAGGTGGCCGTAGTTGGGCGAGACAGTCCGAGGCAGGGGAAAGGGACCTACGGCCAAACCTGCACTTGCAACCCGATCTGCACTCGCCACCTTGTCCACAGCGACAGGCTCCGAAACACACATACGAGTCGGCAAACGGGGGACGATGCTTTTCATTGATGCTCGCTTCCCCCTGGCGCTGAAGTTCTCTTTTTCAGCAGGCTCAAGCTGACGTTTCAACCGGTGCTCAAAATGGAGAAGAAACCTCTAAAGCTAAACCCAAAAACTCTACCCTGAAACACTGAAATCCACCTCTCAAGCTGAAACCTAAACCTCGAAACCGGGAAGAACAAACTGAAACCCCCAAGAGCCTAGGCTAAGCTGCAAAACCGTTTCAAGTGTTCAATTTGATCTTCATTGGTGCCCAATTATGCAAGCTCTGGGCTGATGCTTCAAATGGCGAGCAGCAACCTCTATAGATCAAACCTAAACCCTAAAACTCTGAAAGACTGGCCCGAAAGCCACTTTAGAAGTTCGCCCCATTGAATTGTGTAGCCCTTACAAACAAACAAAAACCTCTAGCAGGGACGGCAACGTCAGAGCGCGCATGTGAGGAGCTTCGCATTCGCTCACACTGAAAGGGCAAGCCATAGGGCTGCTGGCTGGCATGTGCGATTCCAAGTTGTGGCAGTGTCATATTGCTGTCCCATGCTATCCCACAACATCTCGCAAAACGCAAGCCCAAGCACAGCTCGACAATGCTCGCGCAAGAGTCTTGTTTTGGAGAATGCCACTGGTGAGTTTGCTTCCTTAGCCCATGCAAACAAGAGGGCTGCCGCGCGCCGCCTGTTTAGGCCGGAAGCACGCCCCCATTTGCCTCGGATGCAATAACTTAATGTGAATATTGCCTGCAAAGAGTAGAACCTGAGAACCTGCAAACCCAACTCTGGAAACGCTGAAGCGCTGAAATTTGAACTTTGTTGCCATTAGCCTCTCCACACTGAAATGATTCTGACACCGAGCAGCACCTCAAACCCAAACCTTGAAAGCGGAAAAAACACTAAACCCTAACACTGTGTGTGTGTGTGTGTGTGTTTTTTCTTCTGCTGTATTTGCAGCATTATTGACATATTTTACACTAGCCGTTCGACCAACATCCCCAGCATCACCAGCAAATCAAAAGAAAGAAAAGAAAAAGTAGCAGGCGGGTTGGCGGGGTCGAAAAAATGATGATTCAAATAGGAAGGCATTTCAATTCCTGTAAAATAATCTACAAAGTAGTGGGGGGTTCGGGGGGCAGCAGCCCCCCCACGATGTTCGAAGAAGTGATGATTCGATTAGGATGCAAATAAATCTCTGTCGAAAGTCCAAAAAGTGGCGAGGGGGGGGTTGGGGGGGGGGCAGCAGCCCGCCCCATGATGTTCGAAGAAGTGATGATTCAATCAGGGCTGCAATTAAATTTCTGCAAACAATCAAAAAAATAGCGGGGGGGTTG
Organism: Effrenium voratum; assembly: GCA_963377175.1. Classification (NCBI taxonomy): domain Eukaryota; class Dinophyceae; order Suessiales; family Symbiodiniaceae; genus Effrenium; species Effrenium voratum. The sequence goes on from CAUJNA010003616.1 coordinate 1,259,482, forward strand.
GGGGGGGGGGGCGGCAGCCTTCCCCATGATGTTCGAAGAAGTGATGATAGGGGTGCAATTAGAACTCTGTAAAAGATCAAAAAGCAGCGAGGGGGTTGGGGGGTGCCCCCCTCCATGATGTTCGAAAAAGTGATGATTGGAGAGGAACTGATGCTGAGGATGCAGGAAGCCAAGCCAAAAAGCCCGGAGAGGAACTTGGAAAGCAGAGGCTGCGAAAAGCCAAAGCCACCAACAACCCAGCGAAAAGCCGCAGAGTCCAGAAACTCCGCGCCAAGGGTGTGGTTTTGCCATTTCTCGGGGAAACAGTTCTTTCAAAGCTCCAAGGCGACCTTGCCAAAACCCTTCAAAGAAAACAAGGATGTGTCATCTGTGTTCTGCCATCCTGAAATAACCCCATCCAAACTCTGGGTTTCTTCCAAACAAAACTGTAGAGCTGGTTCAACTCGGTCCAATTATACAAAGTTGTGGAACAGAAACATCCTTACTTGTTGGCTGCCCATATTCGGGCTACATTGTTCAAATCTTTATGGCTTGCAGCGTTGGGAATGCACAGGATGCGAACAGCCAAAAAGCCAGCAAAAACCGCATAAACCAAGAAGCCAAGAAGCCGAGAAGCCAAGAAGCCAAGCCAAAAAGCCAAGAAGCCATGGAGCCAAAAGCGTGCACGGTTTGCCTTTTGCCTGAGCTTTTACGTGCATCTTGCTTCTGGTGGTGTGCTTTGGATGTTGCCTGTGTCTTTGGTGCCTCAAGAAGATCAGACCCACCTTCTGAACGATCTGGATAGCCCGATACGCGTCCCGACAGCACCAATCATCCTTCATACCGTATCTAGGGCTGAATGAAAACAAATCGGACGAGTAAGGAAAAATGGGAAGCCTAGAAACATGACAGCAAACGCTGCACTGACACCAAGACGCTGGTGATGCTGGTGATGATGGATGCAGGCGATGCTGAAGATGCTATGGATGCTGAGGATGCTGAAGGCTAAATTTCCCACAATGCGGGCAAACAAGTCCAATTTTGATAAAGATTCCGCCAGAAGCAGCGAGCCAGACACAAAACCCTACATACAGGCGCCTTCACATTTCCATCCTTGAGCAGAACTCCCACCACACTGTTCGGCCTATGACGTTGAAACACGCTCGAGTTGTGTTTTTCGCACAAGCAAATACTGCACAGGGAAAGTGAGCAGCAATCGATTATGCCGACAATTTGTTCGCTTTCTTGGTTGTGCCCGAAACAACTGTAAAGCCGGCACACCTGCAAATATTCGTCATAAATCGCAGCCACTTCTCTTCTATGTCCCTCACATTAAAGCTGTTGTAATTGCATGCTGACAATCTCAATTTTGAGTTTCCACTCGGGAGTGCTGAACCTGCCGCATCATGTTGCGAGCATGATTTTTGAGTGAGTTTCCGGCAAGCCCTGCCGAAAGCTATCCTCAGCGACCACTTTCACGCAGGCCACAAGTTACCTGTGCCCTGCCAGCAGTGAAGAAATCATATAACACAAGTATTTTGGTGTTTTTAGCTGATTTTTGTTGATTGTCTTTTCCCGTAAGCAGTGCGAAGGGTTCTTCTTGTAAAAACGGCTGCAAACTTCGAGGAATTATTTCACCTGCCAACTCCTCATGCCAACTTTTCGAGAGTTACTTCACCTGCCAACTTCTCATGCCAGCTTTTCGAGAGTTACTTCACCTGCCAACACCTCACGCCACTTTTTTGAGTTTTTCACCTGCTAACTTCTCATGTCCAAGTAGGCCAGCCAACTTTTCGAGAGTTATGTCACCTGCCAACTTTTCATGCCAACTTTTCGATAGTTACTTCACCAGCCAATTTATCATCTCAACTTTTCGGGTGATATCTCATTTTCCTTTTCGCACAGGCTATCTTTCCGGGCGTTACTTCACCCAACGTTGGAATCCTGTTCCGGCTTCCAGCCAAAAGGGAACAACCATGAAAAAGGAATCCCGACCGACCCAAAACGCTCCGCTCCTTTTTCTACAGGTGTTGCTCAGAAGTTCAGGCTCAGGGGTGCAGGAGGAGTGACAACGCGCGTCCACTCCCTATCCCCGCACCCCCATGCGAACTTCTGAGCAACACCTGTAGAAAAAGCGGTCGGGATTCCCTTTTCATGGCTGTTCCCTCTTGGCTTGAAGCAGTGAACAGGATTCTAACGCTTGGGGTTCTTCCTTTCCCCCGTGTTTTAATCCTGTTCGAATCTTCAGCCGCGTTGCCGTTTATGCTTCAAGCCTTTTTTGAGGGACATGCCTCGAGGGTTTGACCCCTCTTTGTTTTTCGCCCACTCTTCAAGGTGGGAACCTCAGCAGGACCTATCAGGGGTCCCGCCAGCAGATATTCTCTTGTTGGCTCAGTGCCAACACACAGGTTGCACGCAGCTTTTTGTTGTGCCAGCATGCTTCCTGTCTCACACCTGAAAGGTAACACACCTACGCATTGTTGACCTGGGAGCATCTGTGCAGGCTCCAGGCTCAGAAGGCCCCGATAAGAGCTAACCATCTGGGTCTGCTTGCGGGCGCATGCTCTTCAAGCGATGATGTGTCTTCCCAAAGACATCGAAGTGAAAGGTCCCGCGCACTGCTCCTAGCCTCAAACCAAGAACCCAGAACCCAAAAGCCGACTGCGAGGCGCACACCTTTTTTTCCGGGTTGCTTGGCACTTTCCTAGGGCACTGCGGTGCACCTAGGACAAGGGGCGAGATGTTCCCCCCCCTGTGAAAACAAGTCGCAAGACATGCGTGTCCTTGCTGAAATGTGCCGATTAAAGGTGCGGCATGCGTGCCCACACCTGCACCGGAGGGCCAGCGGCCCAACAATGCGATCAGGGCCCAGACCGCGGGTCTGGGCCCTGACACAAGGCTGAGAGTGCGCTCCCAGGGGGCTCCAAGTTTGGAAGCCTGACCGGGAAGCCTAAGCAAGCTTAGGGCTTAGAAGGGTTGGGTGGGTTTCAAAACGAAGCCAGGACTGCAAGTCCTAAACGTGAGCTTGAGGGCCAGGAGCACCAAACGGCGGCGGCGTAGGAGATTCACCCCCGACCTATAAACACAAGGGAAAAGAAAACCCTAAGCGTCAAAGGTCCCGCGCACTGCTCCTAGCCTCAAACCACAAAGAACCCAGAACCCAAAAGCCGACTGCGAGGCGCACACCTTTTTTCCGGGTTGCTTGAGAAGGTGGCACTTTCCTAGGGCACTGCGGCGCACCTAGGACAAGGGGCGAGATGTTCCCCCCCTTCAGTGCTTCCCAAGGCAACCCCGGAACAAGGCGATTGAGGCCAACGCGCAAAGTCCCCGCGGGGTTGCGCCGGGAGTGCGCGTGCAGGCCACGGCGCTGCCTTTTTTTTTGCCTTTTTTGCTAGGCGGCACTGTTTGGCCGCTGCATCAAGCCCCAGCCGTGGCGTGAGCATGACACAAGATATGTGAGACATGGGTGGTCGAATAAGACGAGCCACCAACCGATTGAAAGGCTCGCGAGGCACCAAAAGCCGTCAACAAAGAAGAACCCAAAAACCGCAACAGGGGGAACAAAACCAACCCCAAAAAGGCGGGCCGAAAAAGGCGCCACTCCGGCGGACAATGTCCAGATGTGAAGGCACATCCGATCGCTAATGAGTGTCAAATTGGATCAGACTATCAAACATCCTTCCAGAAAAGTAGGTGCAAAAATCCGGCAGCTATGCAGCAAGGAGTCCATTATAAAAGCACAGCTCAACATGAGCCGTGATGGCATCCGAATATATCACACCACCGTGCACAAGCAATAAGAGATGCGGCGCAAACTGATGGCCTATCTGGCCTTCAGCAAAGCACGTCGTAGCCTGTCACGCATACCCCTGCGGCTCTGCGGATTCTTTCTTGTCTTTGTCATTAAAGTCACGGTCACAGTGCAAGTCATAGGGCCCAGGATGCATGTCAATGACAAAGTTGAGAGTAGTCGGATATCCCTGCTTTTTCGAGCATGCGTGGGCTAGTTCAACCGTACGCTGTCCGTGTCGCAAGCCTGGTCGGGCCGCGAATCCTTGGCGAGCACGGTAGAACCCCAGGACCCGAAGAGATGTGGGTGACAAGGAAGATGGTGTCAAATCTACAGGCGTCAAATTATACGTAATGACGTTCTGCAGGTGCGCCACAGTCATTTGCAAGTGGGAAATCTGTTCCTCTAAGGCCCGATATATCAGGGGACAAGCGACCGCTTCAGTGGAATCAAATGGGACATACTGCTGGATCTGCGTCTTACGACCCTTAACTCGTCTCAATCCGGACACGCAATCTCAGGCTGAGCGGAAGGCGCCCCACTGCCTAGAGGAACACTCGAAGCCTGTCCCGGTGCAGAACAATCCTTGCCACCAACCCCCTGTAAAACAGGATTTTCTGCTGGCGTATCGCCGCTGCGTGGAGGCTGTTCGGGTTCAGCAGGCCTCCACCAGCCAGGAACTTCTTGCGGCCGTGAACCAAAATACCAAATAGAGCGTCGTTCCATGGCAACCACCCATGAAAGACGGCCGCGGCTACGAAGCGTTCAAATGGGAAAACCCTCCACAGCCACCCACTTGATGCAAATGTTGCGACAACACGTTTTCCGTAACATGAACAGACATGGTTGCCAAGACACCCGTTCACGAGACACTCAAGCTCCCTAAACTGGGAGTGTTCCACACAAAACACCCATCTCTTTAAAACAACCATTTTCCACATCTGGAAAATGCGGGCCAGTGATGTTGTAAAACGTTCTCATGCTAGCGCATGAGCACTAGCGTGAAAGGGGGGAGCAAAGGGGGATGTCAAATCGGGCATGCAAGGCAACATGAAATCCGGCTGGAATGCGTCGCCCCATTCTGCATTTGTGGCGTCCAGCGCCTGCCCGAGTAGGTCCATTCGGATGACGTGTTGGGCACTGGATGGTCTAGGCACTTGCCGGAGTACGCACGGCTAGAAGCTGACGCGCAAGCCGAAGCCCCTCAAGCTCCCCCAAAGCCCCCCCTAAAGCCCCCCCTTACTCCCCTAAGCGTACTCGCTTCCGGGCTAAGCCCCTTTAAGCCCTCTTTTGGTCGGAACCTTAAGCCCCCTTCAGTCCCCCCTTAAGGCCCCCCTAAAGCCCCCTTTGCCCGTGGTGGGCCCGCAATGCTTTCGACTCTCTTCTCTGCGTCTCTACAGCTTGCACGGCCTCTGCGTCTTTACAGCGTTGCCCGCCAATCAATGAGCTTGTCCGTCGAGTTGGGGCGGGGGTGGCGGCGCCTGGTGGAAGATTTCGCTGGGCGCGTGGCCGGGGTGCGAAGAGGCGCAGAGACGTCATCGTTCCAGGATCTCGAGCCCATCAAGCCTCTTCTCAGCAGTTCGACTACCGCCTTCAAATGTCCAGCTGCTTTGAGGATGTCAATGCGACAACGCTGGCGCGAGCGCTCGGCCGGCCGCTGGAAGACTAGGAGCGTAGTAGTAAGGAAAGGCAGCTTATAGGGACCTAATTATTTTGGTTTTTTGGTCCAAAAACCCTGCAAAACTGCATAATTTTCAACCAGCTGAACTCGTCACCAGCGATGTCACCGCTTCGTCGCCGCTCCGTTTTTGGTGCAAAAAGCGCTCAAAACGGCCAACTCCGAAAAGTTCGTTTTTTCGTGTCAGACGTGAAATGTGGTGCCTGAGCCTCCAAATTCGCTCGTTTTCGGTCAAAATCGGGCTCCAGACGCTCGCTGTGCTCTGGATTCCGCTTTCTGCCCGGAAAAGCAGGCAAATTCCATCCCGCTGAGCTTGTCACCGTTCGCCACCGCTTCGTCACCGCTCGCCTTTGTCGAAAAAGTGCGCAAAAGCGGCCCAGTTCCCGAGTTTCGGAGTCGCAGGGTTTTCCGCGGCCCTGCCGAGGACCTTGCTCGGAGCGCGGCAGCCCGCCGAGGTTTCGGCTTGTGACACGTCAGCCTGCCGAACTTGTCACCGCCTTTGTCACCGGGGTCTAACACGACAACCTGCCGAACTCCCAATCTTGGCAAGTTTGAGTCAATATTGAAACGGCTTGATTCATTAATGGGCAATATTGGTTCATCAATGGCAAAGCTAGGGCTAGAACTCAATTGCCAAAGCGGCAATTTGTGCAGAAACCGCCACTCGATTCCGAGCTCATTTGGTTCCGAAGCGATTTGAAGGACAGCCGCTTGATGCTGGGACCTTGGCAGCACCTTTGCTCCTTGCTTTGAAACAATCCGCCTGAACCACAGCATGCAGGCCTGAGCGCGCTCTCGGCAGCGGCGCGCGCCAAGGCCAGCGTCACAACTCGCGGGGCGCTTACGCCAGGCTCCGCGCCCTTCAACCTCGTGATGGAGTTCCTCGTGGGGCCCCCGCCTCTGGGGCCCGCTCCGACGCTGCCGCTGCGGCTGAGCCGATGCTGGGCGCAGACTGTCGGAACCGAAAAAAAAAGATCCCGAGCTCTCGCTTTCTCGCTTTCTCGCTTTCTTGATAATACTTATTATTCGATCCGCCGCAGCTGCTCAAGATGACTTCATCGATGGCCTTCCGGTGCGTGCAGGCATGGCTTATGGAGAAGCCCGCTACAGGGCCAAACACAAGGTGACCCGCCCGGAAATCAAGGTCGGGGATATGGTTCGGATCAGGGTTAAGCCGATCGAAAGCAGGGGCTCCTACAGGGTCAACGAGATAGCCTGGAGCAAAAGGTATACAGGGTAGCCTCCGCCGAAGCGGGAAGATGGGGGCAAGGTTTGGGTTGGAGGGGTGGCCGGAGAATTATCTTGTCGCGCTCCCGCTCCTTGCAGCGTGGATCTCCTTATAGAGGTGATCGATGAGACGCCGGCGGTACAGACGCTCGGCCTCAAGCAGCGCATCCTCGCGAGGCCGCGTGGGAGTGTCCTCGCCCACCCACGCCCACGGTGCGCGTGGCCAGGACCACGCTGCAGCTCTCCTAGGCGGCCACCACCTCGTCGGCCCCTCCGTCGTCCGGAAAGCGCACGGCTATTTGCAGGGCAGAGGCTGCCTCCGTGACGCCGAGCTTGTCCACTTGTGCGATGGTGTAGTGGCTGAGCAGCGCGGCTGCGATGCTCGAGGCCGTTGCCGTGTCCTGGTCTGCGGCCGAGCGGTACGCCACCAGCGCCGAGGTGATTTGGTTGGTTGTGAACACGTCCTGGTCCGGGCCCGTTCTGTAGGCCAGCAGCGCGCCCGCGATGGCGGCCTGCGTCTGCGTGTCCTGCGCGCTTGCCGTGCGGTAGTCTCCCAACAGGGCGTCTACCTGCACCAAGGTGTAGTAGGCCAGCATGGCGGCCTGCGCTCTCTCTTTAGAGGGGGTTTCCCACATGGATTCTGTTCTACCTGAGAGGCTCCTAGCACTCGTCCGTCCAGGAAACTGACCTCGTTCGAAGTCTAAAACGCTGTGCGGAGGCGTGTGGCTGCAAAATAATGACCCCTAGATGTGCTTGCAATTTGGCTCCAGGTTGCATGTCAAGCGAGCCAACCTTTGCAGGGCTAAGAAAAAACAAAAAAAAAAGGAAAAAAGGGGTCCCAAAAAAAAAGTCCCAAAAAAATGGAAAAAGGTTTCCTTTGGCAAAGCTTGACATCGCTTGAAATGCAACCTGGAGCCAAATTGCTGCGCATATCTAGGGGTCATTATTTTGCAGCCACACGCCTCCACGCAGCGTTTTAGATTTTGAATCCTTCGCAGGACGAGGTCGTTTCCTGGACGGACGAGTGCTAGGAGCCTCTCAGGTAGAATAGACTCCGTTTGGGAAACCCCCTCTAAAGAGAGAGCTTGGCCTGCTCTGCAAAGAAGCGTGCTCTGCACAGGAGCGCGCTCTGCAAAGGAGCGTGCTCTGCAAAGGAGCGTGCTCTGCAAAGGAGCGTGCTCTGCAAAGAAGCGTGCTCTGCAAAGAAGCGTGCTGTGCAGAGGAGAGTGCTCTGCAAAGGAGCGTGCTCTGCAAAGGAGCGTGCTCTGCAAAAGCGTGCTCTGCAAAGAAGCGTGCTCTGCAAAGAAGCGTGCTGTGCAGAGGAGAGTGCTCTGCAAAGGAGAGTGCTCTGCAAAGAAGCGTGCTCTGCAAAGGAGCGTGCTCTGCAAAGGAGCGTGCTCTGCAAAGGAGCGTGCTCTGCAAAGGAGCTCTGCAAAGGAGAGTGCTCTGCAAAGAAGCGTGCTCTGCAAAGGAGAGTGCTCTGCAGAGGAGCGTGCTCTGCAAAGAAGCGTGCTCTGCAAAGGAGAGTGCTCTGCAGAGGAGCGTGCTCTGCAAAGATAGTTGTGTGTCTTCGCGCGGCGCAGTCTGCAGCGGAACTCCACGCGGGCAGCAACCAAAAAATGGTTGGTACCTGTTTCCAGTTCCGAGGCACTTCGAAAACACAAGTGCCACTTGTGTTTTCGAGCATCACATTCCTGCCCGGCATCGGAGGCTTCGATACCTAGCGCGCCACATTCCTGCCGCGCTACCTGCCCGGCATACAACCTCCCGGCCGCGCCACCCGGCGGTGGCACGTTGAGCCAAAATTGGCTCAAGGCGGTGTCCATCCTCGACATTTTTTGTGAGGATGTCAGGCACTTTCTGCAGAGGCGCGACCCTGGCCACGCCAGCCCGCCGACGTGGCTTCGATACCTAGCGTGCCAGGCACGCAGCTGATGTCGCATATGTTATCACCAACTACGAAGCAGTGTCCCATTATATCGGACACTGGCTCCAGGCTGCATTTCAAGCGAGCCCCCTGCCGCGCCACATCCCTGCCTGGCATAGAAGCCTCCGCTGCCGCGACACCTGCCCGGCATAGAAGCCTCAACCCGGCCGCGCTTGCGCCACCCGAGGTCCAGGAAAAAAGAATCCAGTTGTCCCGTGGGGGGACGACTGTAGGAAAAAAAATTCCAGTTGTCGCGTGGGACGACTGTACACCGGTCAAATCATTGTAGCCACGGAACTTCCAAAAAACCCTGGCGCGGGCCTGGTGCGGGCCTGGCGCGGGCCTGGTGCGGGCCTGGTGCGGGCTCCAAGACCGAAGCCGCGGAGCCGGCCTCGCTCCAAGACCGAAGCCGCGGAGCCGGCCTCGCTCCAAGACCGAAGCCGCGGAGCCGGCCTCGCTTTCCGGACTGTGTCGCGGGGTGACACGTACTTGCGGAGAAGCTTTTTCCAGGGGCCGACTTTGCGCAACGACTCCTAAGGAAAACATGTTTGAAGGACCTGTCACCGGCAACATCCCGGAGGTCCTGGACAACGGAGAAATAACTGACGGCACGCACGTCACCGCAGGGCAGCTGGCCCTCGCTCTGACACCCTACGCGCAGCTGGCCTCAAAGCTGGACAGCAGCGCGCTGGCGCCGGCAATTGCGCTTCTGGCCACGGCGGCGGCCCTGGCCACCACGGACGGACAGGTGGCCGCTCACGGAAGCAGCATCGCAGCGCTGCAGAGCTCCCTGACCACAGGTCTCTCCAACAAGGCAGACCAATCAGCCTTCGACGTGCTGGAGGGCGTGGTGGCCACGAAGAGCACCCCGGACGAAAAATACAGCACCACGGCGGCCATGAACGGCTCCATCGCCTCTGCCAACAACGCCACGCTGGCCACGGTGGCCGCCAACTACGGCCTCAAGACGGTGGTGGACCAGCGCTCCCTAGACATAGCGGCAAGGATCACGCCGCTGGACGACACCAAGGTGGCCAACGCTCTCCTGGGGGCCGTGTCCGCCGCAGCGCTGGCCTCCGAGCTCGCAAGCCGAGACGCCTCCATCTCGGGGCTGCAGGCCTCCAAGGCGGACGCCTCCTGGGCGCAGTGGCCGCGGCAGCCCTGGACGCCGCCCTCGCCGGCAAGGCGGACGCCAGCGCGCTGGCCTCCCTGCTCTCCACGGTGGACGGGCTGGACACTCCACTGGAGGTAGACACCAAGATAGCAAATGCCCTGCTGGGTCTCGCCACCGAGGTCTTCGTCGCAGCGCAGCTTGCTAGCCGCGACGCCAGCATCACGGCACTCCAAAGGCCAAGGCCGACGCGACGCTGCTGGCCTCGTACGCCACGAACGCCGCGCTCTCGGCCAGCGAGACCACGCTCCAGAGCGCCCTCGACACAATCCTCGCGGAGCTCGCCGCCCTGCGGCTTTCCGGCAGCGGCGGAGTTGTTAACGCGCCGGCCTGGGCGGGCTTCACTACTTGGGAGCTCGTTCGCGGAAGCAACGTCGTCCGCAACCTGCATCTGGAGGCTCCTCTCTCTGCTGCGCTGGCCAACGGCGACGACACGCTGAGCATCACGGCGGACTGCTACTCCGTCGCGGCGGCGGACGCGGCCCTCGCGGCTGCGCTGCTGGCCTACTACACTTCCTCGCAAGTGGACGCCCTGTTGGGAGACTACCGCATGGGGGCAGCGCAGGACGCGGAGACGACCGGGGCCATCTCGGCCGCGCTGCTGGCCTACTACACCTCCTCACAAGTGGACGCGCTGTTCGGACGGCGAGCGTGCAGGACACGCAGACGCAGGCGGCCATCACGGGCGTGCTGCTGGCCTACCGGACGGGCCCGGACCAGGACGTGTTCACAACCACTGGGCGAGGTGCTGCTGGAGCCCACGCTCACCACATTAGGAAATTTTCTGGCGCGCTCCAACAGCCAGAGCTCCGTGGCCTCGGCCAGCTTTGCGGTGGGAGGCTTCCAGCTGGAGGGCTACGCCATGAGCGCCTTCGCCTGGAACATTGCGCGCACCTACACCCTGACGCCGGGGGAGACGCTACTCCTTCGGCTGCCGGTACCGGCTGGGCACGGCCTCCAACTTGGTGATGTACGTCAGCGCGGCCGACAACGACTACGTGGGCGTCACCGGCACTTTCCTCGGCACGCCCGGGAGTCTGGAGCACGGCGCGGCTGGACTTCTCGGTGCCGCCGGGCGGAGTCGCGAAGCTGCACTTCGGCGCCTTCGGCTGGTGCAGCAGTCGGCGGGCACGCTGGACCTGTACAGCCTGCAGATCAGGGCCAGCGCCTTCGAGGGAGAGTCTGTCTCCGTGACGGACCTGCTGGCCGACTCGCTGGCCCTCACGGGCTCGGCCACTCTGGACGGGCTCACCGCGCAGGGCAACGTGGGCTGCGACCAACGACGTGAACTGCACGGACGTGTTCACCACGGGCGTGGACGCCTCGGGCGCAGTCTCCTGCGCTGCGCTCACAGCCACCGGCGCCGTCGCCGGAGCCACGCTGTCGTCCACCGGCGCCGTGTCGGGCAGCTCGCTGAGCATCACCGGCGCGGCCAGCGTGGGCCTGCTGAGCTCCGCCACAGGAATCACCGGCAGCACACTCACCATCAACAACACGGCCAACGCCGGGAACTTCACCACGGTGGGCGACGTGTCCACGGGCACGCTGACGGCCTCCGGCGCAGCGACCGCGGCGAGCTGCGCAGCCACCGGGGCGCTCACGGGCGCCACGCTGACCATCACCGGTGCGGCGTCCGCGGGCCCGCTGGACTGCGAGAGCCTGGACTGCACCTTCACGGCCACGAGCGGCGGAGTGTCGACGGGCAGCGTGGTCTGCGGCGACGTGACGAGCTCGGGCACGGTCTCCGCGCCGCAGCTCTTCGCGTCCAACACGCTCACCGTGACCAACACCTCCGACTTCTCGGACGATCTCTTCCTGACGAAGAACTGGGCGGGCTGGAGCAAGCGAGGCTCTTCGTCTGCGCCAGCGCCTCGTCGTTGATGATGATGAGCTCGCACTGGTGCGTCCCACCGTCCCGCTCCAGGAAGACCCTGGCGCTCTGGTTGCCCAGCAGCCGCAGCTCCGGGCCGCTGTCGGGGGCCGCGCTGTTGTTGGACACTTGCATCGACGCAGCTGTCCTTGACCACGAACCAGAGGAACCCCGGCTGCCTCGTGATCGCAGGCAACACGGGCAACGTGGTCTGCAACACGAGCTTCACGAATTTGTCGGACAGCAGGGTGAAGACGGAGATGGCTGAGGCCGACGTGGCAGAGCTCAAGCAGCTCTTTGACTCCGTGGAGGCCAAGCAGTACAAGCGCCCGGACATGAACGAGGACCTGAGGCTGGGCTTCGCCTCGGACGACTTCGCAGGAACAAAGTGGAAGAACCTGACGGGCACCGCCCGGTGGAGCGACGGCACGGAGATGGTCACCCTCGACTACTCGCACCTCACCAGCGTGCTGTGGGGGGTGTGCAAAGGCTTCCAGGCCCGGCCACAGCGGGGGCCGAAGAACAAGTAGTGCCAGCAGGCCTCCCTGCGTCCAGGGAACCTTGATCAAGCCCCTTTTTGGGGCAACAAAGTTGTTTTTTAAAATGGAGGCGCTGAGGGACCTGGCCGACGACTTCAACGTGAGGGACCCGCGGAAGCTGTACCGACTTGCGAGGCAGCGTGACCTCGACGTGACGCAGGCCATGGCCTTCGAGGCGCTGAAGGCCGACGTGGGCCGGCAGGTGCAGGCGCCACGGCCGCGCGCGCTGGGCAAGTCTGCCGCCGAGGGGCCGAACGACCGGCTGCAGGCCGACCTCATTGACTTCAGCCAGAACACCCGGGGGAAGACGAGGTACGGCCTGGTGGTGATCTTCACCCGGGAGGCCTCTGCAGAACAAGAACGCCGAGTGCACGAAGCGGCCCGAGGACCGCAACACCACGGCCGTGGTGGACCGGGGCATCCAGACGCTGAAGAAGGACCTGGCCACGAGGGTGGCGCGCAGGGGCGGGCAGTGGAGCGACCACTTTGAGCGGGCGGCCGGGGCCTACTACGCCCGGCCGCACGAGACGGTGTACGGCGCGCCCGAGGATGGGGTCCTCCAAGACAACGCCGACAAGTTCCAGCACAACAAGGACCTCACGGACCGGCGCGTCAAGACGCGGGCGCCTTCCGAGCGCCGACGAACGCGGCGAGGAGCTTCAACCCTCAGTACGGCGACGTGCAGCAGCTGGGCGCAGTGGACTCCATGACCGTCCGAAGCACGGAGGGCTGCGAGACCTTGCTGAAGCTGGCGCTGCCGGCGCCGCAGGGCAGCGGCAACACGGCGGGCCGACTGACGAGACGGGGCAGGCCGGCGGCTGTGAGGCAGCTGGACGACTTCCTGGCGCCTCCGCGGCAGGACCCTCGACTAGTTTTTCAAAAACTGTTTTTTTGAGGCGTTCAGGCCTCCCTGCGTCCAGGGAACCTTGATTGGACCCTTTTTGGTGCACAAAAAATGTTTGAGCAGGCTCCGTCGGAATTGACTGATCCTGCTCAGCTCCTTTTCGGGGAAAAATCAGTTTTGAGGAAGTGCGCTCTGCAAAGAAGTGTGCTCTGCAGAGGAGCGTGCTCTGCAAAGGAGCGTGCTCTGCAAAGGAGAGTGCTCAGCAAAGAAGCGTGCTCTGCAAAGAAGTGTGCTTTGCAAAGAAGTGTGCTTTGCAAAGAAGTGTGCTCTGCAAAGAAGCGTGCTCTGCAAAGAAGAGTGCTCTGCACCCCTTCCGCGCCCCCGAAGCTGACTTGCCCCCCGTCCCCTTCACGCCCCCGAAAAAAAGAAGACGACAACACACACAACTCCAAAGCTGACTCGCCCCCCCGTCCCCTACGCACCCCCTGGAAGCTGACTCGCCCCCGAAAAAAAGAAGACGACAACACACACAACTCCAAAGCTGACTCGTCTCCATTCCCCCTTCGCACCCCCGGAAGCTGACTCGCCTCCATTCCCCGCAGAAGACAACACACCCAACCCGGAAGCTGACTCGCCTCCATTCCCCGCAGAAGACAACACACACACACCCCGGAAGCTGACTCGCCCCCCGCCCCCAAAAAAAAAGCAGACGACAACAGCAACAGTTTCACCCCCAACCCCAAAGCTGACCCGCCCCCCTTCCCCCTTCGCACCCCCGCAAGCTGACTTGCCCCCCGCCCCCCCAAAAAAGCAGACGACAACACACACAACTCAAGCTGACTCCCCCTTCCTGGCAGAGCACATTTCCCGGCAGAGCCTCTTCCTGGCAGAGCCCGCTTCCTGACAGAGCCCGCTTCCTGACAAAATTCCTGCCTGACAAAATTCCTTCCTGACAGAATCCCTTCCTGACAGAGCACACTTCCTGACAGAGCACACTTCCTGACATGTGTCAAACGAGGTACCCCGGAAGCTGACTCGCCCCCCGCCCCCAAAAAAAGAAAGTAGACAACACACACAACTCCAAAGCTGACTCGCCCCCCGCCCCCAAAAAAAGAAAGTAGACAACACACACAACTCCAAAGCTGACTCGCCCCCGCCCCCCAAAAAAAGAAAGTAGACAAACAACACCCAACTCCAAAGCTGACTCGCCCCCATCCCCCCTTCGCCCCCCGGAAGCTGACTCGCCTCCATTCCCCGCAGAAGAAGACAACAACATCACACACAACTCCAAAGCTGACTCGCCCCCCTTCCCCCTTCGCACCCCCGGAAGCTGACTCGCCCCCCCCCAAAAAAAGAAAGTAGACAACACACACAACTCCAAAGCTGACTCTCCTTCCTGCAGAGCCCGCTTCCTGGCAGAGCCCGCTTCCTGGCAGAGCCCGCTTCCTGACAAAATCCCTTCCTGACAAAATTCCTGTCTCCTGGCTCCAGTTGCATTTCAAGCGATGTCAAGCTTTGCTAAAGAAAACCCCTTTTCCTTTTTTTTGGGGCCTTTTTTTTTTTTCTTCCTCCATGGTTAGTCGCTTGAAATGCAACCGGAGCCAACTGCAAGCATAGCACGCAGCGTTTTAGACTTTGAATCCTTCGCAGGACGGTCGTTTTCCTGGACGTGCTGGAAGGTTCTTCCATTTGGGAAACCCCCCTCAAAGAGGCATTTGTGCATGAATTTTCGTTGTTTCCGACCGATCGCACGCAGGTGATACCCAGTGATTTTGCCGGGACACATGGCCCCATTCAGCTGTTAGCCTTTATGCTCACCCTATCGGCACCACAGCGCTGCATGCTTTGATTCCTCATCACTGACTTGCAACTTGATTGCATCTTCTAGTGTCGCTGGGTTCGTCCAGTTTGATTTCATTTAGCAAGGCACCAGGCATCGATTCGGTCCCTTCCCGCTTGAGGCTCTCGGAGTTCGTCTGGACCTCGGATACGCCCGGGTTTGACCATGGTTAGGTACCAAGTGGTCTTGATCAGCAGGTTGTGCTTGCCACTTGCGTGACTTGAGTTGATTTGCCTTGGCACTTGATAGTCAGACATGTTTCCGTATAGCAAGTTGCCTTGGTCGTTTGTGGTTGCCGATTGGTCGCTCAATGTGTCAATCCAATTTCCCCTCATTTTGGGCCAATGAGTTAACGCAAGTTTGTTAAATGCAGCTTCCCCGCATTATCTAGAAACCCTTACTTAGGGTTTAGGAGTTTAGGACGTTACCTTTGGTAACTCACTCTTCCAAAAAGGTCGGCGGGTGGAGTCGAAACTCGATTAAAAGTGCAGTCGAGTCCCAAGACGCGCAGCGTATTTTCCTTGAGCCAAATCACAGACGGTAACCAGTTTACCAAGTCTCAAAGTCGACATGGGGAACTTAAACAGTAAAAGAAGGAAATTCAAAAACTTGCGTGTTCTTTCTATACAGGTCTCTATAGTTCACACAAGCAAAACCTTCCGAGTTCCACCGCATCTGTACATGGTCCATCGGAGTTTCTCCACACATGTTAGACTCCTTGGACTCTTCCAAACACGCATTGGGCTCTTTCGGTCGCTCGCACAGATCGTGCTCGCTCCCATAGCATTTACCGAATTCCGTATTTCTACTGCGCCAGGTTCCTTTCCCAAATCTCCAACACAAGCAACACAAACAGAACACAGAGGACCACCAACCAACCAAACACCACACAAACACGTCACAAAGGTTATTGGGACATCTCATGCCGTAACCAGGGGTATCTACCTTTTCACACCCCCGCTTGGACCAATGACCTTTGGTTCATGGTCTTTCTCGGTATCGCGGTCATGCAAAAGTATTGAGAGAGCTCGGCTTCAAACACATACTCTCTGTCTTTTCGGACGGGCGCCTAGCATAATGCCAGTCAGCCTTTAAACAAATAAAAATATCCCAGCTTTCTACCAGCTATTGCAGCCAGCAAACTTCTCACACGCGAAAAAGCGAGACACACAAACACTCTCCTCACACAGCTGGGATCTGCTTCCCGTGAGTCACCACCATCGACTTGATGTTGGTGTTCAGTGCTTTTTACCTCGGGCCGAAGCCAAAGAACAAAAACTGTTCCAGAAAATCTCTCCCAACACAAACCGGTGGGCACTCTAACAAACTGATGGTACCTTCTGGGCCTTCGCCTTTCACGTGTCTTCCTGACAAGTCACTTGACCTTTGTCTTCCCTGCAGGGAAACATTCACAGCAAAGCTTCACAAGACGTTCCTTTCCGGCATGCTTAGGGATATGGCTGCACCTCTTCCGATGCATCCGCTCCCCAGCTCGGGGAAAGAAGAAAAACTCTGCATCCTCAGCATTTGCACCACTTCCCGCATTCGTGACCACCGTGATCCGATTCTGCGCACAACAGGCGATCATCAAACCGCACAGCACACCAACACCAAACAGGAGCAACAGACACAAAACGCACAAAACCAGAAACTCATCCATGCTCCTGGTCAGTGCCTGGCAAACACAGTTGGGCGGCACGCAACAGTCTCTGCGCAAATGCTTCGGGATACGTCCCGGTCACCTTGGCACTCGCTTTGCGAGGCACCTCACACACACAGCTCTCCAAATGTCTCATCTCCTTGACAAACCGGTCAGAGTTTGACGTGACCAGCCAACATTTGTGAATCCCGTCAAAGTGGCACCTCTGTACTACACAGCAATTCCACAAGTTGAGCCTTTTTCTCACTTCATGAGCCTTTGGTTCATTCCAGAGCAAATTGTTCCGGGGCCACTCATGCGAAATCACAACACGTGGGTGTAAAGTGATTGGAACAAACAACTCACTCACTGCTCTCCACACAGCGTGATGGTCCTGAACATCCCTCATCCATTTGGCTTGGAACCGGGGATTGATCTTTCGATTCACATACTGCCATCTACATCCACTAGTACATGGGGTACTCAAATGGACATAAACCTGACTCACACATGACAGCTCAAGCCGATCCAAAGCAGCTCGGATCAGCACCTTAGTCGGCTTCCACTCCAAACGGGCATCCTGAGTGACTCCCAGATAGATTACCTGATTGCGCTCGCAGACTCTCCTCATAGCACTCTCTCTCTCACAGCACACTTCAATCACAAGGGGCCTCTCATAAAACCTGTCAGAACTAATCTCCTCAAAAGCATCTCTCCAAACAGGAACTTCCTCTATGGCCTTCTGAACCTCAAGTTCCGTCACCGATTTGAGTGGCAGATCTACTACTGGACAAGCCTCTTGTCCACAGAGTTCCGCACGTTCTTCTTTGGCAGATTGAGTCACATGATCTGACTCCACTTCACGTTGGTCTCCAGGCACTCCACTTACCTTCCTCTGTTCTTTCCTCCATTTCGCCGTGGACACAAGATCACCAAAACGTTTTGATGGAATTGGAAAGCTTCTCATTTCTACATGTTCTCCAAAAGTCACTTGCTTCTTGAGATCCGCTTTGGACGACACCTTAGGGTTTGGGGTCTCATCTTGGTGAGTCACATCCAATCTCTCCTCTTCACCGAAAACATCGTCAAAAACCCCATCTTCCCCCGCTTCGGACAAAGAGGATTCAATTTGCATAGCTTTTAAGCCCACACAAGCTCTCAAGTTCTCCAGCATTGGCGTCGTTGGCGTTTTGGTCAACGCATCCACCGGATTTCGATCTCCTTTAATCCAGTCAAGTGTCAACTGACCCACCTCAATGAGGTGCTGGACAAATTGCACTCGTAGTTGTAAATGCCTAATCCTCCTCTGCAAACCAAGACGCTGGAGTCAATGAAGACATGACACGAGAAATCCGTGGTCGTGTAAGATGGCATTCCATGTTCACCTATCGTAATGCCTTCCAAAGCAGTTTGAAGAAGCATCGAAACACTCAAAGATGCCTTGCAGACTTCCGTCAAAGCAATGAGTTCACTTTCCACACTACTCAACGCGGGAACAAGCTGTCGTCTACTGAAGATTTGGATGGCATGCCCTTTCCACATCACCAGTCCTCCTGAAACAGAAGGTGTTCCCCAACTAGCATCCACAAAACAAAGAACACGTCTGATCTCATGCCCATGCTGCAACACTTCGTGAGGTGGACACGGAGCGGGGAATTCCTGGCATACCTGGGGCATATGTGCCACATATCGCAGCACCGCGCGCAAGCAGCTCTCCGAAGCACACAGCGGCTTTGACTGACTTCTCGCAAGAAATGCCGTGCAATAAGAAAGGTCACATCGGGAAAGTGCACACCAAGCCAATTGGCCTAATGTTTTCCTATATTTGACAGCAGCCGCAACTGACAAGAGTTTTCCTTTGTGCTTCTCATCCTCTTGTTTGAAGAGCTTCTCCAAATCCGGAACGGTCTTAGTGGGTTTCAAATCCTTCCACTCCTTCATCATGTCAGTGACATAGTCTTGAGGCAAACCCATGCACACACCGTTTCCTGGATTGGTTCTCACCACAGTCCTACCCAAGAAACGAAAACTACCGCACTCTCCTGCTGCCAAGTCGCCAGTCTGCTTGATGCGATATCTTGCTGTCAGTTCTGCAACAAGCCACTCTGACATTTCCCTCGACTGGGAACAAACCAAGACATCATCCACATAGATCAAGATCAGCATGATTCGTCCCTTTCTCTCCAGTCGGAACAAAGTACACTCCGAAGTGACCGTGGCTCCCAACTCAATGAGGGTTTGAGAGAACTCGCGAAACCACAACAAAGGGGCTTTCCGCAACCCATTCATCGCACGACTCAGTTTCATGGCCACTCGTTCTTGGTTGGGGCCTCGAATGTTGTCCGGCAGAAGAACCAATTGAAGGTCACCAGTTTTCAGCTTTGCGTACATGAAAGCCACACTGACATCAAGCACGGTGTAGCCCATGCCCAATTCGGTTCCAACTGCCAGACACAGCCGAAGTGCTTCCAGAGAGGAAGTCGGAGCATAAATGCGCTCCTTCATAGCGCTTAGACCATTTCTTCGGTAGTCCCGAACGACCAGTCGGGACCTGACTAGTTGGGGCGATTTTTGCACTAGGACCCACCTGCTAGTTAGCAAACCTTTTCCTGCCTGGCCTGCTAACTGTCTCGCCGCCTTCTCTCCCATACACACTCCGACCTGCAGTTTATCCAAAGAAACCAGTTCCGTTTTGAAGCCTTCCAACAACTGTTGTTTGTCCAAGAGGGCTCCAGTACCTTCATCGTAAGCCTCTTCAGGAACCTGCAGCGTCACCTTCATGCCTCCGCAGTCCACAGCAAATTCTTGTTTTGGGTCTCCCGTCTCAACAGCAAACACGAAAGGGGTTTCCTGATCCACGAACTCATGGTACTCGTCATCCCAATATTGGAACAAGACCTGATCCTCTAGTGCTGCCGAAATCTCATCCATTCGAACATCACCTTCCTCATCAATGTCATCTCGAAGTTCGTGGGGCTCCATGCCCAGATCATCTCCTCCAGGCAGGAGCGGATCAACTTGCTGTTGCCCTTCCGGTTCAATACCTTGGGCCGGAGGATCAGTAATTTCCATCCTTGCTTCATTGGACCCGAAGGGGTTTCCCCCTTCCACAACCTCCCGCCGCTTCCTTTTCAAGGGAACTGGGATCCTAGAACCACTGGGCTCACCAGCAACTTGCCTCTGCATTTCCATCCAGGCCTCATACTTGTTCTTACAAGTGGCGGTGTGAAAACTTACCTTCTTACCCAGCTTGGCCTTTTCACAACCAGGACAACCAGCAGTACCTTCAATCTCACACCATGACTTGGGAGGACCCGAAACAGGAACAGACACTCTCTCAGGGACAGTTTCGGGCACCAAACTCTCTTTCTCTCCACGATCTCCAGCAGGCAGATTCACCGGATTTCTGTCATCTTTGGAGTCACTTGCCTCAAGTTCACGAGGCGGATTCACTTTCACTCCTGCGGTCAGCGGCAGCAAGTCATCCAAATTGTACTCAACTGGATGGTTCATCCGGAACACTTGAAACATGTCAACTGGCAAGGACCAACTTCACTCCATTTCAGCGGCAAAGCCACCACACCGCCTCCCAAGGACGACTTGGGACCTAGGTAGATCACTGGGACCAACCTCATGCCACGGTAAAACGACTTCCTAACTGGAGCAGCCAAACCTTTGCAAGCAAATGGGTATGTCTTAGGCCGTTCGGTCTCCACAGCATCACGCATGCGGTCAATTGCCGTACTCACTGAATCACGTCGCACGTTGTGAATGTTGAAGCAACGAAACATGTAGCCTAAGGCATAACCAAACAGCTGACTCTCCAGCGCCAGCTTCACTCCCAATGCTTCCTCTACATGAATCCAAATGGTCATGACTCCCTCTTTGACCGTTTCAACCGCTCTCTCAGCAATGCCATTGTACTGCTTCCGCTCGCTGGGCGCGGTACGGAAATGAGCTCCAGCTCCTGCGTACCTGCTGTGTCTGGCGGCTGCCCTGAGTACTTCGAGCAACCTGTCATCATTGTCTGCGCAGTACTCCACTGCCTTTCCACCTATTCCAAGCTCTTCCAATGTTGCAACCACTGAGGTCACATTCCTGTCATGATTGTTTCCCATCAAAACACATCCATGCATCCCTGTCAGAACTGCAGTGAACACCAAAATAGCAATCTTTCCAAACAAGCAAAAATCGGCACAGACCACAAAGTGCTTTCTCTCATGTTTCACTCTGCGGGCCGGCGCTCTTCCCCTGGCTGATGCACACGATGGGCACGATTTCAAAATCACATCTTTTGACCCAGTCCACACAGCTGGCCGTGATCCACTTGGCTGAACCTGACCTGCCTCACACCCTCCTACCTCATGCCCACCTACCTCGTGCAACACAGGCTCATCTGACATGTTTTCTCTGGAGGGGTCCACAGATCTTTCCTCTTCATCGTCAACCAAAACAACATCTGGCAGACCACGCACCTGAGCTGAAGGTGAAAGATCACCTAGAACCCGAACTTGGGCTCCTTGATCAGGCCAAACTTCAGGATCTCGTTCCATACAAGAACCTGAGGTGGCCACTCTCCCCTCACTGCGCTCACCCACCAAACCACAGGAGAATTCATCCCCTGTCATCTCCAAACGACTCCCATCTGACCTCATGGTCCTAACCAAATACGTCAGCGGGTTTCCTGAACTCAAACCAAACGTCTTCGCCTCAACCTTTTTCCGATTCCCTGGGCTCAATGGCTTCTCAAATGCACCACGTTTTCCTTCGACCACCTGACCTGTTTCACTCACAATTGCACAATCTTCCCAACATGAACTGCTCCGATTCCCCAACTCTGAAACTTCCTGCGCCTTGCAATCACAAACGGCTGTGGACACGCTCAAAACAGACAGCATTCTAAAATCCTCCAACTCCATGGGCGTTAAAATCGGCATCAAAACAGCTCTCAGCCACCAAGCACGTTCAAACACTTCCAAGAGCAACTTCACATTGCCCTTCTGCACAAAGCTGTCTTTGGGGCGCTTGGGCGATCCAAGCACGACCTTCCACCCCCATTCGCCTAACGCATACGGCGACAGCACGTTGAAGGACAGATCTGCCACGATACATCTCTGAATCGTGCAAATCTTCTTACCGAATTTGGTTCTGATGTCCACCAACCCTGACGTGGGCACTACCTCATTCGAGGCGGCTCGAAGCACGGGAACCGACACCTCATGACGCTTCACAATTTCATATTGAGAAAGGAACTGGCGGCTGATGATATGGGTAGTTGCGCCACTGTCTACCAACCATACGGTCGGATCAGACCTGGCCATCTGCAGCAGCTTCGAATCGGCTACCTGCGAGGTGAACCGTGCTTCTACACTACCTGCACTACTCTTCTCGTTCTCACTCAGCCGCTCATGCAAAGCCATAACAGCGCTCTCACTCTCTGGTTGACTATCTCCCGCATTCTGATCTTCGTCTCCATCGAGATTTCGGACTCTCTCTCGCTTGCCCTTCTTGCCTTTGCCTTTGCTCTGTTGCGGTTTCCAGCAGTTTCGGGCAATGTGTCCTTCTTTCCCACAGTTATAGCAGGGGCCTGCTCGGTATCCTTCGCGAGATGGAGGTCGTCCACCTTTCGTATCTTTTCCTTGGCTTTGACTACGTCCTCGTTCTTCTGAACCTTTGCCTTTCTCCTGAAATTCTCCTGCTCCTTTGCCTTTCTTTCCTTTGCTCTTCCCTTTGCCTTTTTCGCGATGGCCTTTGCCATTCTGCATCCAGTTCAACTTCTCCTGTCCGTAATTCAAATCCACCAGGCGCGTTTGCTCTTCATAGTATCTCAAGGTTTGGACAGTTTCGTCCCAGCCCTCAGTCTTTCCATGCAAGACTGCATATTTCCGGGCTTCTGAAGTCACACTTTGCAGAAGGACATTCACTCGGTCGGCCATGGACAACTTCAACTCCGGGAATCTCGCCAGCTTCTGATCACTCTTCCCAAACTCATCTTGCAAATATCGAACCACATCCAAAGGGCGACGGTACTGCGAAGCAGTTTTCTGAAGTTGTTGAGTTGAGTTCCTGACGCTGATGGCTTCCGACTCACAATACTGAAGGTTGAATGGAGAACACGAAGACACTCATAACCACACGCTGCATGATTCTGTCTCATCGAAGTACACGCTCCGCCGGTTTGGCGGCGATGGACGAGCCAATCTGTGCCACAACATGGGGGCCACCTACCTCTTCGACGACAGGGTCCGCGGGGCAGAGGACTGCAAGCCAGTGTTGGCCGCCTGGCCGGCAAGGCAGCGGGCTACTGCGACGAGTACCCGAATCGCAGGATCAACCTGGAGACCGTGAAACCGCTCATCTGCGCCAGGGGGTCAAGTCAGCGCCCGCTTGGCGGGGCCAAGGAGGGGAGGGGCAGGCAACTTCCATGGAGATCACAGCCACGCTCATTGGTGCCGGCAATTACCCCATCAGCGTCCCATCTGGAACGGTCGGGATGGCAGACAAGATCTGGGATCTCACCCCAGAGTGCATTTTCGTGAACGAGGCCGGGGTTCCACTTTTTTAAGCAAAGTCTGAGCTCGTTCATGTCTTCCTTTCGTTTGCATTTTTTGACTCAAAGCCCCGGACAATAAGAGTTTTTTCACAAAACCCCCCCCTCCAGGGCTGCGAGACGCTTCCCCCACGCACAAGCGCGGCAACGGAGGTACCAAGCTCTGCAGCGGCGCATTCGTGCCAGTACTTCTGGTTTATGAGGAAGCTGTTCCGGTGAACGACGTGAGCAGCTCTTCCAAGAAGGACTCGACAAGGAGACAACAAACTCCTTGTGCAGAAGACTTTAAGCACCATCAAATTTGCACTATGTGCTACGCAATTTCCGCAGGGACAGCGATGATCCCAACCGATAGTGAGGATGGGAGCCAAGCGTGAAGCATTTTTACAAGTGCGTAGGTACACTGTGGCAAAATGCAAGCGGGAAGCAGAAGCCCAAGGAGATCTGGCAGTGCCAAATACACCAGAGGCATTCTGTCCCATTGCGTAGGCGTCACGTTCGCACCACTGACAGGGGAATCCCTGCCACAGTGTACGTGAGCAAGCATGCAGTAAATTAAATTGTGCACAGGCATCACCGGAGCACAGAGGCAGAAAAAGGCCGTGCAACGAATTAGCCTCTCACTGACATTGAGCGGAGGTGCTATGGCCAGGCAGTGTGACGGGCGTCACAGGCCTGCACTCACACCGAGCACTTCTTCGCGAGGAAGGCATCAGCACAGAGCATGCAAGGAGCACCAGTGGCGCGCGACTCACTCGGTGCTGGTTCGCATCTCCGAGTCCGGCAAGTCGTTTTTGAGATTGAGGCAGAGCGCGTGAGCAGGCGCTCTCAGAGCTTGGGAGCAAGAAGGTCGGGCGCGGGTCTCGACACACCTTTGCCACACTGCCAACCGCGGTCCACCCTGCACCCTAGGAGGAGCACGGATTTTTTCGCACAGTCATTTCCGTGCACGCTCGCTCACTGGTACAGAGGCGGGTTTGCCATGCCTTGCTGGCCCTTGCTGGCCCTTTTTGCCTTCTTTCCGTGTGTTGCTTTGCCAAATTTTTGGAACATTGCGCTCGTTGCTCCAGCGTGTGGCCACGTGTGGGGGTTGACAATGCGCAAATGTGCCCCCTGCGGTCTGGAGCGCGCATGTTCCCATTTTTAATGTGCTCATGCTTCACAAGCCTAGCTCCTCGGTGTAGTCAGTGTCTCCAGGCTCTCCCTTTTAATTGCCGCGTTGGCTCGTCTCTTTCCGTTCTTCGGCTGGGGAATGGTTTTTCGTTTGGTTGTGTCTTCGGTCCTTTCCTTTGTTTGGCTCATTTCACCAGCACTTTGTCCCTCTCGGTCTCCCCGTCTCACTTTCGATGATTGTACAGTCGTTCTCGTGACCGATGGCTCAATGCCCCAAGGCGCGTGTGACAAAAAAACCTCCCACCCTGCCGCCTCGAAGCTCGGCCAATCGACTTTGCGCCGACCGCTCTGGCGCCGACAGCCCGTTGCTCATTGGCAGCACAGGCCTCCAAGACGACAGGGTGGCCGGCCCTGGACAGACGCCCTTTCTACTAAGTCGCATCAACCCTGGTGGCTCGCAGTCTCGCACTGGCCCGTTGAGTTTTGTCAAAAGCATGACGTCCCTCTCCTCCCTTTCGACGAGGTTCTCGTGTACAAGTTCCTCCTTTCCCACGCCCCCAGCTCGCCTTCCACAGCGGCCACGCTATGGACGGCTATTAGGTTTGCAATCCACATGCTCGGGTGTGCTCGCTCAGAAGACCTGGTTCACTCCAATGGTAGGCCCAGGTCTCAGGAGCCGCCGATCCCAGTGACGGCTATTGCCCGTCTTGAGACCGTGGCCACTGATCTGCCTACGAGCAGTTGGCGTTCCTTCTTGCCATCCTGGCCAGGGCTAGATGGAGCGATTTCAATCGCACCGTCAACATCATTCTGGACTTCCACTCCGAGACTCCCAGCAGTGATGGATCCGATTATGTCGAGTTTCAGGCCCGGAACTTCAAGACCAGTTCCACGGCCAAGCGCAAGTTGCTGCTACTGCCCATGGTGGCTCCTGTCTTTTCCATTTCAGGGCAGCCATGGTTTGAAGCCTGGCTAGCAGCACGCACTCAGTTGCGGCTGCCGTGCAGCGGGGCTGTGACTTTATCTTTGCTACCAGCGTGGGGCTCTGATGGCATCGCCCCAAAAACAAGGGCTTTCAAGGCAACCTTGCTGTCATGGATGGCCAAGTATGGATGCCATAAGGGCAGTCGCCAGCTCTTGGGGTATCACTTGGACCCCAAAGAGGTGTCAGTTATGACCTATTCAAGAGATTGTGTAGCCGAGCCGCTGCGGCAGTTGGTCGAAGTTTTGCGGGATGTTCGGAATGCGCAGTTCCACCCTGATTTGACCCGCTCAGGCTATAAGGCCGGTCCCAGTGTTAGTGCGTCAAATGAGTTCGTTGAGGAAGGATGTTCCTCTTCCTCAGAGCAGTCCGGTGGGACTTCTGTTGTTGCTCACGCCAATGAAGGCAAGGGGGCAATTGTGACCAGTGGTGATCAGATTGCCGCCCCGGTCGATGTGACCAGTGATGGGGAAAGTGAGGCAGTCAAGAGTGCCGCCGCCCCGGTCGGATGGACCAGTGATGGGGCAAGTGCGAATGCGCACCCTGTTGATGATGACGCGGCCGCCTCAGTCGGATGGACCAGTGATGAGGCAAGTGCGAATGTGCACTTATGGCCCCTGTAGAAGACACCGTTCGTTCAGTGTCTCTGTTGTCGGATCAGTCGGATTCAGATTCCGATGAAGCCGGCAGTGTTGCTTCAGCGGAGGCGTTTGGCCTCCCGGCCACGGGGCTTCCACAGGCTGAGCCGTGGTTTGCTGTTCGTGAGCCGCTCATGCTGATTCAGCATGTGAAGCTGAAGACCGTGCATGTACGATGCAAGACCACTCCCGATTGTTGTGCGGGCGCATTGTGGCCAGTACCTACCAAGTGATTGGGCTAAGCAGTGATAAGCCTTGGCCCAAATGTATGCAGTGCTTCAATTCCAAAGAATTGGAGACACACCAAGAACCACTGAACCCTCCTTAGTGGTCCCAATTCGACCCTAGATTTGTGAATTCAATTCCAACATCACGATCACGGTGTGATGTCAATGCCGGCTGTTCGTCAATTATGGACTCGTCTCGGTCGTGTTGCGGCGAGTGATGCGAGCCCAGGTTGGTACCTTGCCCGGTCCTCAGCCTTGCTTGTAGCTTGGTTGCGTGAATTGTCGCAGCGCATGTTGGTTGGCTTCCTTGCAATCGTGTCACGTGTCGCTTGCTTTGCATGTATGACCGATCCGATCGTTGTGTTGGCCGTTAGTTGTGTTGGTTGGTGGCGTGAAGTCCGTCATATGAAGAGGCAATGATGGGGCAGGATGTGCCCGAGCCTCACATGAATGAATGGTTGAGTGCGTGGAGTGTGTCCCGCTCAAGTCTTGGGACATAGAATCCCAGCCAAAAGATGGCTTTGCTCGACAGCACCGTGGAGCTGCGGAAGCGAGCCGAATCCTATGGAACGAGTGATGCATCGTGCGATAAGTTAGTGAAAGAAGCCCCCACCTTGGCTGCATTAGCCTTTGTTCTGGGGGGGCAACCAGGCGCCATTCAGGAAGGACCGACGCGCTGGGCATTACAGACCAGCCTGAACTGCTTGCACGCAGGCGCCTTCTTTTCGAAGCACACACGCTCATGATTGCGCATGTGAAAGAGCAAGTCAGTGGCTCTCACAATCTGACGCGGGCAAACGCCTGCCGCCCCTCGAACGACAATCCCGCCTCGACAAGTTACGCAAAGATATTCAGGTCCCGGTCCGTGGAGATTCAGAACCAAGCCACGAGCTTGTCCAGTTCTTCACCGACATAATTAAATGCCTCCAGCGCATCCCGTTACACAGGTGTGCGTCCCGTGAAGCTGAGGTGGCAGTGCCAGGGACGTGGCAGGCAAGTTCTCCGCCTTGAGACCCAGCAGAATCACGTCAAAAGCGTGGACGTGACTGATGGCTTGCGAGTGGCAGCTTGTCTTCATCGAAGGGCAGCTGCCATGGCCATCGCTGGACTGATCTCGTATGGGGTGGCCCAGAAATGGAGTGAGATTGACTTCGGCATTGCTACGCGCCGTCCCGAAAGGATTTAGCAGACAAAGAATGTTGGCGGATCCTGGCAGAAGATGTCGAGGCAGAGTTCATCCCCAAGCCCGATGGATCGTTGCCCTTGGACACGGCCTTCCCCACGGTCCTGGTCCGCCCGGAGGTCCTGATCCATTTGATGCCCCAGCCAGCCGGTGGGAAGTTGAAGTCGGACCCGGTGCGGATGCCGAACCACCCAGCTGAGCTGCTCGGAAAAGGGCTGTCCTCGGCAACTCCAGCAGGCGATCCTGTTTGCTACAACTACAATCTGGCCCGCGGTTGTAACCGATCGGACTGCCCACGTAAGCATGTGTGTATGAAGCGCTTCGGCACCCTCAGATGCAGTGTCGCAAGTGAAATGGCGGCTCGGGGGCCGACCCTTTGCCGCAGCTGAATTTGGATGAGCCGGCTCCAGGCACCGCGCCTTCGGTGCGCTCAGTTTTGGTGCTGGAAGTCTTCGCCGGGTCGGCCCGTATTTCACAAGCATGCCTCGCATATGGATTTCAGGTCATCCCAATCGATTCAGCGTGGCACCGGGCATCCGTAGTGTGGTACTGGATCTACGCAATGTTGGGGAGCAGATTTTGCTCCTAGAGATTATTCACCGATGCCAGCCCTTGATGATATGGATGGCGCCTCCGTGCGGCACGTCTTCAAGGGCTAGAGAAGTGCCGGTGGATCCAGCGTCTAAATTCCCCCAGCCGCCCGCTACGTTCAGAGATGTTCCCTGACAGGCTCCCCGATTTGTACCCTGCGGCGGCGGCGCAAGTCCAGAGTGCCAACGAGCTGTATGCCTTTACGGCCATCCTGATAGAGGCAGCGCGGGACATCAGCTCGTTGTGGGTGGTGGAGCAGCCGTTGCGTTCCCTGGCATGGCACACATCCTGGCTATCGCCTCATGTTCAAAATGGTGTCATGAACGAAACGCACTCTTGCGCATTTGGAGGTCAGCGGCTGAAGCGGACGGGGTTGCTCTCTGACAGACAGTTGCCGGCTTTAGTTCGCCAGTGTGCTGGGGATCACCCCCATCTCCCATGGCGAGGAACCGAAGGTTTCCGTACGGCTAGGAGACCGCATCGTCCTTTTGCGAACGGTTGCGGCCTTTTGCTTTGCCGAGGCAGAAGCTAGAGGCTTCCAGCCAGTCCCGGCCAGCTTGGCCCTTCCGGGATCCAGTGCAGATTTTGGCTTTCTCCGAACACAGCTATTGGCCTCCCTGGGGCAACAGAGGCGTGGCCAACAGGCCGCAGCAGTGCCTTCGGCATACCAGGCAGTTGTTGCAGCAGTTGATGTGGTGGGAACAACCCGACCAGGTTCCAAAGTGCAGCATGCATCATTGCCTAAAGGCACTGTGGATCGTTTTGATTCCCAAAAGCCCGGAAATCTTCACGCACGAAGTAAAGGCGGCCACTCACCCGGCGGCTGCAGCTGCGCCCGTCCCATGTGCGCCAGGCCATACACGAGCAGACCACCCGGCAGCCCGCGACCATCGCGCGACACTGGGCGAACCGCCTCAAGAGCCTGCTCGAGCGGGCTAAAGAACTTCAGCCCTCGGAGCTCGCAGCCCTAGCTGAAACGGATGCAATCCTACAGCAGGTGAACTCCGGCAAGAGGGTCTTGTTGATGAGCGATCTCTTGAGCTCCATCCAGTACCCCGATCTGGAGGTGTGCGAAGACCTTCGGCATGGCTTCCCTTTGGCCGGATGGTTGCGACCTAGTTGTGGCCAGTTTTGCATCAGCCCCCGCTGCTGCAGGTTGAGACGCACGACCAGCTGGCGTTACCCATGCGAACATCATTGCTTGGGCTAGGCCAAGGCGAGGCTGAAGGAGCTCTACCCCTCCAAGCCCGGATGGCGTCAACGCAGCGGCGAACCGGGCCTGGCGCCGGAGGCCTCAAAGCTCCTAGTCATCCACATAGATTTGGGGTGCCACGAATCGGTAACACATGGGTGTTGCCAAACTGCAACACAAAACAGCCCGCAGAGCATGAGGGTGTGGCCGGGGCTGCGCCTCATCGGGGCCGGCGGGAAGATACCCAAGGGAGTCTCTGTGGCCGTGGCGGACGCGGACGGAGTGAGGCTGGACAACGGCATGCGGCTGAAGAACCAGGAGCTGCTGCGGGCCACCCGGCCGAGCCACGCAGTGACCTACGCCACTTGGGCGAGAGGGAATGGCTTGTCAAAAGCTCTTGCAAGCTAGGCCTCAGTGTTTGCCACCTCGAAGACCTGTGAAATCTTCAACCCCAAGCGCCCGGGTTCTTGGAGGGCTTGCCACTGACTTGAAAACCCAGCAAGGTGAAAAGGGATTGGATCAGGTGCGTGGCAGGGAAATCGTCGTAGAAACAAGTCCAGGGCAAGCGAAAAAGGCGAGGGTTAAGCGCATGAATGGCTAGGCTAGTGCGCAAAAAGGCGTAAACAGAGGCCGAGCTGCCAAAGGGCATGGTCAGCATACGGTAGCACCGCGGGCCGTGCTGCGGCTTGTACACACAAATGAATGAGTGTGCCCGGTGCGCCGGCGCAATTGCCAGCTGACGATAGGCGTCCTGAAGGTCGAAGGCGCGTCCACGCCAAGGCACCTCCGTGTAGCCGCAACACCTTTTGGGCAAAGCAGCGATGAAATCTGTGTCACGCAAGACGACCTTGTTGGCTGAACCGACGGCAGAGTTCAAAAGATTGAACGTAAAGTCATCAATAGGCCGGCACTTGTCAGACTGCAAAACATAGAAACGAGGGCTGATGACGGAAGTGTTAGGCACGTCTGGCGCCAAGAAGGGCTCATCGAGTGGGCCCTGCTGCAACTCCGTAAGAGTAGTGTCAAAAAGTGTCTGGTCTGCCACCGGATCATCTGTAGGCTGACATCGTGCCAAGGCGCGGGCCTTCAAGCCGGGGCCATGCGCTCTAAGGAGGTAATGTCCACCGCAGGTGGTTGTGGGTGCCTGGGCAGCTCCAATGACTCAGGCAGCCAACCAAACAACAGAAACCCGGCAGCAAGTTCGTCCGCGATGGCCGTGTTCTGATAACCGACTGACTGCAAGGCGCGCTTGATTCTTGGCGTTGATGCGAGCGACACGCGCATCATAAGAGGCGAGAAGCCGCCTTTGACGCGGAGCAAACTCTTCGGCAAGCTGAAGATTTGAGCCGCACTGCCCACAGTGACCATCGCCTGTGGTACATGTTGCAACGAAATCGACTGCCTCCTCCAATGATTGGCCAAGAGGGGGCAAAGATTGGCCGGGCGCTGGCCATCCACAGCTCCTTGTCTGCCGCTGTGAGCTGCTCCAAGCAACCGGTGTGAAACCTTGTGGGGGCTGTTGCGTAAGAGTATTGAGGAGGTACGTGTGCCACTTCTGCAATGTCGAAAGTGGCGATACCGGCGATTTCAGCTGCTGCTGCACGCCTGGTCATGGCCTGCTGAACTCGCAAGCCATCCGAGACGTTGGCGTGGCGGGAGGCCTGACCTTCCCTCAGGGAAAGTTTGCCATCCTGGCTCTGCATGACTTGCAGCTCCTTGTCGAACGAGCGAGCCGACAGCTCCTACCGATTCAACTGCATGTGAATACCCTGCTTCGGCTCGAAAACAGGCCACTCTCCCAACATATGCAAAAGTGAAAGAACACGTGATCTGCTGTTGGGGACCAAATCCTGGGATAGGCGTCTGTAGGCTTCATAGCCATTCCTGTCCGTCACACTCTTCAACATTTGACATCCTCTCTCATGAAGTAGTCCAGCAAGTATCGAACACAGCAACCTACTTCCTCGCAATGTTCCATCTGCAAAACTATCTGCTGACATCGGGCCTTCTGTTGACTTAACAGTTGCAGGCTCATCAACAAACTCAAAGTCTAGCGCTCCTAGGTACTGTTCCAAAGACCATGACCATGTGCGCCAGCCTGCAATCTCCTGATCTCGAGTCTGTGCCTCGAACTTCTCCGGTTGCTTCAAAAGCCAGCCAGATCTTTGCCTTGCAAAACCTGGTCACGCCGTTCCGGTTGAAAATCCGAATCCCGTTCCAGCTGCTGCGCTGCTATCAGCTGTTGGACAGATGTTGCATTCACATGCGCAATCTTGACTGCCCTCTGTGTCACTTCTTGGACGTTCGCAATCCAAGCTGCAAGATCTAATCCTGCTCCACCTGCCGTCTGCTGCGGCGCTGTCGAGGCTGACCCCTGTGCCTGTGGCGAGCCCGGCTGTGATCCCTGCATCAATACCAGCTATAAGTATCAAACACAAATGCCAACACTCAGGATACAAGAAACCATCCACAGTCGCGGGCGAGGCACTATTGAGCACTGGACGTTGCCAGTGCTCCGCTACCATGCGAATTATTTTGAACTCCAAAAGCCTGCATCGATCTCACAGTCATTGCTGTTCACATGCAACTGTACTCAACCAAGCTCATGTTCAAACGTTAGTTCAAACGGAGGTGTTATCATTAGCACATTTCCAAAATTTTGGAGCCTGCCGAAATCCAAAGGCTTGGCAGGCTGCTGCAGGTTTTCAAATCTTTATTTACAGATTTCACGAAAGGCCGGCCACACTTGCGGCTGGATGGAGCGCATGGAGCCTGGCGGGCTATGAAGGTCGGCGTACAGCGGCGCCATCCAGGATCGCAAATGTAGGGCTATGGCCCAGATAGGCAAGCCAATGCATTGCTCCAGCGTTTTGCAAGGAACCTTTCTTTTGCCGAGGAGGGCCGTGATGAGATCCTCCAGCTTGACGAGCTTGGCCTTCATGAGTTGGATGGTGTCATGAGCGAAATTTATCTCCCAACCGCACCACACAAGGCAATCCTGGAATTGTGCCTTTTTCTAAGAAAATTGGTGCGGCAATGGCGCAGAAGAAAAGAGCCACCAGGGCAAACATTTCTGGAGCGCGTAGAAGGTCATCCACAAATAGGAAAGCCTTGTGCGGCTGCCACGCTAGCAGTCCGTGGACCTGGCGCAGCAGGAAGGCTCCTGTGCGTTGCCACCCGCCCGCCAAAATGGCAAACTCTATAATGATAGAGTTTGCTTTGGAAGGCGAAGAGAAGAAGGCCGTGCTCGTCTGGGCGTACCTGGATCTGTTTGTGCGCGGCCTTGAAACCGACGCTGGCCCTGGTGTCCATCGCTTGGGTGGCTAGGGCTAGATCGGACGCCATCGGAACACTAAGGCGTTCTGGCAGGTGACAATCGAGGGCTGCTTGCGCCTCGCACACTACTGCTGCGCGGCCCCTTGGGGCGTGCCTCGCTGCGCTTGGGCTCAGCACAAACGTGAAACCCGGAGGGGCAAAACCCGCGTTCACCCATCTTGGAGCCCTTTCTAAAATTAAATTGGAAACAGAAAGAGTAGGGCCTGGAGCTTTGCTTCGGTGTCGCACGGCTGTCGACTTCAGCCGCTTCCTTGACGGAAACATCTGCAACAGGCGATCCGTCCTAGGATGTCCTGTTTCGGAACCCGGGCAAGCTGCCAGAAATAGACATCGCTCCAATTGCACTTGAAGCCTATACTCATGACCGAGTCGGGCCGAAGCGTGGTTCACGCGCACATCCACACAGGCTCCGAACACGTGACATGAAATTGCGCAAGCCGCAAGGAACACGTGCAAAGCAAAATGACTTTTAGCACGCAGGCGCATCCCTGGGTGAAACGGCTTCAAGTGCAACTGCGCCGGGCAGGAGGGATCCCGTTTGAGACCTTCCCCCAAACCCGCA
The DNA here is from genome assembly GCA_963377175.1 of Effrenium voratum. Taxonomy (NCBI): domain Eukaryota; class Dinophyceae; order Suessiales; family Symbiodiniaceae; genus Effrenium; species Effrenium voratum. Next base: position 1,292,360 of record CAUJNA010003616.1, read on the forward strand.
TCGAAGGACATCACGCGCTGCCCCACTCCTAAAACTCCACGTTGGACGTCAGACCAACAGCCCTTCATCCGCGCACAGTTCCGAGCGACCGTGCGGGAGCGCGCGACAAGTGCACCTCTTTCTCCCCGGCTACCGGCAGTCACCTAGACCGGTTGGGACAAGCTCTGCCGCAAAAGCAACTTGCGTTCAAGACGCTTTCACGCGAGCGGCAATCCCGCGCGGTCTGCCCGAAGCTGCCCTGCTATTCAGATTGCCCCGGAACTGAAAACAGCTTGCTTTTGAGACGCTCTTACGCAAGCGCCTATTTTGCACGGCCTGCCCTTTCCCCCCCTAATGGCTCCCGGACATTTGAGAGCCACCAGAGCTACATCTACCGGAGGGCTTAGCAGAAAAACCGTAGTTACCTGAAGAAACGCAGAGGGTATGCTTTTGCAACAAACATGGCTCGCCTGCTCACCGTGCAACCGGTTCCCAAGACTTGGAACTAAAAGCGGGCAAACTTTTGAGGGCCCCAGTGCCACGCAATTGCTTGGCACATGCGGACAAAATGGCCTGAGCATCATTGCCGTAAGACAGAATCATGCCCTTCAGTTCACTGGCCTTTTCAGAACCAGCTTGCGCACGGCCCAAGACCAGAATGAACGAATCCATTTGAATGAAACCTGCCTGCATCCAGCATTACAAGTTGCCCGTTTCGTCGCTGGCCCCAGTTCCTTGCACACAGATCCCGAGGCCTGTGTTTCTCCAAAGAGACCTGCTTCCCAAACTCAAACCTTTCCAGGTCCATTTCATTTGTTGCGCCTTCTCCACCCCAGGTAGTGCGCTTGGAGGTCGTTTCCTGGCCGGGCGAGTGCTAGGAGCCTGTCAGGTAGAATAGAATCTGGTACCCTGAAGCCAACCAGCGCAAAGCCGAACTTGCACGAACGGGAGCCTCTGCTGTTTGCAACGTTTTTGCAGAAGGGCCAGCGGAGCTGAATGTTGGCTGCAACATAACGACCCCTAGATGTGCGCCGCAATTTTGCTCCAGGTTGCATTTCAAGCGAGCCAACCTTTGCAGGGCTAAAAAAACAAAAAAAACAGAACAAAGGGGTCCCAAACAAAGGGGAAAAAAACGGAAAAGGGGTTTCCTTTGGCAAAGCTTGACCTCGCTTGAAATGCAACCTGGAGCCAAATTGCGGCGCATATCTAGGGGTCGTTATGTTGCAGCCACACGCCTCCACGCAGCGCTTTAGGTTTCGAATCCTTCGCAGGACGAGGTTGTTTCCTGGACGGACGAGCGCTAGGAGCCTGTCAGGTAGAATAGAATCCATTTGGGAAACCCCCTCTAAAGAGAGAGGTGGACCTGTCAATATTGATCCATTGTTGACTCAAGATGATTCAAAGTTGATTCAATATTGATCCATTGTTGACTCAAGATGATTCAAAATTGATTCAATATTGAGCCCGGCATTGAAGCCCTGCCGCGCCACCTGCCTGGCATAGAAGCCTCCACCTGCCCGGCATCGGAGCCACGCCAGCCCGCCGAGTCATACGAATCACGAGGATACTAGCTCGCCCAACGTGGAGGCTTCGATACCTAGCGCGCCACATTCCTGCCCGGCATTGGAGCCACGCCAGCCCGCCAAGTCACACGAGTCACGAGGACACTGGCTCGCCCAACGTGAGGCTTTGATACCGAGCGCGCCACATTCCTGCCCGGCATCGGAGCCACGCCAGCCCGCCGAGTCATACGGTCATACGGATCATACGGTCATACGGTCATACGGCGGCTTGGCACTGCGCCACCCTGGCGCGCCACCTGCCCGGCATAGAAGCCCCCGTCCGGCCGCGCCACCTGCCCGGCATCGGAGCCTCCAGCCTGCCGAGCCTGCGCCATTCGAGGTCGGAATTCTTCCCAGGAAAAAAATTCCAGTCCTCCGGACGGTAGCACGCTTATATTTGACCGGTGAAACTATGTACGCCGTGCATAGTTTCTGCACTACGCTATAAGTATCGAAGTGAAGGATGTTGTCCTTCACTTCATGTCCTGGTAGCCAAGCACACGCTATGCGGCGGCAAGCGCACCAGTCTGCCAAGTCCGTGCCACCCGAGGACGGTCTTAAGGCAAAATTTTCGGTGAACTGCCGAAAATTTTGGAAATTTTCGAGCGACCGGTCAAATCATTGCGTCACATTGTAGCCACGGCACTTCCAAAAAACCCTGATGCGGGCCTGGCGCGGGCCTGGTGCGGGCAGTAGTAAGGAACATCAGCTTATACCAACCAATTAATTTGCGTTTTTTTTTGCCAAAAAACCCGCCAAAACTGCATAATTTTCAACCAGCTGAACTCGTCACCAGCGACGTCACCGCTTCGTCACCGCTCCGTTTTTGGTGCAAAAAGCGCTCAAAACGGCCAACTCCGAAAAGTTTGTTTTTTCGTGTCAGACGTCAAAAGTGGTGCCTGAGCCTCCAAATTCGCTCGTTTTCCGCCGAAAAGTGCTCCGAATTCCAGTTTTCTGCCCCGAAAACCCTGCGAATTCCAGCCCGCCGAGCTCGTCACCGCTTGTCACCGCTTTGTCACCGCTCGCTTTTTGGTCGCAAAAGTGCGCAAAAGCGGCCCCACTTCCGGAACTTGTTCTCCGCAGGGTTTTCCGCGGCCCGACAGCCCGCCGAGGACCTGGCTCGGAGCCCGACAGCCCGCCGAGGTTTTGGCCTGCGGTCCGTCAGCCCGCCGAGCTTGTCACCAATGACGTCACCGCTCCGTCCGGCTCCGTTTTTGGCGCAAAAAGCGCTCAAAACGGTCGAGTCCGAAGAGTTCGTTTTTCCGTGTCGGACGGCAATTGGGATGCATGAGCCTCAAGTTTCGCTCGTTTTCGGTCGAAAGCAGGCTCCAGACGGTCACTTTGCTCAGGATTCCGCTTTCTGGAAAACCGGCGAATTCCAGCCCGCCGAGCTTGTCACCGTTCGTCACCGCCTTGTCACCGCTTCGTCACCGCTCTCTTTGGGGCCAAAAAGTGCGCAAAAGCACCCCAGTTCGCAAGAGGACTCGGTTCTTGGCAAGTTTGTGTCATTCGGGCGATTGATCAATGACTCATGAGTGGGCAAGGTTGGCTCATGAATGGGCAAGGTTGGCTCATGAGCCCCGCAGGTCAGAACCACTCAGACAAGTGTCCTATAAAACTATGCACACAATGCATAGCTTCGCCGGTCAATTCGTCATGAGGCCGAGGTGTCCCAAGCGTTTTGACCGACGCCATCGGTCACTTCATCAGAGGTCTCATAAGTGAAGGATACTTTCCCTCACTTCACATACTGCTAAGGGCTGTTGTGATATTTATTTATACCAACCTGCTACGAAGACCCCGAATGACCCATAGCGACTCAAGGGAGGGCGTGTTGCGAAAGTACAACGCCCCAGCGATACAAGTACGTAACGACGTAACGACTACTCCTAAGAAAACATGTTTGAAGGACCTGTCACGGGCAACATCCCGGAGGTCCTGGACAACGGAGAGGTAACTGACGGCACGCACGTCACCGCAGGGCAGCTGGCCCTCGCTCTGACGCCCTACGCCCAAGTAACTGACCTGGCGGTGAACCGCGTTGTTGCCGGAGGCTGCCGTGCGGCCATCCAGTCCCGGGACGACCGAGTCACCGCCGAGCTGGCCTCAAAGCTGGACTGGCGCCGGCAATCGCCCCACGGCGGCGGCCCTGGCCACCACGGACGGACAGGTGGCCGCGCACGGAAGCAGCATCGCCGCGCTGCAGAGCTTTGCTGACCACGGGTCTCTCCAACAAGGCAGACCAGTCGGCCTTCGACGTGCTGGAGGGCATGGTGGCCACGAAGAGCACCCCGGACGGCGTGGACCTGAAGCTGTCCAACTACAGCACCATGGCGGCCATGAAAGGCTCCATCGCCTCGGCCAACAACGCCACGCTGGCCACGTGGCGGCCAACTACGGCCTCAAGACGGTGGTGGACCAGCACTCCCTAGACATAGCGGCGGCTCCTGGGAGCCGTCACCGCCACAGCGCTGGCCTCCAAGCTTGCAAGTCAAGACGCCTCCATCTCGGGGCTGGCGCGCTGACCGCGTACGCCCTGCGGCGGCCCTCCTGGGAGCAGTCACCACGGCAGCCCAAGGCGGACGCAAGCGCGCTGGCCTCCCTGCTCTCCACGGTGGACGGGTTGGACACGCCGCTGGAGCTCGTTTGCGGAAGCAACGTCGTTCGCAACCTGCATCTGGAGGCTCCTCTCTCTGCTGCGCTGGCCAACGGCGACGACACGCTGAGCATCACGGCAGACTGCTACTCCATCGCAGCGGCGGACGCGGCCCTCGCGGCTGCGCTGCTAGCCTACCACACCTCACAAGTGGACGCGCTGTTGGGAGACTACCGAACAGGAGCGGCGCAGGACGCAGACGCAGGCCTCTCTCTTTAGAGGGGGTTTCCCGTCCTGCGAAGGATTTGAAGTCTAAAACGCTGCGTGCAGGCGTGTGGCTGCAAAATAATGACCCCTAGATACGCTTGCAATTTGGCTCCAGGTTGCATTTCAAGCGAGCCAACCTTTGCAGGGCTAAGAAAAAACAAAAAAAAAGAAAACAAGGGGTCCCAAAAAAGGGGTCCCAAAAAAAAGGGAAAAGGGGTTTCCTTTGGCAAAGCTTGACATCGCTTGAAATGCAACCTGGAGCCAAATTGCTGCGCATATCTAGGGGTCATTATTTTGCAGCCACACGCCTGCACGCAGCGTTTTAGACTTCGAATCCTTCGCAGGACGAGGTCGTTTCCTGGACGGACGAGTGCTAGGAGCCTTTTAGGTAGAATAGAATCCATTTGGGAAACCCCCTCTAAAGAGAGAGCTTGGCCTGCTCTGCAAAGAAGCGTGCTCTGCACAGGAGCGCGCTCTGCAAAGGAGCGTGCTCTGCAAAGGAGCGTGCTCTGCAAAGGAGCGTGCTCTGCAAAGAAGCGTGCTCTGCAAAGAAGCGTGCTGTGCAGAGGAGAGTGCTCTGCAAAGGAGCGTGCTCTGCAAAGGAGCGTGCTCTGCAAAGGAGCGTGCTCTGCAAAGAAGCGTGCTCTGCAAAGAAGCGTGCTCTGCAAAGGAGCGTGCTGCAAAGGAGCGTGCTCTGCAAAGGAGCGTGCTCTGCAAAGAAGCGTGCTGTGCAGAGGAGAGTGCTCTGCAAAGAAGCGTGCTCTGCAAAGAAGCGTGCTCTGCAAAGGAGAGTGCTCTGCAAAGAGCGTGCTCTGCAAAGAGCGTGCTCTGCAAAGGAGCGTGCTCTGCAAAGAAGCGTGCTCTGCAGGAGAGTGCTCTGAGAGCGTGCTCTGCAGAGGAGCGTGCTCTGCAAAGAAGCGTGCTCTGTCTTCACCGCGCCCGAAGCTGACTCACCGAAGCTGACTCACCGAAGCTGACTCACCGAAGCTGACTCATTGATTTCTCTAGTTGTGTGTCTTCGCGCGGCGCAGTCTGCAGCGGAACTCCACGCGGGCAGCAACCAAAAAATGGTTGGTACCTGTTTCCAGTTCCGAGGCACTTCGAAAACACAAGTGCCACTTGTGTTTTCGAGCATCACATTCCTGCCCGGCATCGGAGGCTTCGATACCTAGCGCGCCACATTCCTGCCGCGCTACCCGGCATAGAAGCCTCCTGGCCGCGCTTTTCACCATTCACTCGCCCTGCCGTCAATCCTGTTGTCACCCCAGGATTGCCCCCTTCAATCCTGTTGTCACCCCAGGATTGCCCCCTTCAATCCTGTTGTCACCCCCAGGATTGCCCCTGTCAATCCGGTGCACTATCGGTATTTTGCCCGAAAAACCCATCACCGGGCCAGCGCCGAAGGTCCGTCAGCAATGCCGTCCTCCTGGCGTGAGCACAGGATTGCCCTTGTCAATCCTGCTGTGGCAACAGGATTGCTCCCCCCATTCCTGCGCTGACAGCAGGGCCCCGGTGCACTACGAGCAGCTCGGGCTTGGAACTGTTCTTGCCCGAGCACAGGCTCGTGATGGAGTTGGCCCGGCTGTAGAGCTCCCGGGCCTCCGGCACGTCGTTGATGCTCAGGACGAAGGGCAGGCCGCTCGCGAAGAGTGCGTCTCGCAGCTCCGTGTGAAAGACCAGGTCGTGGCCCCCTCTCGTACCATAGTAGTTCATACTGCGGCCGGGGAAAATGTAAGGAGGGTCAGCGTAGATGCACTGGTGCGCCAGGCGGTGCAGAGCGCGTAGATAGGCCAGCGCATCCTGGTGCCGCACGGTCACATTGCAGGGTGGCTGCTGCAGACGCCGCAAGCTGCTCAGTGCCAGTGGCCTCTGCTGTGCGAAGGAGCCCCACTTTCCCGAGAAGCTGTTGCGCAGCAGGACGTATGAGCAGGCAGCCCGACGCCCGGCACGGCCTCTCTGAGCGCCCGGCAGGAGGCGACTGAAGTAGAAGCGCTTGTCCACGTCGCGCCCCACCAGGCGCAGCAAGGAGCGCAGGAAGACCGGGTCTTGCCCCAAGTAACAGCGGCGCAGGTTTGCGACGGGCTCGAAGGCGTCGACACCACGCACCTCCAGGGCCGGACGCCGGGCGGCGAGGTAGTACTCCAGCTTTCCAGAACCGAAGAAGGGAGAGTGAAGCACAGCGACGTCGCCCAGCAGCCGGTCCATGTGAGGAGCTAACCACGCTTTGCTCCCCATGTACCTCAACCGCATGCCTCCCTTTAGGTTTTATCCCGGAAAACTCCGTGAGCGCCATGCTATATAGCATGGCGCTCACGGACTCGCCGCCCGGCTTCCCGGCTTCAAATTTGGGAAGTAACGCAAAGGAATGGGGAAGATCAAGCTGTTCCCTACGACAGAGTATAGCAGTAAGCAGCCCTCTGACCCCGTGGTGCCCCTGGTGCCGTGCACGGGCATTTTCCTTGACCCGTCAAAATCGGGCAAAACCGTGGCTCTGATCAGCCTGATTCTGGAGCAGTATCGCGGCGTCTTTGAGAGAATTTACATCTTCAGCCCAAGTGTCAACATAGACGACGGCTGGATACCCGTCAAGAAGTACATGAGGAGGACCTGGGGGTGAACACAGAGCGGGAGCAGACCTACTGGGACGAGTGGGACGAGGCGGCGCTGCGCGCATCATCCAGCAGCAGCGCAAGATCACGGAGGCGTCCAAGAAGTTGGAAATGAAGAAACTGTACCAGGTGCTTGTAGTCATCGACGACTTTGCTGACACGCCGCAGCTGCACAAGCCTCACGGCGCCCTGGACACTCTCTTCATCCGGGGCCGGCGCATGCAGATCAGCACCTGGGTGAGCTCGCAGAAGCTGTGGCTCATCAGCGCAGCCGTGCGGGTCAACATGCAGTTCCTCTGCTGCTGGAGGCTGCGCAGCACGAGCTGGACGCCGTCATTGAGGAGCTGAGCGCCCTGCTGCCAAAGGAGCAGCTGTACCGGCTGTACGAGCAGGCAACGTGCGTGGGAACCTTACAGCTTCCTCTTCGTCTACTACCTGAAGCCGAGGAATGAAATGTTCTACAAGCGCTTTGAAGAGCGTTTTGCGCTTGAAAAAGACGCCGATGGGAGCGGCGCTCAGCTTCCTGGGCCAGAAGCTGTTCGCCAGCTCCACGCTGATCAACGCGAAGTGTGAGAACATCTCCTGCTGCACCTCCGTCGCAGCCGTCCAGCCGCCCATCGTCCGCCGGACGGGCGGTTTCCTCTGGCAGCAAGAACAAACCGCTCCACTTGCAAGAGAGCAGCAGCGCGCCCTGCGCATGCTAAAGAGGCAGTCGGCTTATGACCGGTTGACAACAGGCGCAAGCGTACTAGTGTAAAAGCATGATGTCCGTTGAGCCCCGCAACGAGCCACAGATGCTCCGGTGGTTCCGCAAGACTTATCCGAGTTACAACCTGCAGCCGCTGCTGCTGAAGCGCTACCGAGAACTGGAGGAGGCGCGGGCCTTCAACAACTGGCTTGGGGAACGCAGGCAGGCGCAGGAGGGGCAGCGGCACCTGGACGACGTGAGCCGGCTGACGGAGGCCGTGCGCCGCCAGGTACCCCAGCTGCGCTACGCGCGCGCCGAGCGCCGGGGCGTGGAACGGGTGGCGGGCGAAGTTGCGCAACAGTAAATGAAGACGCTTCGGGCGCACGGCTTCAACCAGCGCCCGCGCTTTGAGCAGGTGGTGGGCTACCTTGAGCGGAATGAGCCGCTGCCCCTGGACCAGCCAGACCGCAAGGCCACCTCCGTTTGTCACAAGCCACTTCTACCTGGACGATTTTGTGCAGTCCAGCAAGGACCCCAACCCCCGGCCTCTGCAGCACACACCTCTGCAGGCAATTCCCGAGGACGGCTTCCGCACTCCCGCAGAGGCCACGGACAAGGACGTGTGGCTGGCGTGGAGGTACCAAAACTACGGCGGAACCCGCTTTGTTGAGGACGACCTGGCAGGAGACCCCGAGGCCGGGGGGAAAGGCCAGCAACGGTGAGGGGCCTGGACGTGACCTACTGCAAGTACGGAACTCCGCACAGGAAGCAGACGCGGCTGTGGACCAACATGCGCTGGAGGCCGAGGCGAGGCCTGTGCAGGTTCGGCAGCCGCTGCGGCGCGTGGCAGGACGGCAGGCACCTCCGCGCCGCGCAGCGGGGCCCCGGCTGATGGAGGGGCAGTACGAGAGGGTCAGCCAGCAGCCACGCGAGCTGCTCTACAGCGTTCCTGCTGCGCTGTGCGAGGAGACCACGGCAGAGCTTGCGGAGCGGCTCAGCATTCCGGACTGAGTCTTCCCTGCAACCAGGGAGCCTGGAAGAAGCCCATTTTCCGTGTTTTTTGCACGGTTTTTTGGCGGTGACCGGGCCTTTTTTTTAGTCCAGCACAGAGACGCCCGTGCCGGAGAGCGTCACCAGCTGGTAGGCCACCAGGTGGATGAACAGGTCCGTCATCATGCCGTGTGAACCGGGCAAGGTCGCCCGAGCGGGTGCTGACACCACTCAGTGGCATCTTGGGCACGCGCTCGGTAGGAAAGCCGGCAATGAAGCTGTGGCGCAGGTAGCCCACGCGGCCGATGTCGATGTTGCGCACCGTGTCGTCGTAAGTACCCGCAAGGACGGAGAGGAAGTGGAAGTGCTCCGAGGCTCCCTTCATAGGATTGTGAGGGTACTGCAGGCTGCCCAGCTGCATCTGCGATTCCAGGAGGCTGTCCTCCTGCCTCGCCGTGCCGATGGGGGCCACGTCCTGCCCCGGGTTGGCCAGCAAGTGGATTTTGGAGCGTGCGTCGTTGTCCCAAAAGGTTACGAACGCTCCCATGAGTTTCGTGAAGGCGCGCGCCACGGTGACGTTGTGCTCCGCCACGCCGTTCAGGACGCTGGACTGTGTGCACCGTGGGGTAGCTGAACGCGAGGGACCTTCCTGAAAGGTTGAAGGACTCTACCAGCGCAGAGTCCAGGACGACCTGGGAGGCCAGAACTCGGACGTTCTGGATCTCAAAGTCGGTGCTCAGCGTGGCTCCGGACGGGTGCGCCCCGGCGTTCTCAGACCACAGCGCAGTCGCGGCGTCCGCGAACTCGATTTCTATCACCAGGTTCAGCTGCGGCGGCAGCATCTTGCCGCCGCGTAGCCGCCCTGGTGCACCGCGCGGGCGATGCGGGGGTCGTTGACTTCGTCGAAACCCTCCATGGCCTTGTTGCGGTTGTACTCCCGGGCAGGTCGTGCACGGCCACGGTCCGGCCGTAGTAGTTGATGTCGTCGCAGCGCTGGCCGTTGGCGAAGACCTGGACGCGCTGGACGAGCAGGCGGGGTTGGGCGTGGCCGGGGCCAGCGGGTTGGTGCCGTCCGTGCTCCTGACGCGGAAGGCGATCTTGATCGACTCGGGGTCGATGAAGGACGTGCCGCTGGTCAGCGGGATGCGGCAGACCCGAGAGGTTGTGGGGGAGAACGAGCTCAGCGAGCTGGGGAAGTACTGCACGTCGCGCCGCGCCGTCACGTAGCTGGTGTTGCTTGTTTTCAGCTTGTAGTCCAGGCTCTGCATCAGCTCATCCTGGGCTCCGGCGGTGACTACCTCCATGCTTGTTTATATACACGCATTTTGAGTCGTACGGCGAAGGAAAACTATTCTTCTAGTGCGTATCTAGATATACAACCGTGCAAAACGAGCTATTAGTCCAGGGTGTACATGCATGCACGGCCTGGACTAATAGCATTTTGTAGCGCAAAACCGTGCAAAAGCTATTCTTACAGGGTGTACATTCATGTGCGGCCTGTAAGAATAGCGCTTTGTGGCCCAAAACCGTGCAAAAGCTATTAGTCCAGGGCGTATATTTATATACGGCCTAGACTACTAGCTTTTTGTAGCGCAAAACCGCGCAGGTTTTTTTATTTTTTTTAAGCAGCCTCAATGTCTCGTGCCAGCTGGTCAAAGCTGGGCGGAGGCAGGCTCCGGCGTGACTGCCCGGAACTGGAGCTCGCCCACGAGCTCGGCTGAGACTGGGGCAGGGCCACGGCCTTCAGGCCCCAGGAGAAGGGGCGCGGCGTTATACTGGTGCCCTTAACTGTTGAGTTGCAGCTTGAGGCTCAAACCTTTCCTTTCCTTCCAATTTCAGGGCCTTAGATTTTCTCTGCGAGTTTGCGAGTTTGTGCTTGTTTTGTGAGTTGAGTTTCCGCAGCTTTTTCTTCTCGGCTCACGCCCGTGCTCAGGTGCATGTTTGTCAGGCCCTTAAGGTGACTTTCCCGTATTCATGAGCTTCGCGTCCTGCCAGGTCACCTACTTCGCCTTCCGCTCGGGCCTTGGACCTCAGTGCACAGTTCTTTCTTTGTTGCGTGTACTGCCTGACAGTTTCAGTGGCGCCTTCGTCTTGCTGCTCCCTTGAGCCCCGCTTTTGTTTTGTCAGGCCCCGTCGTGTCAGGTTCCCAAGGTCCGGTTCCACTTTCTCAGCGCCCCGCGCTCCGCCCTCAGGTTGCTCTGCCTCTGTTCATTGCTGCCAGGTATCCGTCCGCACCCCAGCCTCTGCCTGTGCTCGGTCTCAGCTTCGCTTGCGTCAGCCACCGCATGCCTTTCCCTTTAGCCCTTGGCTCCACATTCAGTCTTCAGCTTAGTTTCCCTTTCAGTTTGTTCTGCCTCCATTACTGCTCATGGCTTCCGCCCTTTCTGGCTACATTTCCAGCGATGAGGAGGCCCCGCCTTGTGGTCCGTTGGGAGAGGTGATCTCCGGCAACGACATCACTCTCCCTCCAGATCAGGTCTTCTCCGATGGTCCTTTGGATTGCTTGTATTGCTATGCCTCCAGTGGGGAGGTGCTGAAGGAACAAAGGATCGGTGCTTTGTTCGCCGATCCAACTCGAAGTCTGTATTGCACGGACGCCGTGCAAAAGAGACGGCCGACACACAAACACATGTGCGCCCGCATAGGCACAATCTTTGCCGCACTTGTGACGGCAATCATTCCCATGCCCTGTGGAAAGATTCCTTGGGCATTCACACCGCCGAGGAAGCCGCTTACCCACTGCCCTTTTGCCAAGCCATTTGCCAATGTCTGAGGGACTCTTTGCCTCCGCACCGCCGCTCCCGGCCGGTGTTTGTAGGCCAGGCACTACCGCAATGGAGATGCACATTCCTTCGAGCTGCAGTGAAGTTTCAGCCTCGCTCGTGGGTATTTCCAAATTTACCGTCTCCCTTTGATTTGCAGTTGTTCCCGCAGAGCCTTTTCGACACAGCGTGGCTTCGCGGCAAGCGGCTACCGGCAGGCCCTTGCTGCCTTTGCACCCGGCAGAAGCTGCTCAAGATCAGTTTTGGGTTGCTTGCCCCAAGGACCCTGTGCAGCACATGCATGCTATGAGTGGAGTACAGCACCCAGCCAACATGTTGCCCCCTCTTGGCCAATTTCTGGATGCACCACACATGATGCCCTGTCCTTGTGGGCAGTGAGGCTCAAATCCTTGCTTCAGCTGGCCGAAGAGTTTGCTCCGCGTCAGAAGCGGCTGCTCGCCTCGTGCGATGCTCATGTTGCTCGCATCAACGCCAAGAAACGCACTGTGCTGCTCAAGCACGCCTTGCAGTCAGTTGGTTATCAGGACACTGCCATCGCTGACGAGCTGGCTGCCGGTTTCCCATTGTTTGGGTGGCTGCCTGAGTCAATGGAGCTGCCCAGGCATCCACAGCCACCTGCGGTGGACATTGCCTCCTTAGAGCGCATGGCCCCAGCTTTGCAGGCCCGCGCCTTGGCACGTTGTCAGCCTACAGACGATCCAGCAGCTGACCAAACACTTTTTGACACTACACTTACGGAGTTGCAGCAGGGCTGGCTCGATGGGCCCTTCCTGGCCCCGGACGTCCCAAGAACTTCCGTCATCAGCCCGTATGTTTTGCAGTCTGACAAATGCCGGCCTTGACGACTTTACGTTCAATCTTTTGAATTCTGCCGTCGGTTCAGCCAATAAGGTCGTCCTGCATGACACAGATTTTATCACTGCTTTGCTCAAAAGATGTTGCAGCTACAATGAAGTGCCCTGGCGTGGACGCGCCTTCGACCTTCAAAACGCATGTCAGCTGATTGCGCCTACGCACCGGGCACACTCGTTCATTTGCGTGTACGAGCCCATGCATGGCCCGAGGTGCTACCGTATGCTGACTATGCCATTTGGCAGCTCCTCGCCTTTTTCACCTGCCCTGGACTTGCTTCTACGACGATTTCCCGACAGTGGTGCCCGAGCCACTCGCCAACGCTGCCACGCACCTGATCAGGTCCTTGTTCACCTTACTGGGTTTTCAGGTCAGTGGCAAGCCCTCCAAGAACCCGCCGTTTGCAGCAGTGTTTCAGGCGCTTGGGGTTGCCTTCAACCTCACGCGAGCATGCAGTTTCCGGGGTCTTTGAGGTGGCAAACACCGAGGCCCGAATCCATCTCCTGGCTTCTAGCTTGCAAGAGCTTTTGACAAGCCATTCCCTCTCACCCAAGGAGGCTCGCAGATTGAGAGGCCGCATGCAGTTTGCGCGCGGTCAATTATCGGGACGATACCACTCGCGACGCCTCTCCTCTCTACATGAGCTTTCTGCCCTGGCGCCGGGCTCTCGAGCCCCTCCGTCACTTGTGAGGATTTTACAACGCCGTTTGCAGTCTCTTGTCCATTCCTTTCAGTCTGGGTTCGGGGGCGCTTGCCTGCCCTCACCCGCTGTGGCCTTCTTGGCGGACGCCCTCTTTCCGGGTGTGAACCCCTCTTTCTGAGAAGCACCTTTCCTTACCTTTGATGCTCTACCCCGTGTGCTGAAAAGGAGTGCTTGCGCTCAGGGTTCCTTTGTTAAGTATTTTGAGAGCGTGAAGTCGAGGACGTTTTCCGTTCCTACTGCGCAGGTCTGCGGTGCATACTGGGTCAGCTCACACCGCCAAGCGTCCGAGGGAGGCTGGCGGCGGTTCCACTGGAAGTGAGCAGGTGTCAGGTACTAAGATTCCCGAACCGCCAATGGGCGGAACAGAGGGAACGAACCATCGTCTGCAATGGATGTGGACAATGAGGAGAGTAGGGGTGGCGACAAGCAGAACAAGGCACCCAAAGGGGGAGGCCAAGGCGTCAAGGGCGCCGTCTCCCGCAAGAGCGTCGCAACCTGAGGCCCAAGGCGGCTGTATGGATACGGCGCTGATTAGTGGTGTGCGAGAGCGTGATCGGGATATTCCTGATGACGAATATTCGCCAACCAACGTGTGCATTTTTCCCGAGTCCTGGGAAGACGCTATGCCGTCCTCAGTGACTACCGCGGGATTATGAGCAGTTTAGAAATGGGAATCCAGAAAATCCTGGACTCCCCGGCGCTGGTTGGCCTTGAAGAGGTCGACCTGAACGACCTGGGCAAACCGCCGAGGTGTTCTCCCGGTCGGTGCATCGCTCAAGGATGCGGCAATGGTGAAACCCGCCGTATGCCCGATCTCGTTTGAGGGTGAGGAGATTTTGCTAGATGCCTCAAGCAGAACGTTTGGCAGAATCGCCTGTCCTGCTGGGGATGGTATTTTCGGACACTTTCCCGAGAGCACTGACCCAGCTGCGGTCACTGGACAAAGCTCCAGAGAGGCGCGTGTGCTTCTGGAGGTTTTGTCGGCTCCACGGACCCAAATCTGGTAAGTGTCCAGCCTGATGAGCTGCCCTTTCGCTTGTGCGGGACGGTTCCTGACGTACTTGGAGGTTGGATGTCCATGACTCTAATCTCCATGCTTTTCGAGGCCCTACACGGCATCGTACAGGCTGTGGCGAAATGGGCGGGTGCTCTTGCAAGGGAGAATCCCGCCTACCCTCCAGTCGAACTCCTAATACGGAGAGTCTGGAGGGAAGATGATCCAACAGAGGTCACAAGTGAAGTGATCTTTGCGCGTTCCACCCTACTCGGGAGGGATGTGCCATATGAAGTTTTCAAGCGCTGGGATCGGACACCGATCGGGCCTTTGTTGAGCCGATGGATGCAGCAGAGGTCCCTTATACGGGATATGTGCTGCTTTCCATGCCTGAGTATCGATCTGCCCTCAAACCCAGGTGCGTCCGACGTCCCGGCAAATTTGCCATCAAAGTCTTCACCATGCGACCTGACAAGATCTGCAGGGGGGAGGTTCAAATTGGCTTGGAAGGCGCAAAGGTGCCATTCCTGAAGCTGCCAAGCCCCAACAATGAGGGCGAGTTTGTTACGTCGACGAACGTGTCGCGTATATGGACAGGCGCCATGTTGTCGCAGCGATCGACCTGAAATGGATGGCCATTGAGGGTGTCGCATGCATATACAAAACCCGACGCGGTTTCATTGCAGTGCGTGAGGGAATTCATGCGCCTTTCTGGCGCGCGTGCTACTTGCGCCAGGAAGGGGATGTTATATACATCCGACCTTGAGCGATCCGGGCCTTCGTTGCTCCGGGTCCGCCGAGAGGGGAGTCATTCGCATGGGACAAAGCTCCCATGCATGACTATTGGTGCCCTCGATGCGCACATTTGAACATGTATGGCACCATTCTATGCAATGGGTTGCCATTTGCCCATTTTCTATCGGGAATGGGTGCCTGGTACCTCTCAACCCAAAATCAGGCGTGGGCAGCCGAAGTGGTTGGACGGAGTCATGCCCAACAGCTGGTGCTATGCGGAGACGAACGTCTCCCTCTGATGGCATCGGTAAACCCGATCCGTGAGGTGGTCAGTTGCATGATCTCCGGTCTGCGCTGTGCGCCATACCTCGTACACAATCCCAATGCGGATACTGTGCAGGTAGCATTTCAGGAGGTTGAGAAAGTCGTGTGTGAGAGCGAGTGACGAAGCACTTGAGCGATGGGTGGCAAAGCAACTGCTCGCTTGACAGTGCTCGCATATTTGATCAACAACCCGCAACACGCGGCACAGCGGGGACGCCGCATGACAAGGAAGGGCAGTCTAAATTCAGCCTTTGCCTTTTACCTTTCTGTATTTCTGTACGACGCGTACCGCATCGCGGTCGAGGATGGGTATCTCGTTCCACTTTATGGCCTAGGCGCCTCTGGGGAGGACGTGGTTATGTCAGTGGTCCAAGCCGAGCGACGCCTCGCGGATTTCACTAACGAAGGCTCTGCTTTTGACATCACCGAGATTCTCAGGTAGAGCATAGACTCTTTGAGGACCGGTGGTGGGTCGATCACGGCCCCAATTGAGTATGCTGAGGCATACATTTACACCGACCAGAACAAGGTCGACATGGTTCCCGCTAGACAGCGTGACGGCCAAAGCGCCATTGTGTTTGCAGATCCGCCGTCTGGTAAGCGCCACAAGAGGGCGGCGACACCCCGGGGTGATCATCGCTCGGCTTCAATGCGACCGGATCAGAAGGGCAAGGGGGATCCTCGGAAGGGCAATGCCCCTGCGAATGCCTGGCCCAAAGGCGAGGGTCACAAAGGGGACCCGTGTGCAAGTAAGGGTCACAAGGGTGACCAATGCAAAGGGCGACCAGCGCAAGGGTAAGGGTGGCCTGTGCGGCCATCAGTACGCCGACCGGCGGGTACCAGCCCGACGCACGTGGCTCGGGATAGCAAGGGCGCACAAGCCGCTCCTTTTCCGCATCCGAGTCCAATGTATCCCGCATTCCCGACGGGGGGCTTCATGCAACAGCCCATGGCTGGCATGAGGCCGCAAATGTGGCCTGGCGCAATGCTCAGGAGAATCCCGGCGCACACATGAACCGTTTCCGTCCGTTTGTGCCGCCTCAGGTCACTACACACGGTCGAGCACTCAGTTTACTGGCCTGCCCCTGTGGCCTTCTTGGGGGACTCCCCTCTTTTCGGGTGTGAACCCTTTTCTCCTTTTGGGGGTCCCCCCCTTTCTGAGAAGGACCTTTCCTTACCTTTGATGCTCTACCCCGTGCGCTGAAAAGGAGTGCTTGCGCTCAAGGTTCCCTTGTCAAGTATTGTTGAGAGACTCAAGCTGCTTAAGGGCGCCAGGTATAAGGATTGCTAGCGCTTGCACTCGCGGCGTTATACTGGTGCCCTTAACTGTTGAGTCGCAGCTTGAGGCTCAAACCTTTCCTTTCCTTCCAATTTCAGGGCCTTAGATTTTCTCCCGCCGTGCAAGCACTAGCAATCCGTGTTGGACTGCGCCTGGACACGGAAGCCAGACTGCGAGGATGCGCGGCTGCTTGCGGGGCTGCCGGAAGTGCTGCTGCCGGTGCGCAGCGAGAAGTGCTGAGGCTGCGTGGCGTCGTTCATGCCGTTGGCGGACCGGACGTCCTGCACGGCTGCGTCCTCGCTGCCCTGCTGAGGCCGGCCAGCACCCAGCCCGTGCCGCGGGCGAGACCGTAGGCTGCGCCGCCTGCAAGCCCAACGGCCAGCCCAGCCGTTGCAGCTGCGCCGACTCCTGCCGCGCCAGCCAGCGTTCCAGCAACCTCGCCCGCGCTGGGCGCCAAGGCTGCTGCTCCTTCAGCCAGGCCCCCCAGGTACTCGAAGGCCCTCGGCGGTCCCTCCTCCGCAGCCACGGCCGCCGTCTCCTCAACAGCCTGCGCTGCGCCACACTCCACCTCCTGCGCGCGCTGCCCCGCCTCGTCCAGGAGGCGCTCCACGTCACTGGGCCGACCTATGATCTGCGGAGGCGGCTGCGGCTGGGCGCACGTACTCAGCTGCGTCCTGGGGCAGCTGAGAGCGGAAGGCCCCCCTGCGCCTATGAGGTCCGCTGCCGCCTGAGCGCCGTCGGCCGTGCTGCGCAGACGTTCCGTGATGGGGCACCCAGGGCAGGCGCTCTATGAACGGGCGGGTCTTCAGCAGGCCGGTGGCCGGGTTCTCGATGACCCACATCAAGGGGCCAAAGTGCGCAATGATCTCAAGGGCGCTGGGCACCAGCGCGTCGCCCTCCAGGAGCCGCCGCGGGCGCGTCGTCAGCGCGCGGCTGTATTCCGCGCAGACCGGGCTGGCCCAAACCATGTCGAAGTGCCCCGGCGGAAACGTCGTGTAGTCCCAGCTCCGGATGTCGCACAGGATGGTGGGCTCAAATTTCGACACGATGTCCAGGGAGACGACCTCCCAGCCCGCCGCCTCGAAGGCCCTGCCCACCGACTTGGCGCCGCAGAAAAGCTCCAGGAGCCTCGGCATTTTTAAAGAGCAAGATCACCGCCGCTGCGACGACCAAGAAGACTCGCGCGTTCATCGGGCCGGATTTTTTCTCCGCGAGATAAAAAGCCGAACTTCGCAACCATGAAGCTTGCACTCGGGCTGGACGTTCAGACCAATGCCAAGGGTGCAAGGTAGACGTGGGAGCCCGGCAACTTCCAGGACGACGGGCCAAGAGGGTGGGTGTGTGCTTTGCGAGCAACACCGACCTGGAGCTGTGGACGGAGGAGGTGGAGCAGGGCGTCATCGACAACATGATCGTCTTCCAGAAGCCCTTTCCGGGGGCCGCCCGCACCGAGCTTGAGAGCCAGCTGCAGCGCGCCGTCAAGGTGAGCACGTCAAGTGCAAGATTGACTTGGAGCGCTGCCTCTTCTGGGACCCGGCCGGCAACCGCGCGCCGCGCCGCAGAGTTTTCGCGTCGCAGGGGCCGCGCTTGTGGAGGCCCGGCACGTGCGGCTGATGCGCAGGCAGTGGGGCGTGCTCTTTGAGGTGCGCCACCTCATGCTGGAGCCCCTGGAGGCGCCGTGCTGCCCGTTCGGCTAGGCCGCCTCCAGCAGCTCGGAGCTTGTCGCCCTTGAGGCGCCCACGTACAGGTGGCGCAGCGTGAGGTGGCAGGACTCCAGGTCCAAGCGGACGCGGTCGTGGAGGGTGAGGCCCTGGCAGCTATCTTTCACAGATGGTGCCTTAGAGGCTTCCAAGCCCTCCGTAGGAGGCGTCCTCGTGGACTTCTTTGGGCAACCCCGCTTTCACTTTTCTTTTGAGCCCCCGGCTCTTTCAGTTCTTGCGACATTTGGATCTCACTGCATTTTGCACCTCGAGATCCTTCCCATTTTGGTGGCACTTCACCTCTGGCCAGACCTGCTCTCAGGCACGGCCATTTTCTTTCATGTGGACAACGAAGCTGCACTTCATTCTCTCATTCGCATGTCCTGCGACAACCATGCGGCCGACCAGCTTGTCCAACACTTCCTACGCCTTGATTGAGCAACGGATGACCTTCGATACATGGATCCACCGGGTCCCTACCGAGGTGAATGTTGCCGACGCCCTCAGTCGAGGCGATGAAACTCAGTTACTTTTCTTTCGATCCAGAA
The DNA here is from genome assembly GCA_963377175.1 of Effrenium voratum. NCBI lineage: Eukaryota > Dinophyceae > Suessiales > Symbiodiniaceae > Effrenium > Effrenium voratum. The sequence continues at coordinate 1,310,969 of CAUJNA010003616.1, forward strand.
GTCCCACGTTACACCAAGCATTTGGAACAGTCTATGGAGCCACTCACTCATCCAACCTGGGGGCGGGTGGGAGAAAATCTAAGGCCCTGAAATTGGAAGGAAAGGAAAGGTTTGAGCCTCAAGCTGCAACTCAACAGTTAAGGGCACCAGTATAACGCCGCGAGTGTAAGGACTAGCAATCCTTATACCTGGTGCCCTTAAGCAGCTTGAGTCTCTCAAACTACTTAACAAAGGAACCCTGAGCGCAAGCACTCCTTTTCAGCACACGGGGTAGAGCATCAAAGGTAAGGAAAGGTCCTTCTCAGAAAGAGGGACCCCCAAAAAAAAGACCCGGAAAAAGGGGGTCCCCAAGAAGGCCGCAGGGGGTGAGGGCAGGCAAGCGCCCCATGTTGAGAACTCGCACGCACCCCCTGTAAACTGAGTGCTCGACCGTGTGTAGTGACCTGAGGCGGCACAAGCGGACAGATATGGCAAACGAATACATGTGTGAAGAAAGGCATGATTGGCAAACAATTCGCAAGACATGCGTGGGAATCAAATGGTTGGTGTAACGTGGGACTTCTGGGATTTCAAGAAAAGTAACTGAGACTCATCGCCTCGACTGGGGGCGTCGGCAACATTCACCTTGGTAGGGGCCCGGTGGATCCACGGATCGAAGGTCATCCGTTGCTCAAGGCGTAGGAAATGTTGGACAAGCTGGTCGGCTGTATGGTTGTCGCAGGACATGCGAACGAGGGAATGAAGGGCAGCTTCGTTGTCCACATGAAAGAAAATGGCCGTGCCTGAGAGCAGGTCTGGCCAGAGGTGAAGCGCCATCAAAATGGGGAAGGATCTTGAGGTGCAAAATGCAGTGAGATCCAAAGGTCGCGAGAACTGAAACTGGGGGCTCAAAAGAAAAATGAAAGCGGGGCTGCCCAAAGAAGTCCCAAATTCGCCTCACACCCCGACTTGGGGTGATGATGACGAGTTGGCTGAAACCGAGCCTTCTCCTCTCCCCCCGAGGACTGGAACGTTGAGAAGGGAAAGGGACGGCGCGGCGGTGGACAGGGTAAGTGATGCCCGATTGTGTTCCACGAGAGCTGTGTCGCGTCCGAGTGTGCCAACGCGCGCTTGCAATTTGATGTGGTTTCATTTTAAATCAAATCAATGCATGACGACGCCCGCAGGACAACGCTCCTGGTGTCGATCCACCATATCGGTTAATCACCGAATAGTAATTCAATCGCAAGTATGACTGTGCGCGCCAGTCATATTGTCCTGCCAGGTACGTAATGTCAAAACAAGGCAGTCACCCTCGCCGGCATCTATGGCCGCTGGCGATCAACATCCTCCCGCACCGCTGATGCAGCTGGCGAAGGATCGCATCGAGGTGCAGGGGTGAAGATCACGAATGCGCTGGTGATGTCCTACTCGGACATGTACCGCTGAGTGCTGCTGGCGATCTCTCTGCCGGTAGTCCTCGAATGATCGCGCGCCTAGACGGTGCTAATTTTAAGACCAGGTCATTACGGTCAACGCACCACGTTTCAATCAGCAGGCCAAAGCGCCTTAACCCTAAAACTCACACACCGTATCCACACGAATCTGATGGTTCACTGTGGTTGCATCGCAACATCATTTTATTTCATGCCTGCCATATTGGAGCTGAGTCTTCGTTCTCTTTTCTTCTTTTGTTCTTTCCTGCTTGATTTGGCTACCGGCGCGAATCCGCCCCATACCCGTAATTCGGGGTGGTGGCGGGATCCGGGCATCAATGAGTGCCCGGGTATGGGGTCGCGAACCCCGGTAGTCTAATCTCCTGTTTTTTCTTGTTTATTGCTACTCAACTTCAACATGGCCAACGCGCCTTTCCAAATTCACTCCATCTCTTTGTGCAGTCGAGGGGGGTGTTTTTGGGGGCATGTACTTTTATCATAGCAGTTTGTAGTACGCCATTGCCCAACGCGGCATTTGGCTCAAGTTTTATCTCCGGCAGTTCTCATCTGCCATCTCGTCACGTGCTCGCGGCGGCACTGGCCACTGTCCTCGCGCAAAAGGTGCGCGGGGCCGGCAGGCCATGGTCCGGGTCTTCGTGGAGGTGGGTCGGGTGTTGAGTTGGGAGGTCGCCCTTTGTTTTGCTTCTGCACGCCTGCTCGCTTTGCTCGCTTGGTGCTGCTTGCTGCTGGTTTGCTTGCCTGCTTTGCGCTGTGCTGCGCTTCTGCTTGGTTCCTTCTTGTCACAACGAGGCATCCCTTTTGGTTCGTGTTAGTGCCGGCCGGGGGCAACTGCTTTGCCCTTGGGACCGGGGGGATAATGTGGTCTCTTCTTGTTGGTGGGTTAGGGCCTGTTTTATCCATCCCGAAACTCTGTTTCAAACCCTTTCGCAGAAAGCAATGGTTGGCGTTCATGTGTCACCACCGCGGTTTTCCTACGGAACTCTCTTCCTGAGTTCCGGACTAGCTGTTGGGGAAAACAATTGTTAGTGGAGGATGGCGCCTGAAGTCATGGGAAGGGGTCTTAACACCATGGTAAGTGGGTTACCAGGGTTTACCATTTATACTCACGGGCTGAGTTTTCGTGGACTTGAGAGTCGCTTGTTGGGGATCTGTTCTTCCATTTTGGTAAATCAGAAGTGCGGGTTACTTTTTTGGGGCCAATCCACTTGATCGGAACTGAGGGATGGTCACCGAGGCCGCGCAGTCAGAGGCCGAGGCGTGACCTCAGGCCGATCAAATTCATCCGTGTATGACAAACTTTTTGCCTCATCTTCACAGCGCCAACAGTTTGTTTTGCATGTGCATATCTTTGATAGCCGTGTTTTCAAAGCAAGGACTACATATGCCTGTTTCTTTTGATGATATCATGATGGATTGACAAGTGCACAGAAACGTAACCAAGTCCAAATGTTGGTCGCCTTGCATTCTTGCGCTATCCTTTTGGCGCGAGAACAGGAATTGAACCACACGGCACGCATGCTGTCATAGTGTTCAGCCAAGCATAGAATTAGGGTTATGTGCTTGCAGCACGCAGCCCTCTCAATGTGCACATTTTGGACAGGATTTCTTGCGAGCACTATTCCTCAGAGAGCAAACCAAGTGTTGTTGGTTTGGAAGGGCATGCAGCCAATATGCTTAGCACTCATGCAAATCAAATCCCTCACTCAGAACAGTCCAGTAGCACGCTGCTATGGCGGTTGGCAAGAGTTTGCCTGCCTCTGGCGAGTTGGATCTGGACCAACTCATCGCAAAGTCGGGGTCTTGGTGAAATGGCAATGGGTGGTGGTCAAAACCGTTTTGGGATCCCATATTGGGGGGTTTCCGGTGAATTCATTCACCACCCAAAAAATGGCTTTATCTTAGTGGTTGGATTGGATCGGATGTTCGCTGGGGGTACGGGATTTGGATTTTGGCCCATGGCCAAATGCTGCACGGTCTTTTTCATGGGAGCTCCTGACCTGAAGGCTGAAGCGGGACGGGGACATCGTGCCCGAAATTCTCCCGGAGCGACTTCTGAAAGCAGCTTGTCCACCTGTCTTTGACTTGATCACTGGCTTGGCGGCACGCTCCTTGCATGCCAGGCCAGCAGCTGAAAAGCATCCTCATTGAGGCCGTCAAACACGCATGTCTGTTTCGCAGCTTTCGGTCTCTCTTGGGCATCGTGGTTTTTGGAATAGGAGAGCAACGTTCAGCCTGTGCAGCTGCCGGTTGTGTATCTCGGCAGACATGATGCGATTGCCATGAGCGGATGCATAGCATTGGATCTATTTTGTCACATTGAGGATATGTGGTGACCTTCATGGTGTTGGCCTCACATCCATCATTTCGTCAGTGATGGATGTGGCTTGCAGGTCAGTACTTCGATCTGTTGGAGCTCTTCAACATCGGTGGACAAATTCCAGTTTCTTGGAGACTGAAACCTTGCCATGTGCGACGTCATGTTTCTGAGCTTCGGAGCATTGTTTGCTTGGCTGGCGGATTGACTTCTTGTGTTTCTGATTTGCCTGGCAGTACATGTTTGCCAGTTCCGTGGTCTAAGGAGAAAAACTACATTTTCATGGGTGACTTTGTTGATCGAGGCAGCGTTTTTTGCACTCGCAGGGAAATGCGGAGAAGTGAAGTGGAGCAAAAGACTAGACATTCCATGCGCAGGATACAACAGCGTGGAAACTTTTGAGCTTCTCATGCTTCTGAAGCTGCGGTATCCAGTCTGCGCCCCATTTTTTGTTTTGTTTTTGTTATTTTTGTTTTCCGGTTTGCTTTCCGGCGGCAGTTTTCTCGGCCACAGGCCAGCATCACCCTCCTGCGGGGCAATCACGAATCCCGGCAGATTACGCAGGCGCTTCGGCCGTAGCCCGGTCCAGTGTGGAAGCAACAACAGAGCTTGACATGCTGCAGGTGTATGGCTTTTATGACGAATGCCTGCGAAAATATGGCAATGCGAATCCGTGGAAGCAGGGTGCCTATGTCAGTCCTGGAAACCTGTGTGTAAGTTTCGTCCACCTTGCGTCAAGGTACTGCACAGAGGTCTTTGACTATCTTACGCTGACAGCCATCGCCGGGTCCTTACCACGAGAGAGTGGGCACACCCTAGAGCATCAAGCATGCGCTAGCAATGAATCTGAGCAGCTGAGGTAGAGAACTCAATTTTTTGTGTTCATGGAGGCCTGTCTCCGGATGTTGGAAACTTACGGAGCGCACGACAGCTTCCCTGGAAGAACAAAAACCAGTTGCAATGCTTTGGAATTGGAAATGACCATAGGTACCCGCACAGGCACCTGTGGCATTGCACCAGCCCTGTGAATATAGTTTTCAGGGATTACAGGAGCGGGGCATCCAATCTTTGTTCATGTTCGCAAGCTAAGCAAGCTGAGTTTGACAATCTCAGGTGAAAATCTTGGATCAGATCCGCACCATCAACAGAGTGCAGGATTGGACTTTGAACGTTCTTGTCATGCCAGGCTGCAAGGAAAATTCCGCTTGCTGCAAGTTGCAAACAAAAGCATACATCACCTAGGTGCAGCCACCGAGCCAGCCTGCACGGAGCTTGTTGCCAGGAGATCCCTCACGAAGGCGCATTTGGAGACATCGTGTGGTCTGACCCGGAGGACATCGAGTCTTGGGCTGCTGAAGCCTCAGCATGCACAGAAGAACAGGCTGCCCAGGTGGTGCAAGATGTGTCGATTCAAAGGCAAAAGGATCAAGGAGTTGATATGTTTTGTGGTCCTGTCCTGGGAAAGGACCGTCATTTTGCCCCTCAATCCTTGGCTATTCTGCCTTGCAGACAACAATGAGTCCAGGCTAGTATTAAACTAGATCGATGTCTTGATCGATTATACTTGCAAGTCTGGGTGTGCGATCAATCAACCATCAGCTTGGTTGCGCAGTTGAGATCAAAAGTTCACTTGGGGACTTAAAAATGACATTGCACAGGTCTCTGTGCTTTCTTAATGCGGACTTCATTTGCCGTAGCTATGCGAGTTGCAAAAGAGATCGCTGAGCTGAATGCGTGATCGCATTATATTGACATTGGGAACTTGAGAGTCAATGCAAGTTCCTTGCGTGCCCGAAGCCCCACACTGCGCGAGGCACACAGGCATTCAGGGTGTACTGCTTCGGAACGCACTGTTCGCACGTGCGTACCCATCTGGCTGGCTTCACTGCGCACTGCCGAGTCTGAGGCTGTCAAGTCTTCATTTTTGCTACTGCGTCAGGCTGAGCACCAAAAGCGGAGATCGCGGTCGCAAACACGTGCACACCAACAAGCACGACCCTATGGTTTGCAGGGAGGTAAAGAAATTCTCTGGCTGTATGCGCATATCATGATGAAGAGGCCGGATGATGGCGTAGTTGTCGAGAATGGCAACAAGTTGTGCTGGACGGAGGCGGCTTGCGAGCAGGGCTGGGACGCGTTCGTTGGCATCTTTACACAGGAGTATGCCACCTATCCGACGCAGGTGAAAGTATGGGAGGTCGGATTCGAACGTGTATACTCAAGGGTTTACATCTCACGGCTTCCATCCGGGCCCATGTCCGCGAAATGTCACACTATGGCCGTCAGGACACTCTCAAGTCAAGTCTTAGTCTTGAGTACCAAGTTGTCGTTGCTGAAGAGCCGCCTGATCGAGGACCTCCCAGTTCGGCTTGGGGAAAATAGAACGGGCACTGCGAGAAGGTCTCATGCTGGGCCAAACATTCCGACTGGGACACTCAGTCCTGGAGAGGCGGTGTGGTGGTGACATCTCCAGCAGGATCTGCTAGGTCTGTTGTTTGTGCACTCTGGCGCGTAGACTATTTTTTGTATTCTGTAGTTGTGATGTATTCACATGGCTTTTTGTGACCACGAGATTGGTTCCTGCCATAGCTGTCACAGCTAAAAACATCATTGTGTTGGCGTACTTGATTTCAACTCTGAGGCATGCACAGTGTCCGTCGCTTTTTTTTCCTCTTTTTTTTTCTCCGGATCAGTGAGTCGAAGGTTTCGGGGAGAAGATGTGTTTTCAAGCTGAGGTCAGCCCTCGGGGCGCTGGATGGCTTTTCGGGGAGCGCCCCACACAGCACTTCAACCGCCGCACGCCTGGTGTTTCAATTGGGTATGGGTCAAGATTGAACCACCAGGAATTGGACCGCAGATTTTAGTCCATGTTTCCTTTTACCAGGGTTGCATTTTGGGTCTCCCATTTTTTGGACCCACAGCTAATTGTAGACCCGGAGTGGAGTGGTCTATTTGTGTCCAACTCTTCCAGCGTCAATCTGCTTGAGGCCTAAATGGACTTGACTTGATAGCACGAGCACACCAGCTGGTGCAGGAAGGCTACAAGTGCCCATGCGAAACATGAAGCCACGACACGCGTGGTGGAGGGCCTGTTCTTGCAGGTACATGTTTGGCGATACGCTTGGAGAGGAGAACAAGACCGGATTGCTAGTGACGGTCTGGCAGAAGCCCAAGTCTTGCATGTCTGGCTGGGTAGGGCCAGGTCAGTATTTGGATGCGCCTAAGGCTCGTTACCGGTTTTAAGGGTATAAGGGGCGGTTGCTTTGGTAATGCCTTTCATTCTGATCAAGGCTGACTCAACGGGCTGAGTATTCGACTCACAATGCAAGTCCTGCAAAAGGGGACCCTGCATCCACGCTGCCTGTTGAGGTCCGCTCCAAACTATTGCTACCGTTGTGGCAATGCCTGGGCCGCATCTTGGTGTGTTGACCTCTGGTGCAATGCAGCCGAGGTGGCCTCCATTCTGGATGTTGATGAGCGAGGGCATCGGGAGTGGTATGCTTACTAGCCAATCAAGGAGCTGAACTGCCTCAGTTCCTAATTTCCAAAGCTTTAGGAAGCGTAGTTTGACACAGAGAGTTTTTGCAGGCAAAGAGTTTGCTGCTACTTAGCCACAGAAGGATTGTTTATTTGTTTTGTTTCTTTGGCGAGGTTCCGAATCTTCCAGGAAGTACCTGCTTCCGCTGCTGCCGTCGGCAGCCTGGAAATCGCACGAGACTGCACGCGGCAGACAGAAGATGTTTAAAAAGGTGGTCAGGAGAAGGGGCTGACCCGTGGAATGAATCTTTGTTAGCTGATGTGACAAACATGTTGCCTTCACAGAAGGCACCAAGTGACACCAGGGCCTCAAACATGGGTGTCCTTTTGTGGCGGCCAGCCGCTTGAAACTACTTCAATGCGCCTGGGCTCAGAGCTGTCAACAAGCATGACAGTTCTTTGTGGATCATGCAGCTCTCCAGTTGCGAGGTGCCGCCTCGACAGCTGGTACCGTACTTCTTGTGATGGGCAAAGCGTTCCCTGGAAAAGTACGAAGCTGGCGGATCACAGCAAGAGACCTGATATTTGTCAGCAATTGTCGTCGCTTGTGATGTTGTATTTGCAAGCAGGTCGTCTTGCTGTCGTTGCTTGCTCACGGTGGCAAGCTGTGCTAATGTGCCATGTTCCCTTGAAGCCAGACACTGCGTGGCACGCCTCAGCATGTCAGCGGCCGCAAGGAATGGCTACTCGACTGGCAGGAAGCCAGTGACAGGTGCCAACGGCAGGTGTGGAAGTCATTTTGCAAATGCTCCATGCATGGCATGGCGAGCTGCAAATAACTTGCCACAACCAGAACTGCCTCATGCTGGCATGCAGCAGCCGAAGCATGCGACTGTTCTCGGGACACCGGCATTGCCATTGAATGCCAAAATGAGAGTGCAGAGAGTAGCACGGATGCTGAGTCCCCGTGTTTACGAATGGCTCCAACTTGCGGCAGCTCTAATGGAAGGAACGTCCACTTATTGCTTTCTTCATATACACGTTGTCGGCTCGAGTGCCAAAGCAGTCTTGGAGCAGCTGGCTGCAGGCATGCCGCTCCGTGTTTGCTTGTTTGACGGTTATGACGGTTGTTTGACATGTTTCCAGGCGATGGGGGAAAGCGACTCTCAAGAGGCGTCAAGCCCTCAGACGCGCACAGAACCCCGGGGATGCCGAAATCAGCGCGCAGCGATGATTCGGGGCGCCTTCGCGAGGCTGCGGCCTTTCATTGAAGCGGAAAGGGAGTTTGTGCAGCTGCAGGACAGGGGGTCCAGAGACAAGGGTTGCAATACCACGGGCAAATTGGCCATGCTCTAGCGAGCTGGGCAACGCACAACTCATTGGCTGGCAGTAGTGTCACGTAAAGCTCTTGTCTCTTGCTGCCTGTTCAAAAGTTGCTCTGTGCCTGGGGGGGGTTCCAAGGGAACGTGGCCACCATCTAGCCACTATTCAAGATAGGGGGGAGCCGGACCTGATCTTCTGGAGATGACAAGTTGAAACACAGATTGGTATGGTGCTTTTCTTAAGTCACCTGGGCGGGAGCTTTTGCGCGGCAAACGGGGCTCCGGGGCTACCTGGCTGCCCCGCCACCGAGCCGAGTCAGCCGGGGACCATGACGGCGCCGTGCGCTGCCTGGAAGCTGTGCTGCGCGCGGAGCAGGCCTTGGTGGGTTGTTGGCTCGTGCACAGTTCTGTAGGTTTATGTTGGATGTATGACACATCCTGACGATTCGTTTTGGCCTTCGCAACTAAATATATATATATATATAGTATCAGGGCTCCTGCTTTTGCCAAGCTTCCACACTAGCATGGTGAGCTCGCCAATTGCCCAAATGCTTGCGGACCAAGTAGCACCAAAGTGTGCCGTCGTGAAATCCAGGCGACGGTGCAGCGAATGCCGGACACCATGCTGTCCACGCTCTTTGAGCGCTTGGCGGTAGGCTCGACGTTGTCGACGGTCGTTGGTGGTGGCACCGAAGAGCTTCAGCTTGGACATGCTGCGTGACATGTGTTGATTTGTTTGATTGTTTTCCTGGAAGGGAGCAGCTCATGTGTCCTGTCCCAGTCTTTTTCTTTCTTGTTTTTGCGGCTGGCAAATCATGTTGCGGGGGCAACTAGGTCAAATTTAGTAGTTCGCAGTTGAGTAGTCGATGGCACAGCGAACTCCTTTCTAGAGCTGACGCTTGCCGCCTGAAAGATGCAAGTCTTTGCTCTCATGAACCCTGCAAGCATTGGGCAGCCACGGCAGACATTGGAGATTTGTCATAAATAAGAACGCATATGTTGTGATCTTATGTGGCTTGATTGCCCATTTCAGGGCAACTCTGTTCGGCGCTTGAGAGAGTTCAGGCTACAACACCCTGGGCATGAAGCACTTGAAGGACTTCCGAGCGGGATGGGCATAAGTTGAGACCTGCGAAACAGAGCGCCGACTTAACTCGATTTCGTCTTGCTCAAAGTTTAGCTGTTGGCTCCTGACGTCCTTCGGTCCAAACATTAGTCCACTCTTTAGTTCCGGATTTGGTGCCCCTCTTCACTCTGATGGCGGCATGTTTTGCCAAGGAACAGCTCAACGCAACACTTCTCGCGGTTTGGCTCAAGCAATTTTAGTTGAAGCACTCCACACAGTGAAGATCAGCTATGGGCGCTTGCGAGAGCAAGGCAACCAGCGAGAACGAGTTTCAGGTGGACCTAGCGAGGCATGCAAGCTTGCAGGGCCTATCGCTTACCACGACAGAGAAGATGGGCTGGATCCCCGACCTTCCGGATCACCGTGACCTTCACATGACATTCGCTAGCAAAGAGGCGCCCAAGGAAATCAAGAAGAAGAGTGAAGGAAGCAAGGAGATCGTGGATTTGAGACCTCTCAACGGCGGCTTTCCCATCTTCAATCAAGGACACTTGGGAAGCTGCACAGCGAATGCTCTGGCAGCCGCCTTCCACTTCAGTCTTCACAAGCAGACAGTAGAGGACCATGCCGACTTCAAAGACTTCACTCCTTCTCGTCTCTTCATCTACTACAACGAGCGGTATGTCGAGGGCAGTGTGGACAGAGATGCTGGAGCCATGCTGCGTGACGGTATCCAGGTCATGGAGAGGTTGGGAGTCTGCCCGGAAAAGGTGTGGCACTACGATGACAAGGATGGCTTCTTCAAGAAGCAGCCTGACAAGAACTGCTATGAGCTGGCCCAGAAGTGCAAGGTGAAGGGGTATGCCCACGTGGCACAAAACGTTGATCAAATGAAGGCTTGCATCAAACATGGCTATCCCTTTGTGTTCGGCTTCACTGTCATGACCAGCTTCTCCGGTGATGTTGCCAAGACGGGCAAGATGGTGATGCCCCAGCCCGGTGACAAGATTCGAGGAGGCCATGCTGTGTGTGCCGTTGGCTACGACGACTTCCAGCAGTGCTTCATCGTTCGGAACAGTTGGGGAGCGGAGTGGGGTGACAAGGGCTACTTCTACATGCCCTACGAGTACATTTCCAAGGAGAACCTTGCGCATGACTTCTGGGCCATCAACTGGGTGGAGGGCTTCAAGAATGCCGCGCCCAAGAAGTGAGAGGGCGAGGGGGTTCCCGGCTACAGCCCCTGAAGGGGTCGATGGCTTTCGGGTTGATTTGACATCACTTTGAGCTTGGGGTATCGCCACAGAAGGCGTGCATCCCTGAGGCTCTTCACTGTGAAGGCTGCGTAGTATGCACGCAGCCCACGCAGATCATTCGCACATCTCCCCCTGGGAAAAAAATCACGCCCGCTAGCCCGATGCTCAGCAGTTGGATGGAAGGAAGACTTTGAATAATCGGCGCAAGTCCTTTGCCAAGCAACACATTCCACTTGTTTGCGAATCACTCTACCCTCGTGAAATGGCAGGCGCGGCAGTGTTCCAAAGATGCACTGGCAGGGTGCTGCTCAGGGTTGAGACTTTCGTGTTTGGGCAGGCACACAGTGACCCGAAACTCTACTTGTCGGATACTACCTCGGGCTGGTGCAAACCAGTGCGTGCAACTTTTTCGATGCCTTTTAGCAGTAGCCGGGTAAAGCCTTTCGGTGGATTGTAAGTGCGGGTACAGATTGTGCTGGACTCGACCCTCGTAACGGTGGTGCGGATGGGTTACCGCACTTGCTGTGCTGGTTGCGATGCTGTGTGCACCGCAAGGTCCCGATACCGCTTGTTGCGTTTCTTGAGCCGGGCGAACACAAGTATACAGACCCATGGCAACAATATTTATCCAATGCCCTTGAGGACAACAACACTGATGTGTCCTGCAAGTTCTTTGAGAAGGCAGAGGCGCTGACAGACCCAGCCAATTTGCTGGAACCTTAGAAGAGTCTTCCAGCACATCACCCTGTATCAGCCAACATCATACGCAAGTTGGTTGTACAGTAAGAAGGAAGCATGTGACATAAAGTTCAGACGAGAACCATTGATACAAGAATGAGCTCCAAGGCATATGAACCCCGAGTCGCGCCTTGTTTTGAGAGCGGTGCATGCCTCGGTTTCTGCCAGCATACTTTGTTGTTTGTTTTGCTTGACTCTTGTTGAGGTGACCTACAACAACATGGGCTGCTTCTACAAGAGCTTTGGGAAGCTGCTGGTTGCGTTCAGCTTGATCTTCTTGTAAGATTGCAGGGGTTGGTTGAAGGGTGCTTTAGCCGAGCGTTTGTATTCTTGATAGCAAAGGCTACACACGGCCCTGCAGTATCTCAAGAAAGCTCAAAAGATTGAGGAGAAGTCGGAGACCAAGTCGACGCAGAGGGTCAGACTTGTGACGTTTGCCTTCCCCCCCATCGCTTGAAGATGAGGCAAGCCCAACTGGCGGCAAGATGCTGGCTCATGCATACTGAGGTCGCAGGGCAGATGCCAGAACCCTGCAGGCCGCATGAGACCAGACAAACAAAACTGGAGTGAACAACCATGCTTGTTATTACAAGCGCTGCTGAGATCCCTAGGTTTTGAGCAGCTCCTGTACCGTGTTTGGTCATGAATCTGCTTGTCTGACCATGATTCATCCGCTGGGACTGGATGTGGGAAGGCAACAGGGCAACACTTGCAGCCCTGCAGGCACACACCTGAATCTTTGCGCTCTTCTGTCTCAGATGGGTAAGCACCAGGAGGCGTCTGCATGCGGGGGGTGAAACTCGAGAAGGTCAGGTGGCTCAAGGATATTCCGTTGGAATGCCATCAATTTGCAAACAGCTGGTTGTGGCGCCCTGATAAACGGGCAGATTACCACAATGCAGTTTTTTCGGTTTTATTGCTGCATCGCTACCACTTTGATTTGATTCACAGGTGGGTATAGATTGCTTGATGAATGCAAACATGGCCATCCTGATCCTGCTCCCGCAGGCCCTGCAACACGCAGACAAGGCCCTCAAAAAGCTGGAGGCGCCGTGGCGAGAGATTCGAGAAGCTTTTGCTCTTCCCGGGCGAAATGCCTCGCAGGCTGCCCAGTCACAGCCTGCGCCCCAAAGAACCCGCGGCCGATGCGTCCGTCGGTCGGGGTGGGTTTGCGCCGTTCGCCGGATTTGAGGCCTCCCAAGGAACCGGAGGGCGGCTTGGCGGAATGGGGATCCGACGTTGCGCGTGTGTTGCGAGTGGTTGGGATGTTGGCTATGGGTCAAAACCGTCTTGGGATGCCATTTTGGGGTAGGTGCACGACACATTTTAGGCTTTATTTTAGTGGGGATTGGGATGTTCACTGGGGGTCCAGGGTTTTGACCCACAGTCATATTGGCCCCATCTTTGCCCCGCGCTTTGGTGCCTTTGGTGCAAGAGATTCAGGCTTGCCCCCGGGTGGCAGCACCAACAGTGAGAGCTTGATATGCCGGGGCCCCTAGTGTGCAACTGAAACAATCAGATCCCATGATCCTTCAGGTGTTGCATACTTCAACATGGGCGCTGAATACGAGCACCTGAAGAAGCCAAGTGAAGCATTATGGCACTATCAGAGAGCCCGGGCCTCAAATCCGGCATGAGTTGATGCCTGGGAAGCAACTGGGCAAGGCGTACGACAGCTGCCTACAGGAGCTGGGGGAAGAGTGAGGAGCTAAGAGACGGATCGAGGGCCTCGCTGGCCGCATGTCTCGCTCGTGGCAAGCACCAAGAGAACCTGTTTGACTGATATCACGCGACGATTCTTGACACGGTCAAAAAGCGCCCTGTCCACACCCAGCCATTGTCAGAACCATCAATTTGCCGTTCTCGGACCGATCGCGATGAAAGCGACCTAGGCATCCCCTGAGCCAACAGATCAATGCCTGCGTGGAGCAGCTGCAGCAAAGGCTGGAGACTTTTCCGGGCGTCAGCTTTGGAGGGCAGTGGATGAGTTGAAATGTGGGAAAGTGGAAGGCATGCATGGGGAGGGAGTGGAGGAAGAGCATGCAACGCACGGATGCTGGAAGGGTATCAGAGGGAGAGAGAGTTGAGTGAGCCTGTCGAATGCCGTTTACAGAAAAGCTGCTGTATGACCAGGATTGTATAGCTGTCCGACTATTTTTCAACAATTGAATCCCTGTTCTTTCGCTTGCCTTGTGAGACTGCCTTGTCACAAACATTGATTGCAAAGTGCTAAGTCTTAGCTAGATCAGGGCGAAGCCAAAAGCTGCAAAGCCCTGAGCCTTCGTTTCACAAATTGCGGGTCTTGCACCAAGCCTGACCTTGGCGTTCAGCTATTGTGACCCGTGCCGTTGCTTTGCTTGTTGAAAACAGATCTTCCTCCACCTTCATGCGACAAAAGTAGGTTGTTGCTTCATTTGTTCTACTTTCCGCATCCCGCAGGTTTCACATTTTATCGCAAGAATCGACTAAATTCCTGCCACCATGCAGACGCAGTCATATTAAAAGCATTTTGTCATGTTGACACACACACACACACACAAGCACACACCACACACCCAAACACGCGCACATGCTGTGTTATATCAACATTTCAAGTGTTCAGGTTTCACCATTCGCCGCTGGACTAGTTGTTGGAAGCAGTTGCATGCCTAGATCCTGGAGGCGGTGTTCAGAAATCAAGTGTGCCTGACGCTGGCATAGAGATTTGCAGACTGCTGTGCTTGAGCAATGCAGCTGTGCAATAAAGTCGTAGAACTCTTCTGTTGACCAAGTGAGCAGAAACACGACTCTACTTTTAGGCTGAGCGTGTTGCAAGTTCCAGGCAATGATGTCGAAGACCTTTCATTAATGTATTGGAACTTGGAAGGCTCTTTCCACGCTGTTTGCCGCAGCCTTTGACCTTTCATGAAGGTGCGCGAGCAGTGGCCCGAATCCAACATAATTGTTCCTTGAAAGCCAAGCCAAGCAGGATTTTGCGAATTCAGACACAACAGGACAGCCAAGAAGCATATCGTTGAGAAGCAAACAACTGAGCCAAGCCTATGCCGCATTTGCAAGACAGTCTACAGCTTTGAAGCAAGCATTACCGAAGTGTCGGCCCGTTCTCATCGCCTCGTCAGGATCTCAGGTCCGACGCTGGCACTGAGCCGACAAAAGAAACAGAAGTCGCACCGCTGAGGCATGGAGCGGAACAATAAGATCGCACTTGCCGCTGGTGGCATTGCTGCAGCAGCCGTGTTGCTGTACCTTTTCAAGGCTGCAACGAGGGATGTTTTTCGCAGCTTTCTCTTTTTGCGAGACGCCTCGGCCAGGCGCGGAAACATGCAGGTTCTTTTGAGGATGCCTCAAAGGAGCAACCGCGGGGAGCGTCCTGTCACCCGAAAAAAACGCCGGGCAACCCTGAGGAGGGCAAGAAGAAGGAGAAAGCAGTGGAAAGCGAGGAGAAATGATGTCCAGAGTTTAGCACTGGGCAGATTTGCAACGAGTCAAGGCACATTCCTGACAAGGATGCAGCCAAAGAGAAGTTGAAAGACATTCTCAAAGAGATGAGTAAGTCGCATGTGACTCGGCAAGCCAGATCTTTCAAATGAAGGGCACTACCAAAAATATAATTGCCTTTTACGGAAGGAGCAGATGAAGGTCTTCATCAAGGATCTGACGCAGGACGGCGGCCCTTCCTTGCGTCGTTTTTCGTTTCCGCTTCGCTTCGCTTCGTTCTTTTTTTTTTTTTTTTCCAGATAGCTGAAAGCTATAGGGGTTCTAACTTCTAATAAAGAGGGGAAAGTGATTTGCGAGACTGACGGCTGTGTGCTAGGGGGAGGGGAGGGTGGTGCAGATGTTGTTAGGGTGTGCCGTTTGGGGAGCTGTTTGTGGTGCAGGTGACGGTGCGGGCGCAGTTTTCCAAGATTGGCCGGGTGCTTTCGGGCATGCAGTGGTGCTGGTGCAGGTGCTGTTTTGGGAGTGCTTGTGCCGGGTGCGGGCGCACGTTTATGAGATTGATGGCAGGGTGCAGGGGGGTGCTGTTTGGGGGTGCTGCTCGGCGCAGCCGTTTGGGGTGCTGGTGCAGGTGCTGTTTGGGGTGTGGCGTTTTTGCAAGATTGATGGCAGGGTGCTTGGGGGTATGCAGCTTCGGGTGCTGTTGGAGGAGTGCAGGCGTCCGGGGGTGCTGTTAGAGGTGCTGGTGTGCAATCCTCCGGCTGTTTTTTGCCATTTGAGCCACAATCAAAGCCGGGGTAGATGAAGGTTAGTAAGGGACGATTTCAACCATAAATAGCTGCGGCCGCATTCTTAATTCTTTCCATGGTTTTGGGTAGACAGTTTTATAACCGGGTTTTGATTGTGACTCATTTGGGGTCTACGCTGGTGTATTTTTTGTTCCGCAGGAGCTCCGTGCCAAGCCCATGAGCTTGGTGGAGACCTGCGCGCGGGTGAGACAAGTACAGCCCAAGGCTCAGAGGGACGTAACGAGGGGCGAGGCGGGGGGCGACTGGAGGACATGGGGGTTGATCCAAAGGGCCCATAGAACATGGGATGAGGGGGGCAAAAACTGATTCGAAGGTCCTTTCCATGCCCAGCTGGTTGGAAACCACAAGAAGATGTCATTGCCTGTCGGCAATATTAAAAGGTGGTTCCCTTGGATCCCTGTCGGCCATTCGATCGAACTCTCAATCCGGGATGCTGCGAAAGTGGGAGGATGGCAGGCTGCTATCTCCGAGGCCCGAAGATCCTTTGGAAAGGCATGGGCTGCGAAGCACCCAGTTGCTCGCATGCTGTTCATTTCCGCTTCAAATCTGACATTTGATTCAGATACAGGGCTAGGTGATAGGTCAAGCTTCGTTGTTTTCGTTACTCTGTGTAGACACTACTCATCTTTTTTTGCTTCTCAGGAAGATGATGGACTTTGACAAACTCCTAGAGAGGCATCAGCAGGATAACGAAGTCCGCACAGTCCTGAGCTTTAACGGCCTGGTCGGAGGCCGTTCGACGGACGGTTTGTGCCAGGTTTCCGGCAGCACACACACACACACATGCTGACACAAACGCAGAGGCACTCCTGGGCAACACTATGCGCAAAGTTCCGGAAGTAGACATGCCCACTTGAACCGTGACAATGGCCGGGCTCGGAAATGAATGCAAGCAACATAAAGCCATTTTCCTCTCCCGCCAACTAACATGGAACTTGACAGTGGGGTCCTGGAAGACTATTGCCTGTGAAAGCGACCCCCTGTCAACATTCCATGTTAATTGGTGGGAGGGTGTGTTTGCAGTTTATTGCTCAATAAGGCGATGCTATTGCCAAGATCATGAGCGCGCAAGGGGCCTTGGTGATGCAAGCGCTTTGGGCTGCGTGCTGCAAACAGTGATGGCTTGCTGCTTTCGTTCAAGCAAGCTGCGCTGGTTTGCATGCCACCTGCGGAAGTTGCGAGTTTGTGACGGCGACCGAGCTTGAGGCCGACTCCAAACAGCACAGCGTCAGAGAGGATCCAGGCTTGGCAACAAGTTCGGGGCTCCTGGGTCTAGCTGGTGGTTTGAAGGCAAGGAGCTGGGGGTATCCATTTTTTGAAGAGGGAGCTGAGCTACCAGTTCTGGAAGGACATGGTAGGGAACAAGGAAACATCACATTGCTAGAGCCCTCTTGCTTCAACCGATGAGATTCAACCAGTCGGCCCAGCTCCGAGGTTTTTGTTTTTCTCGCGGATGTTTTTTTTGTGTGCGTCCTATTTGGCTGGAAGCTGGAAGCTAAAGAAGCGGCTGCGGCTGGCCATCTCGACGTTCTGTGATTGCAAGTTCATGTTTCTTTGTTTGATTTCTAGCCGATGTCCAGCTAGATTGCGGACAAAAAAAGAAACAAGCGCAGGCCATCAGTGTCAAGGACGTCATTGACGTGCACAAGTTTATGCTGCAGGCAGTGGCCGAACCATCCTTGTGTCCAGTTCTTTGCCTTCTCGTCCTGTGCACCTTCGCGGGCCTCGCTTGAGGAGCTGGAAGCTCTCATCGAGGAGTACAACCGCCTGCCAGACACGAAGGACTGCCGGCGGTTGAAGATCAGAGCGGGGCGCACCCTTTGGGGCGCTCAGATTGAAACTGAAGGAATCTCCGAGTCCCAGCTCCAGACATCTTTTTAGTTCCCGAATCCCTTGTTCTTACTGAGACAATCCGAGTTGCTACATTGTTGCTGAATCCGCCCATTGAGATGCCAAAGCTGCCGGTGCTTCATGCAATTGTGCCAGAGAGAATCTATATTTTGACTTGGCCCAGAGTTTAAACATTTGAACGGCCGCATTCACTTGATGGCGTGGACAAAGTACCAAGGTAGCTCCTCATTGTCGCTAGTTGCGTCGGATATTTCTGAGAGCATTGCCAGGACCTGGATGCCAGGACGGTGACGATAGCAGCACAGGCGCCCGAAATCCCTGTTTTTAGTGCTTGATATATAGGCCCACCCCATCTTAAGGCTGCTTTGCAAGGGCATTCCCCAAGTCCGAACTTGGTCGAAAGTAGATGCCGCTCACTTGTTTTTTCTCCGCCAAACAAGTGATGCAGACTTGCCAAGAGAGCAGCCTCCAGATATGTAAAGCCTACCTGAAATCCTTTTCTTATGCAGGCGATTGTTGGCGCCCGATTCGAAGAAGAGTTCAATATTACCTCAGAGGCCAGATGAGAATTTCTGCGTGCAGCTTTTCATGCTCTGCATAGCAGCAGCGCGCAAGGGGAGCTTCATCAGTTGCGAACTCTGCACGTGGCAACACACACACACACAGGATATTGAGAGTGCAGTTCTGACCTATCATGCGCCCGCTCCCAAGGAGTTGCAAGCAAGAGCTGAGCAGACGGGTGATGTTAAAATCATGTGTTGTCAAGGGATGACACTGGGGACACTTCTTCAATTGCCACTTCTCAAGCTGCATAAGTTGGTACTACTCACCACATTTCTATGTCAATTGCGTATGCTGAATTGGACCATGGCTCACATGGCCCATCATACTTCTTGGCTTGTGCTTGCTTTGCACGTTCTGCCCAAGGAACTTGGCAACAGACCAGGACTTTGCTCAGGTGAACATAAAGATTCAACATGCCATGAGCAACGGCCTTAAAATCTGCTTTTCTCAGTCAATGATGCTGGTTACTGGTGAATTCAAGCGATTCAAGTTATCACGGCGTCATGTTTGCTGATGCACCTTCTTCCAGGCCGACTGCTGGGTACTCCCTTCACCCCAAGCTGAGCTTGGCACTGGCTTTGCCCAGCTGGGGATGGAGACAGGATCTGGGAAATGCGGCACGTCCAGAGTGAGCCGTTTGGGGCAGGTGTTGGGATGGCACAGCGGTTTCTCTGGGACACCCATGGAACCTGTTCCTGAACCGCAAAGCCACTGGAGAATTCCCATTGGGGGGAATGCTGGAGATGTGGCCGTGCAAAGCCTCGCTCAAACAGACCGTTCTGTGCACAGCTCCGGCCCGCGCAAAAAGTGACCCCATGAAGCACTCTGTTGAGAGCCTGGACTCTGAAAAGAGGAGAGGCCATGGGTCAAAATCCCGTACCCCCCGTGAACATCCCAATCCCCACTAAAATAGGTTCTAAAATGGGTGGTGCACCTACCCCAAAATGGTACCATTGGTTTTGACCCACAGCCAAGAAAGACCTGAAGCTTCGGACAGTGCTTGACAAGCATGATTGTTCCCAGCCTACGCTGCCAGAACACTTGTGCGCTTCGAAGTGTGCTGCCTTGCTCAGGTTTGCAGGACTCAGATTTCACGTGCGTTGTTGTTGGCCCGCTCCACAGTCCGTCGCAAACCTTCACTTTTTCGCAGACCATCTAGTGATTACTGGATTCATGACCGAGTGATGCCAGTAAGCATTTGTTCAAGCACGTGAAGCATCGGTTGCACTTTGTCGCGATGGAGCAGCGTGCAGCGTGAAAAGAACAGGCAGAACCAAACAAGCAGAATGAGTGGACACAAAATCTGAAGTGCAGCAATGCTTCCCATGTGCAACCTTGACGGCTGATGGCTTTAGGCTGGAACTCAAAGGGCACTTTGTCTCTAGTGGCTGCTAAGCTTTTGAGCGCATGCATGAAGACCAGAGCGCAACTGGAGTGTCCTTGCGGAGGCGCTCGAGAAGACATGCCAGGCCGGCTTGCGCTTTTCGGCTTTGCGGGATGTTGTGTCTCAAAGGTGAAGCCGGGCTGGATGGCTTGAGCACCGCCGAGCTTCAGAAGGCTGCGATGGGTGCAGTGGTGCAATATGGCTGTGCTTGTCAAAACCGTTCTGGGATCTCATCTTGGTTGGGATTGGTGAATTCACCACCCGGTTTAGATTCCCTATTTTAGTGGTTGGATTGAAACTCGGATCACTGGGGGCCAACCGATTTGGGTTTTGAAAAGCCCATGGCCATGCAGAAGCTCCGCGCTGAGAGGCCCTGGAAGCCGAGCGCCGCGTGTCCGCAAGCTTGAGGCGCGGTAAACAAAAAAAAACAAACAAACAAGATCTGCGGCGCCGGAGGGCTTTTGTTTGTCAGGGTGGATTTGCCCATTTTTTTTTGATTTTTTGATTTGCCGATTTTGCCGATTTGCCGATCTTTGTTGGTCAGGGCGGAGCTTCAGAAGGCGCAGGAGGAGATCCAGCGGCTGCGGGTCTCCAACTTGCTCTGATGTTCGTCGAACTCGACGTCTCCCGCCCGAGGCCTTGACATGTCGACCTGGGAGCTGGGCTCAGCGTGGTTTTCCGAGCCAAAGGCGGGGCCTGAGCTCAGGTCGCCGGACAACGCAGCTGGCCATGCAGATGCGACTGGCAAGGCGGACTTGGAGGGCTTCACACGGCTATGGTGTAAGCAGTGGATTTTGTTCTGAGCCGGCCATGGAGCAAGACGCTTATCTTTGACAATCCGCAAGTCAGCTGAGGTTACTATGGTTTTGAGAAAGCTTGTCTTCGAATTTCACTTGATTGGACGTGAGAAGATCCGTTTCCACCATACAGAACATGGTCAGAGATTCGATACGAGCCGTTTATGTTCTCGGGTCACAATACGATGCCGAATTGTGATGCATTTTCTGTAATAACAATCTGCTGGTCAAGTATTTGTCTACCCCTTCACTGGAATGAGGGAAGGAGGCAAGCAGCCGAGCAACAATTTGCCACAACACTTCTACCGCTGAATGTCGAATATAATGACATAGTGACGTTGCATGGCTTGCATGCTGAATGGAAGTGAAGTTGACTTCGATGTGGTGCAGGTGGAGAAATTGCATGACGCCCCAGCAGCGACTGCAGACGTTCGAGAGGCGCTTCGTTTATCTTTAGTTTTCTCACGACTCGATGACTAAAGTGGGAGCTGACGCAAGATACATGACCATGACCCCGTGATCCGTGCATCACTTCACATAAAGCTGAGTATCGTGCGTCGTTTGCGAGTGGTTCTGGCATAGTCTTCTGGCCAGGAGGCACCTGCTGCACAGAGATTGAGCTCTGGGCTGCACCCCCAGCGTTCTGCTCATTCCATGTATCAGCAGCTGGTGCCTTGAGGTCGGATGAAGCGACTGCTGCGAAAGGGTCATACGTAAAGGCGGCAGGGAAGGCAGGGAAAGAATTATATATATATATATATATATATTGAAGCACAAGGCTCCTTTTTGGAGCGCGGAAGCTGTCCTTTTCGGAGGTGTATTGGGTCAGCTACGAGGACCCGGAGCAGCTCATCCGGCTCCCTTCGGTTGGACGCCAAGGAGCTAGACACAGCTCAGGCGATCGGCTGAGCAGGTCAGTGACTGCCTGAGGCCAGGATGTCCGGGCAGCAAAGGCCCAGGGGAGTGGTTTGGAGGTCAAACGTGCAGGGAGCATTTTTTGCATGTTGGATAGACACAAGGTCTTGCTGTTTGCGTGCAAATTCGTGATTGGCAGGGCAGCTCTGTGAAGTGCGGATTTGGCCAGAGCCCTTTTCAAAACATCAGCCTTCCGGGATTCCGCGACCTCACGTTAGAGCCATGGGTGACGAGAAGAAGAACGGCCTTACCGTGCTGGTCTGCGGCGGAGGCAACGCAGCACAGGTGGCCACCTCCATGTTCGCGGCGCGGTACGACACTTACGCGATTTCGCTGTATGCGGATGAAGCGGCCAAGTGGAAGACCCACATGCAGGGCTCGCGCTGGCATGACAAGGTGGACGGCATGGAGCTCACCCTGGACACAGGCAGACAACTGGAGAAAGCGAGAGAAAACGAGAACTGAACAGGCGAGACGAGAACTGAACTCGGCAGTCTTCCGGCGTAGGATCAATCTACTTTTTCTCAACTGGCATGCTCCTTTGGCACGAAAGCTAGCTATGGTAGAATCGAGTTCTTCTTGCTTTAGCATTTTCGGGGGGCTGATCCGGCTTCCCAGATAAAGCCGGGGGGGGGGGGGGTACTGATTCGAATCGATTCTCTTTACTACGGCCCCCCCCCCCCCCCACTCCCCAGGGAGGGCGAAATGTCGGCCACATTGCTTGCGGCTTTTTTCATTCAGACCTGGCGCAAGTTCGGAGGGAGAAAGTTTTGGCAACCAATGAGTCGTACATGTAGTTGTTGGGCTGGCGAGCTTTTGTTCATCCGCTTCTCAAGTTTCGATTGCTCCGGGTCCACGACGAGCCTCGTGAATGCCATGCGCAGACCCAGCTAGTTGTTTCCTTTCTCAATTTCTCACTTTGCTGCCTGATCTTGGACCCAGTACTTTCTTTGAAGGGGTTGCCGCCTAAGGCCTGTTTCTTTCTTCTAAAGTTCTGGACTCTTAGCCATGGTGTCCCAGGCAGGACTGTGGTCTCAACACCCACCGACATCACCAACGACCCCAGCCTCGCCGGCAAGGCGGATGTGATCATCTTGGCGGTGCCTTCCTTTGCCCACGGCCAGTACTTTGAGGCGGGGCTTGCTTCCGGCAAAACGGGGAAGTCGTAAGCGTGAAGGACTCGAGTCTCCTCACTCCTCTCTATATCCCGTCCTCTCTCTTCTTCATTTATAAATTGGGACGGGATACTGAGAGGAAGGAATGGCTCGCTCTCTTCCGCCATTATGATAATATTTAAGAGATGGTGGGCGAAAGAGAGACAGAGAGAGAGAGAGAGAGAGAGCGAGTAATAGAAAGAGGGAGAGAGGGAGAGAGAGAGAGAGAGAGAGAGAGAGAGTGAGGGAAGGAACGGTTGGGATGTGAGTTATATCCCCAAGCCTTCGTATTCCTCGCACATCCTCGATACACATACTTTAGAGCCTCCGGCTCAGTCCGCCGACATTGTCCTCTCCCTTTTCTCCTCCTTCCTCTCTCCCTTGTCTCCCTCGTGTGTTCTGTCGTCCTCTCTCCCTCCCTCTGCTCCCCATCCTCCCCATCCCCCCAAGCCTCTCTCTCCTCAATCTCCCTCTCTCTGTCTCTCTCTCTCTCTCTCTCTCTCTCTCTCTCTCTCTCTCTCCTTCTCTCTCTCTCTCTCTCCTTCTCTCTCTCTCTCTCTCCTTCTCTCTCTCTCTCTCTCCTTCTCTCTCTCTCTCTCTCTCTCTCTCTCTCCTTCTCTCTCTCCTTCTCTCTCTCTCTCTCTCGCTGTCTCTGTTTCTCTGTCTCTTTCTGTCTCCCTGTCTCCTTCCTGTCCACGCCCGTCTACAGAAAAAGGGTACCCTAATTCGAACCTCTCTACTCTCTCACTTTCTCGCTCTTTCTCTCTGTCTCTCTCTCTCTCTCTGTCTTTCTGTGTCTCTCTTTCTCACTCTCTCTCTTTCTCTCTTTCTCTCTCTCTCTTTTTCTCACTCTCTGTGTCTCGCTCTCTCTCTCTCTCTCTCCCGCTCTCGTCACGTCCCCCCTGTCCGGGCACTGCTGCATGACCCTGAGCTGTCATCTCACTACTGGCTTTCCCCTTTATTTCCCCTTCATGTCCTTTTCACGTTTCCCATGATGTCCTGATCCTGTCCCTTCCATGCCTTTCAACTCCCCCTTCATGTCCCTGACATTTTCTCGGTATGTCCGCTTCATTTTCCATGTATGTACCGTGCTTTCGTTGCGAGTCATTTCCCTACATCTACCGTCGTGCCGATTGGTTTCCTTGTGCTTTGTTTCCGCTCCCCTTGTTTTCATTTCTGTCCCTTGCATGTCCCTTTCAGTTCCCCTTAATTTCCCTTTCATGTCCCGCTGCTTTCCTGTCATGTCGACTTCCTATTTTCTCCCCTCATTTCCTTGCACTTCCTTGCATTTCCCCTTTGCTCCCCAATGTTTCCCGCAAAAAACATGGTTTTTCCAGCGTTTTCGCAATTAGAACATCCAAAAACACAGAGTTTTTCCAGATTTTCGGCAAAAGGAGGCAGGAACCCCAAACCAGCAACGAGCCGGCAGGGGGACTCCCCGAAGACTACGTTTAGTGGAACGTCATCAAATTGCCGCGCGGTCCTTAGGGGGGGGCCCCCCCCCACATATCAGACGTTGGGTGGGGGGGGGGGTTCGGGGGGGGTTATCCTCTATCCTCTCTTAGGTGTCCGACACGCCGAGCAATGTCGGCGGATATATATATATATATATACATATGTATATGTATATATATATATATATACATGTATAGATATATATATATACATATGCAGGCTTAGTTAGGCGGGAGAGGACAAACTGGCTCAAATACTCTGATGCTTCTGACGCATGCGGCCATCAAACGTGGTCCCGTATCAGGCAACTCGCGTACACAAAGAAACGCGGCCCAACCTTGCGCCGGGTCACTACAACGTAGGGCGGTAGGCAGTTCAGCCGCATCTATCGCCAGAGCAGCAACGCCAATCATGCGACAGAGATTAGGGACACATGTGGTACTGAGCCGAAGTGACACATGTGGTACTTCCCTGCACTGGTCATGCAAGATTTCCGGAGCAGAAGCTGCCGCAGGCCGCTCTTGACGTAGCGCGAGATTGAGTTAATGCAGGGGCCTCCCTGTGGCGCAGATGGCTCTCCCTCCAAATCCAAGGGCTCAGATCTACCGGCACCGGGGGTGCCAGGTGGGGCCAGCGTGTCTTTTTTTCCCCCCACGTGTTGTTCGGTATTGACGTGTGGTCAGTCCTTGGTCGCTCTCCAAGCGGGTTCTCAAGCTTGCTCCTTCCCTAGCAATTTCCAACACCACCAAATTCAATTACTTTGGGAAAATCCTTGATCTTCATGCGCAAGACGTGACGGAGGGCTGTTCGTGTGATGAAGCCTCACACTTCCTGCTTTCCACTTCATGCAAGTCCCTCCTGAACTCAGCTGAGATCGACAAGATGGCTTTTGCGTTTCCGGACATGCCTGAGCAACAGACACGCCACCTGCCTTCCGGTTGGCTGGCGATCACCACCTTGGTGAATATCGTGGCCTCGCCCACAATCTTCACAAGCGCTGCCGATACATGCCGAGTTTGGGCTTTGGTCCGTGGGTGTCGCCTAAAACCTCAAGCTGTTCGAAAGTGAAATCGCACGACGTTGGGCTGCCTTCCATGGCATTTTCGCGGGCACCTGTCGCGCGTCCCCCCTCCTCCCCCACCCTTAAAAATCCAAGAGGGTTGGAACTGGGTGGAAGCCTAGTTTTAAACTCCATTGCCGCTGATGACCTTGGGCACTTCTAGCTAGAAATGGAAAGAATATGGAAAGGAATTGGACAGGAAATGACAAGGACATGGACAGATCGATTTGTGAAAGGCCTTCTACCCCTACATCAAGCCGGGCACCATCGTCGCTTGCATGCCTGCGCGCTCGGGTGGCGACATCCTTTTTGCTTCCAAGATGAAGGAGAAGGCGGGGTATACAGGGCAGCCCATTGTCCCTCTTCTTGATTTCCTATTGGACACATGGTATCCTAGAATTGCCACTGGTTGTGTGTAGCCTCTCCCTCGTTCTGGTTTCGCCCTTGAGGAGCTTCAACATTGACCCTCTTGATAGCAGAGGCTGCCACCCAACGTAGACACCAGTTGGGCCTTATTTTATTTTTATTCATTTTTTTCCGCGTTGTCATTGATGAATTATGCTCCCTCTAAAAGGTATGTGCCCATCCCCGCCCTGGGTTTCTTTGACTTTCCACCGCAGCTTTCCTTTTTTTCATTTTTTTCTTTCAACCAACACAATGAAGATGTAATTTTTGACAGTGGGGCCAAGCCAATATTTTGGCAATCATGAGTTTTTGTCACTCACTTTTGGAGTGCATCCAAGGCCTTACTGTTTGAACTTGAGAATCACTCAACACATTTTTCACGATGCATTGTGGTCAGAACATGCCTGCCTCGAAAGCCACCCAAGCTAGCTCAGGAGGTCAATGATCCTTTGTCGCTTTGTCGCTGTTCCTTGATGTTTTTGCAGCCTTGTTAGCCACACTTGCAGACTTGCATCAGCCGGATACTCCGTCAGCACTGCATGCCTCCTGGCTGCTTGCCCAAAACCCACGCAACCTTGTAGCAACCTTTGCTTGCAGCGCTTTCTCCTTCAGTTGCTTTGTGCCAAACGGTTGCACAACCGCATTTCAGTGCGAGCTTGGCTCTGTGCAGGTGAAGCCTGAGGGTGCTTGAATGCTTCATTTGCGACTCTGATCTGTTAACAGCACCCCATGGGTGGTCATTTAAATCACCAGAGGACCGCAGGTTTAGTCCAGGTTTCCATTTACCACGGCAACCCATTTTGGGGTTACCCCATGCAGGTTTAGTCCAGGTTTCCATTTACCACGGCAACCCATTTTGGGGTTACCCCATGTTTGACCCACAGCCCCATGACCTCGAACATGACAAGGCTCCAAGGCCGGAGTCAGACATGGCCATGGGTCAAAATCCAAATCGGTTGGCCCCCAGTGAACATCCGATTCAATCCAACCACTAAAATAGGTTTTCTAAACCGGGTGGTGAATTCACCTATCCCAACTAAAATGGGGGGATTCCATTGGTGTTGACCCACGGCCAAATGAGTCAAAGTTAAAACCCCTCGGTTTTTGCTCACAGGCTTTTGGTTAGCCCAGCCGACCAAAAGGTGGGATCGGTGTACCAAACCGGTCAAAACGACGACAGCCGTCAGCTCGATCGACATGTCCCGTCGGCTCGATCAGGCCGACTCCCTGGCCTTCGTGGGCTTCGAGACGCTGCCCTGGGCCTGCCGCTTCACGGAGTGGGGCAAGCGCGCCACCATCCTGGGCACCAAGGGCCAGGCGTTTTGCGACGAACTGTGGCCATGGGAAAAGTTTTGCAGAAGCCAAATCGGTTAGGTTCCAGTGAACATTCGATTCGGGTGAATTCACCAACCAGCCAAAATGGTACCATTGGTTTGACCCACAGCCATACGCACGTGCACACCACTTTCTCTGAGAGAGAGAGAGAGAGAGAGAGCGAGAGAAAGAGAGTCAGAAAAAGATTGGTTGGAGGGCCACAAAAAAGATTGACAGGCACTTTTGCTTTGTTTCTTTGGGATGAGCAGCAAATGGCTTGGTGCGCAGATCCTGGCGGCAGTGACGCCGGAGTCGCAGTCCACCCGCGCCCTCGCAGTGCTGCAAGGCCTGCTTGGCGTGTTCCCGGAGGTGGTGAAAAGCCCCAACAACCTGGGCATCAGCCTGCGAAACCCCGGCCAGGCCGGAGATTCAAAGCATGGGGAGCATTGCACTGAAGAAACCAATGCAGGGTTAGTGGAGCGTGTCCCATCTCCCATCATTCACGTTTGGGTGCACCCACGCTTCAACCCGTTGATGTCCCTTACACGCAAAGTACAGCATCGCGGGCGCGCATGTCTCGTGCCGCTTTGCAGGTGATCCACCCGGGCGTCATGTACGGCCGCTGGTGCGCGGAGAAGTGGGATGGCAAACCTCTGGCTGAGAAGCCCCTCTTCTACCAAGGCGTGGATGACTTCACGGAGGGGGTGCTGCTGGGCTTGTCCGGGGAGGTGCAGGATGTGTGCCGCAAGGTGGAATCCATGGTGCCTTGACGCGGTGTTTTTTCATTTTTTGTTCGCCTGCTCAACGGCTCGCGAGGAAACGCTCGGCGGTCCTATGAATTTCTTGGCTCATGCCTGTAAAGTTCAACAGCAATGCTGCTTGCCGGTTGCTCGTGAGCTCTTGCCCAGGTGCCCGGCTTTGATTTGAAGGATGCCTGCACTTTGCACCAGTGGTACTTGGACTCCTACAAGGGGCAGATGGCGGATGACTCCACTCTGAAGCTGTCCATGAACACCAACAGTGCCTACATCGGGCTCACCCATCCCATGAATGCTGTGGCTTGGACGCATGCTTTCTAGCCTTCTTCACAATTTTTGGTAGACGCTTCACGTCTCGAGACAGCACAACAAAAAACGCGGATGATGCCGAGACCCATGCCTCCCCCCCTCCCCCGGCCGAAAACCCCCCGAAAAGCCCCGTAGAAAACCCTTCGGAAGGCGGACGGCGGCTTCTTGCCGGACCTGAAGTACCGCTACCTGGCCGAGGATGTGCCCACAGGCCTGTGCTTCACTCGCGGCCTGGCGGAGCTCCTTGAGGTGCCCACACCCACCATGGACAAGGCGGGGGCCATGGGCCGAAAGCAAAGGGCTGCGTTTTTTGTTTTTTTTTTTGTAATAAACAGGTACCAAAATGGCATCTTGGTATACCTTAGTAAGTTGAACCGAAGACAAAGACCTGCGTAGCCCCAGCTCTTGAGTTGTGAGCCACACCCACCTTTTGCCACCAGGGGCGAGCTACAAGGTATTCAATGAACATGTCGAGGAACGGACGTGCTTAATGGCACTTGGCAAATCAGCCGATTATAGGTTGGGAATGGAAACGCATGATATGGAACGAGGATGCAGCTCTAAGGAAGTATTTCTTGCTATTTTGCCACCTTGATATTCACTTGACACGCAGGAGTCCACGGAGTTGTGCTTTGCCAATTTGCCCTTTAGGTCATTTCTTTTGCACAAGAGTGCTTGGGCAAGAGCTTCCTGGTGGATGGCAAGATGGCTGGAGCTGACATTCCTGCAACCCGAGCACCCCAGTCTGTCGGCATTCACACCAAGGAAGAGTTCTTCAAGATGGCCAAGATTGCTTGAGCTGTCGCCCATGTTTCCAGAGCTGACCATTCAAATCGGCCGTTGCCAGTTCAGGGAATGGTGCTCACACTCGGATGCAAGTAGCATACAACCTTCTGCGCATTGCAATGGTACTTTCTGCCTTTTTTGCAGTGCCGTGCAGACTCGATTCACCGATTTTACTGCCAAGAAACCTGGCCTGGCCAGCCGAAGCTGCTGAACAGAGTTCGCGGTACTTGGCACACAATCTGGACTTTCCATCTCTCTTGAGCATCTGATGCAAGCAAAAGGCTGAGGCTCGTGCCGGTCATGCCAGGTGGTTAGTAGGGCTGCAGATCGAAATCATCGCCCTTTGTCGTGCAGGCCTGCCGCTCGAGAGGTGCGGAGGGATGTTTGCATGGGCAAGAAACATCAGCCAGCATGTGAATCGAATACACAAGTCAATCTCATATATATATATATATATATAAATACATAAATATTAACATTTATATTCAGATGCACAACAATCATAGATATATCTTGTGTACGGGATAAACGGGAGTGGGGGATATGATGTTGTCATCGCCAGTTAAGCCTTTGACTTGCAGGACACAGAGGTGGCTGGAAGACGGTCGAGCCTCGGCTTGATGTTATCCGTTTCAGGCTGCGCCTGTCTGGAGAAACAAGCTAAGTAATCTTGGCTTGGGAATATGTGCCGGGTTCAATCAGGAGTTGGACGTAAACGTTGTTGCTCAATGAATCTCCTTTAAAGATGGAATTTGGGGAGGCAGGTGCGCATGGGATTTCACTTTAGCTTCATTTTCCAGGCATAGCAATTTTGTGGTGGCAAAGTGCACAGCAGTCGCGCAAGTGATCTGTTTTGTATGATGCTCGGACGCACCAGAAGCATTTTTTTTGGCGATTCCAATGCGTTCCTGTTGGTCATGGAAAAGACATCTCGCAATTCGTGCCCCTCACCTGTGACGCCTTAGCATCCATCCCACATTTTTCACGTGCCTGACAAAGCTATACATCAACATGACATCCACAAACATAATGATGTGTGCCTATGAGAAGTCCGAGAAAGGAAACTCATTTCAGATCCAAGACGGTGCTTTTTTCCATTCCAAGAGCACACCTGTCATAGGAGACACCCGGAGCCAGATAAATTTCACGCCAAGGCCAATGACCAACACCAATAACCAACACTACTGGCAGAATCGGATACCAATACTGAGGATGCCGGGGATGCAGAAAGAAGTTCAAACTCTAAAATGACTTCAAACATCATGATGCAGTTGATCCAGTTGCCTGTAGGCCCTCCCAGCGGAATCAGCCAGAGAGCAACATTCAGACCTCGGCAGACCCGAGATACACCCCCCCCTCGACGGGATTGGTTGTGGGGCTTTTCTGGTTGGTTTTGTATTGCCTTGGGCTTCAAGCAGGGTTGGGTTGGAGTGGCTGAATTGCCACGAATCTCGAACAGTCGGTATCAAGAGATGGTAAGGGATTGTGGCCTTGGGCTTCAGTACTTTTTGACTTGGCCATTGTTGTATCTGCTTCAGTGGAAGACGGTCAGTGCTCTGCATTTCAAGGAGTGGCCACGAGAACTTTCTGTCCGTGGCTTGGGACTATTGTAAGCGAAAGCGTCAGTTGAGATGACTCAGGCCTGGCACTCCTGATCACAGGCCTGGACACGAATTTGCCGTGACTTTTTGGCATATGCAATCTTCATCTCGAGATGGTTTGCTCTTTCTTCACGGTACATGGAGTTGTGCAAAGCTAGGGTTAATACGACAAAAAGTATTTGGCCGGTCCTTTTTTGGCAAAGCACGCGCAGCCTCATGCAAATCCAGAAGGAGTAAACAAAGCGAGAACCCTTGGTAAGACATGAGCGCTACGCACTTGATCTTGTACTTTGAAGTTGCGACTGTCGCGCTGGAGCTGCGAAAGAGTATTTTGCATACTCAAGAGTTGCGACCTTCGAGCCCAAGCTGCCAAAGTGCGCTTCGTCTACTAGGCTTAAGACTTTCACTGAGGCAATAACTGGGAAGTACAAAAAAGATACAAAAAACAAACAAATAACAAAAACAATACAAACCAAAAATACACACTGAAAAACAAAACAAAACAAAAAAAACACCCCGGGGAAAAAAACAAAACAAAAAAACAGAAAACAAACAGACAAAAAACAGAAAACAAACAACACGCATGCACAGAAAGAGGGAAACAGGGATGCCTGGTCTGCCCCTGAAGTGTCCCGGGCAGCATTTCTTTTTCTTCACATTTTGCATGCTTGGTCTGCCCCTGAAGTGTCCCGGGCTGCATTTTGTTTTTTTTTATTTGTTTTTTGTTGGTTTTTTTCCACGTATTTTTGCACATTTTGGATGCCTGGTCTGCCCCTGAAGTGTCGCGGGCTGCATTTTGTTGTTTATTTGTTCTTTTTTTTGTTTTTTTCCTCGTGTTTTTACACATTTTGCATGCTTGGTCTGCCCCTGAAGTGTCCCGGGCTGCATTTTGTTTTTTATTTGTTTTTTGTTTGTTCTTTTTTTGTTTGTTTCCTCGTGTTTTTGCACATTTTGGATACCTGGTCTGCCCCTGAAGTGTTTCTGGCTGCAGTTTTTTGTTTTTTATTTGTTCTTTTTTCGTTTTTTGTTTTGTTGTTTTTTGTTTGTTTCCGCGTCTGTAATTTTATCTTTTTGCTGATTTTCAGTGATTGCCTATCTCTGAGGGTCATAATACTAGGCTTGTGTTTGAACGTTGCAGCTGGAGCTGCCCAAGTGTACTTTGCGTGCTACAGGTACTTACAAGTTGCGACTTTCGAGCCGGAGCTGTCAAGGCTTCGTGTGCTACACTTGTACTTGAAAGTTGCGACTTGCGAGCCGGAGCTGCCAAGGAATACTTCGCGTGCTACACTTGCGCTTGAAAGATGTGACTATTGAGCCAGAGCCAGTCAAAGTGTACTTGCGTACCAAAAAGTTGCCACCTTCGAGCCAGAGCTGCCAACATGTACTTCGCGTGGTTTTTGTGCCTAAAATTGTGGGAACAATTAGCTGATAGCAATTCAGGAGTGGCCGAACGGTCTACCACTCCCTTTTGATACTGCACGGCCCAGAATGCGTATGCGCCAATATGCCGGGAGGCCGCGACTAGCGCGCCCAGCCAGTGTGGGCTCTCAGCAGCTTTTTGCGGGCCGCTCTGGCACTGGCGCTGGAAGCGCAGTTTGGATCAGTGAGGCCTTGATGCGCGGGCCCTGTCCGCCGCTGGTCCGTGGCAGCAGGCCGGGGAGCCGAGGCAGTTGTATAAGTTGGGAAGGCTTTTTGCAGATGTGCGTGTTTTCAGCGCCGCTTGCATTTGCTTTTGACATCTTTGGGGGGACGTGTCGGAGAGCTTTCATGTGACACTGCACTGTTTTTCTCTGGCCTAGGCGCCGCATATTTGCAGGCTGGGGCTCAGTGATTAAGTCACCGGTGGCTAGCAATTGCGCACCTGCCAGGACTGGGAGCGGCCTTTTCTGTGTCCAGGCTGGGGATTTCTCAGAGTCTTTTTTTAGGGACCCTTTTTTGGATGGTTTTAAAGGTCAATTAAAAGGATGCCGTTGCCATTCTGGGGCCCTTTTGAGACAAACCCATATTTCCTCATCCCTCTTGCATTCAACTTGCCAGTGGCTTCTTCCAACTCTACTTTGGCAGTAGCGAGGCTAGAAGCAGACATCAGACGACTCACAGCATCAGTGGGGAGCCCGTAAACAGGCTTTGCATATTTCCACATACCATGGATGCTTAAATAGAAGGAAATTTGAAATGATACGTCGAGCAGAATTCTAGCGTGTGTAGGACTGCCACAATCTGATTTAGAGCAGTGAAAGGTCATACTGGCATAGCCCGTCTGTGTCTCACGACGACACTTGCAGCATACTCGTGAGCAACATTCCACTAGATGCTTTGCAGCCTGAAATTGTCCAATGGCCATGGGTCAAAATCCCGTACCCCCAGTGAACATCCCAATCCCCACTAAGATAGGTTCTGGAATGGGTGGTGCAGCTACCCAAAATGGTACCATTGGTTTTTGACCCACAGCCAAATGTGCGAAGCTGATTTTGCTTCTGGCAGGGGCATGGATCGGGAGTCTATCCCGGCATCGCTCGTCAGCAGGGATCCCCCAGCTCGATCGCCTACTGCGTTGCTTTTTCGCATGGATCTAACGAATGATATGGTGAGTCGTGTTTGTATCCGTTGCTCACCTTTGCCCTCTTCTGACATTACTTGGCTTTAGACGTGGTGCCATACTGTTGTCCTTGACTGCATCGTGCTTGACTTGTCGCTGCCAAACACAAGTGTCATAGATGCGCACAAGCACGCATACAAGAGCCAACAACACGTGTACTTCGAGCATATCAATGCATGTTGTAACACAATGACGCGCCGTCCGAATCTTCCTTCCCAGGTTCAGCGCCAACTCCTTTCCAGTGCAATCTCCACGGCGGGTCCCGCAGGGACTCCCGCAGGGGCTCCAGCAGGGACTTCCACAGGGAGTTCCACAGGCCGGATAGCAAGCTCAGCCAGCTTCAATTTGTTGATCGGGCTGGTTGTGGCAGTGTGAGCAATGATGGCTCTTCCTACGTGGGCAACGCAAGCTGTGTTTGATTCGTCTCCCGTTTTTATGGTCTGCAAAGAGAGAGAGAGAGAGAGAGAGAGAGAGAGAGAGAGAGAGAGAGAGAGAGAGTAAGAGAGAGAGAGAGAGTAAGAGAGAGAGAGAGAGAGAGATAGAGAGAAGGTCTGGCAGATGCAGCGGCACATATCCCCAGCTGCAAGCTTGCCTCCTCAAGCAGGAGCTGATTTTGCCAGCTTTGAACTGCTTTGCTCTTGTGCAGCTCTGAGAAGCCACTGCAGGACATGTTCAGAGCATACCCATGGCAGGCGCGAGGCAAAACGCTTGTGCGCGCTGTGCGCGCTTTGCTCCCCCAGCTTCAGAGTGTGGCACTCTCTCAGCCGCGGTCCAGGCCGTTTTCAGCCGGTAGGGCGCTTTGCTCAGCTCGGGGCGAAGGAGAGACTTCAAAGGAGAGGCTTTAGACAGGCTGCGAGGGGCAAACGCCGGATGATCTTTAGCTTGCCCCGCTTGGCAGGCCCATGAATTGTTGTTTAGGGCTGCTCGGGTCCATAGCTTGACTTGCATCTGTTTGGGGCCGGGACTTCCTCTCTACTACGGCGCTCTAGGCTCTGAACACTCCTTGGCCGAAGATCATGTCTTCAGGTCTCTCACCAGGAGCTGGACGCCTAGGGGCCGATGCGGAGCTTCCTTGGCGCCCATGGGCCCTGCCGCTTTCTCAGATCAAAAGAATGGGGGCGAAAGGGGCACAAACATGGCCATGGCAGGTGGAAGTGCCCAGACAGGAGGTGCTGCCTGCGAAAGCCAGCCTGTACTTCGGCTTGATCTCGCTACATGTTTTTGCTCCGACAAATGCTGTTTTCAGGAGAGTCCTCGCAACATGAAGTGTGAACTTGGACTGTCAGGTTTATGGTCAAAATTAAACCGCCAGGGGACCGCAGGTTTGAGTCCTTGTTCCATTTTCCGGTTACATATTTTTGACCCACAGCCATTCCTTGAACCGCTGTAAACCAGCCTGAGGCAGCCGAGCACGGAGATGCAGCTGCGGGACCTGCAAGCCAATTTGAAGAGGTTGCAGGACTTGCAGAAGGAGCTCGCAAAACAAGTGGCTTCTTGGCTGCAGCGTCTCTTTCTTTTACTGCTCAATTTGGAATGATGGAACCAGTTTGCTGCTGCCAGGGATAGATACTGATCGCTCGCTGTCTGAGCCGGATTCTTCGAACGACCGTCTCACAGACATGCGCTGAATGCTGAGATCTGTGCCTTTTGGCTCGGGCAGCGTCTCACTTTCCACCGCGCGGTTCCCGTGCTGCAAGCCGGGCGCCGGCTTGAAACTCGCTGGGCAAAGCTTCCAGTTGTCCCATATTGCCAATGCTTTTCATTCGGGGTGCCAGGATCCAAAAGCTGTCTCATGCTCTGCATTCGATGCTGCCAGGACACGGCAACCAATAGGCAAAGCTAGGCACAGCAAAACTTGCCGATGCAATGCCCGCAGTGCGAAGACGCTCTGTTGATGTGCAGGACAGGGTCATTGAAGGAGGTTGTTTTCTAATTGATTATGCAGGTTGTGGCTCAACATCTCCGTGAAACTGACTCATTCACTGCTGAGATCTTGCTCTTTTCCTCACTGGTGCTTGCCTTGCAGCACTAAGGGAACATGCATGCAAACTCATGTCATAAAACACCTTCAAGGCCAAGCGAACCAGCAGCCGGCAGCGTTGTCGACTGTGAGTCGGGCCTGTCAATGGCCTCTTGTCCAGAGTCAGATGCGCCGACGTCAAGATGGTGGCAGTCTGAGACTTCGCGCGGCAATGTTTCTGTGATGCGTGGATACCGCCTGCAGGCCAGAAGGACAAACCTCCCTTGGCATGCGCCATAGCGAATCCAGAGCTTTGCCAGCTTTGTCAATCAATCTTCCTCCCGCCTGTGCCTCAGGTCTTGGATCGAGCCATTTCTTCCAGCGTCCCCTTGCAGGCTTGCCATGGACGCTTTGCTGCTTTGTCGGATGGTGGCAATTTGTCCTTTTGAACCTTCCAGTTCCTCATTTCTTTCTGGAAGAAGGATCGAGCATGCAAATCGCTAATACAAGCATCCGGAAATGGAGTGGCTGCTGCGTCTTCGGGTCATGATGTCCATCAACTTTCTCATCAGCCTAGCTTTTGATGCCAGATCATCCTGTATGTCGGTGTTTGGTTTGACCTGGCCTTCGCCGTCATTGAGGCTGGCTGTGGCAGTTTGGGATGCCGGACAGTTAAGGTGAGTGATGTTGGCAAGCTGATGATAGGATGTGTTCACCCAAGAGGCAGCTTGTCACCGAAGAAAGCAGCATCTTTCAAAGAGACACTTGCTCTTCAATCTAGGGCTTAGATGAGACCCTTGACAATGTGTTCTGTTACAAGTAGCGGGCGAGGTTTCCTCAATCTTTGGCCCCTGCCCTTGATGCAGGTGCTGGCAGGATGGGCAAAGATCCGCTGGCTAGCCATGCTCGGTTGCTCGGGCTTGCACAGACCCGACAAAGCATAGTCTGCAGTTGCATCCCCTGAAAGAGATGGCGCCTTTGGCTTGCTGCATGAAGCACATACCGAACAAAGCTCGTGCCAGGATCAATGGCACTATCATCATGGCGGTGATTTGGCGCGCCATGCAGCAAGGGGATTGCCACAGATTTCGTTTTTTCAG
Source organism: Effrenium voratum (assembly GCA_963377175.1). Classification (NCBI taxonomy): domain Eukaryota; class Dinophyceae; order Suessiales; family Symbiodiniaceae; genus Effrenium; species Effrenium voratum. Next base: position 1,346,831 of record CAUJNA010003616.1, read on the forward strand.
ACTTCTGAGGGTTTTACCATGGCCTCATCCACCCCTGCGCCCATTGCCAGCGCCAACTACGTGCTTTGCTTCCTCCTTGAGCCGTGCCGCCTTTACCTGGGCTATGTCGGGAATCTGGGGGAGAAGGCCGGGCCGCAGTTTCACGTTCTTGGCGGCAGAATCGATGAAAGTGATTTCAGAACAACCCATGGCTCAATGGTGGTCGCCGTGCTGACTGATTCTCGTAACTCCGGACGCCATGTTGGAAGTGTACCCCATCTCGTTATGACAGCCTTCAACGTGGGGTGAATGCCTCCCACGTCTCTCACATGCCATCAGACACGTTCAGCGAATCAAGTTTTTGCGAAATAGCGCAAACCATGTTTGCTTTGGCCGCAAGGTCACATTTGACATGGATGTCAATCCAATCCAGTTAACATTATGACCTCATGTTCAACATAGGTGTTGGTCATGATGTTTTCAATCAAATCACCAAGGAAGGGAAGAGCCTTCGAAACTCCTACGGGTCCAAAAATGTCAGCTCAACTGGGGGCTGTGACAATGTTCCCACAGTTGACTTTTGGTTTAACGGCATTTCTAGGGGCATGGATGAGCTATGGTGCAGTCATGTGGGACTGCTAGGTGCCGGAGCTGTTCCTCTTCGTCTTCCTTTGCATGGGGTGCCCGCCCAGCGTTTGGGAGAGAGGGTGAGAGAGAAGCGCCTTGTTCGCTTTCCAGACCTGGCCATGGGTCAAAATCCCGTACCCCCAGTGAACATCCCAATCCCAACTAAAATAGGTTCTAAAATGGGTGGTGCACCTACCCCAAAATGGTACTAAAACGGTTTTGACCCACAGCCACCTGACGCAAGAACGGGGTAGGGCATGGAGATCCATGGTTGCAGGTGCATGGCGATAATCATCGCTGATCTAGTCCTCTGCCGCTCGGCTTCGTTGGGTTTGCGATGCACTGCGCTGCTTAGACAGCGCATCTCAGGTTTTTATGTTGAGGATCTACAGCCCGGAATTTGCAGCCTAGTCGCTTGACATAGTCAGGGAAGAGCTTGTTGCTGAAGCTGCTAAGGGAAAGGCCAGCTTGCAACAGACATGGGCTCGTGAACCGGCAATTGCTTGTCTTGCCTGGGTTGGCAAGCATTCCTTGTTGTTTGGTTTCGACATGGACTCTCTGCCGACCTTGTCCAGCTGCTTGTGCACGTCTGCGTCGCAAGCTGTGTCAGCATCTCTGAAGAGCTACTTTTTGAGGCAAAAAGGCTGTGGGTCAAGACCAATGGTACCAGTCTATTTTAGTGGGGATTGATGTTCACTGGGGGCACGATTTGGCTTTTGACCCATGGCCACATCCCTTTCTCACAGACTGCAGTCGTCTTAGGCGTCTTTCTTTCCATCCCAAACCTGGCGACCCGTGCTGGTCTTCTCAGCGTACTGAGGCTCCAGAGTATCCCTGCGTCCTGCCGGTGGAGCAAGCCACGACCCCAACTGCCGGTGAGAAATCCGGGGAGCAAATATGGCCATGGGGCATAACCTATGCCTCCATTTTGGTGTGGAGGAACATCCATTTGCCACCTATCTTGATGTTCACCAGGGGTTTTCTGGGTTTTGACAACCACAGCCGTATCGGCACATTTTGGTCGTTCTCCGGTCCAGCGTCTTCCCTCAAGTGATTGGTGAAGGGTGTCCCGGACCTTCCGGAGGTGTTCTGGGTGTGGCGGCTTGCCCTGCTGCTGCTGGAGCTGATTCTGGGCATCCGGGCCCTGCGGAGGAAAGGATTGCATGCTGCAACATTCCGAAGGAGCCGCCCACATGCTGTTGGAGCGTGGCTTGTGGCGCAGGCTCATCCACGAGCAGTCCGCCCGCTTTTTTGTGGCTCTGGATACGGCTGAAGGCAGGAGCCAAACGTGTGTCCCTGTTTGGTTTGCAGCCCTGTTAGCGCTGGGTGCTGCGAGGAACTCCATTTGATGACCTCAGCAGCACATGGGTCCCCCGCCCAGAGCGGAGGTGCATGAGGAAAGGTAAATTTGAGCAACCATGGAACACGCCAAACAACCTGCGTATACCCCACTGACAGAATTCGCGATGGCTCCTAGTACGCCCTAATCACATAGTTCGGGAAGGATTTGGAGTGCGGGAAGACTGAAGTACGAAAGGCAGAGCGAAGCCGCCCTGGAATGGGCCAAGAGCGTCAGTCCTTTGCTCAGGCTTTGAGATTTGGCTGTGATTCTTTTGGTCGTACCACTTTTTGGGTTGGTTTAATGGGAAACCAAAAGGACCGCCCATTTTGGAGGCTCCCCTATTTTGACGCACACCCATTTGGCTGTGGGTCAAAATCCAAATCGTACCCGCCCGTACCCCCAGTGAACATCCCAATCCCCACTAAAATTGGTTCTAAAATGGGTGGTGAATTCACCTACCAACCAAAATGGGATCCCAAAACGGTTTTGAGCCACAGCCATTTGTTTGGAAATGGCGGCAGTTCATGGGGGAACAGGAGCTCGCCCGGCTTCAGGTCAGACCTCGCGCGGGTCTACGGGCGCCCGAGCTCTCCACAGACTCCTCGTAGGCCGGGTGGTTTTCCAAGTGGCTGCGGCTCAAAAAATGTACCAACATGGCACCAAGCTCTTCATCTTCGATGAGCACATGTGTCAAGTGGCTGGTACCCAACATGGCACCTTGGTAAATGGAACCAAAGACTAACACCTATACCCTGGCCCTTCAATTTTGAGCCACACCCAAGTGAGCACGGCGCGCTGCGAAGCCAAGGCCGCATGCTGACTAGTTCGGCTCGCGGATCAGCGCAGCTCTGTGGCACCGGGGATGCGACGGGCTGTACCAGAATGGCCAGCAACGGGCTGCCCAAAGTTGGCAGCCCGATTTCCAAGGATGGCCTTCCCTTGGTGCCAATGCACTTGGTGAAACGACGCAAGAGGTGGATACCATGAGATTGAGCCCTGTTGCAGAATTCTGGAGCAGCCGGACTAGCAAGTTGCTCTGCAGGTGAATGCTTGGAATCATTGTTTGGCTCAATGCTTCAGAGAAGCATAGCAGTCCATGTGAATCCTTCAAAGATATCATCAGATAGCGACCAAGGATAAATGGAATGACCCATCACACCCTTGGTGTTTGGAGCTATTGTTTGACGGACATTGGTGAAAGACGCTCGTTCGCAAAGACGGGCCGCGGTCTCAGATCATCCGACATTCACCTGATTGCCCTCTCGGCAGAGAGCAGGCAACTTCAGACAACAACCAACTCTTCCCTGCTGGCGTAAGAGTGAATCCGGCTGTTTGGACTTTTCGACCTCTGTTTATGAACAGAGAGAGATTCCTTTTTTGGAGCCTGCAACCAATCCAGGCTTGACCAATGTGGTTTCCAGTGAGCTGTTTACCAAACTGAGGCGTGGCTGGCACGGATGCCCTTCGTGCGAGACCATTCGTCCGCGGCTCGGTAACTGCCCACATGTTGCATTCACAGAGAGTGCCTCTTGCCTCGAGGACTCGTGAGCTGCTTCAGCATGATGCTCACAAGACGCGGGTGGACACTTGTCTCAACCCAACTGGGTGTGGGTCAAAAATTGGGTAACCCCAAAATGGGTTGCCCTGGTAAATGGAACCAAGGACTAAAACCTGCGGCTTGGCGGTTTAATTTTGACCCATACCCAACTGACGTCCTATGCACTCGGAGTCGAGACGAACACTCAGGACCGAGCTAGAGGAAGCGGGGGCGGCGTAGAAGAAGGCGACGAAGAGGCGCAAGATCGGCCTGGAGGCCGCGGCTTCCGTCTTTTCCCTTCGTGCTGTCGTGCAGTACTCCCACCGCGCCACGCGCAGGCCACATCCCAGTGGCAGGGCTGGAAGCTGAGGGGAGTTGAGGAGCAAAAGGATGAGTGAGTCAAGCACAGAAAGTCAAAACATCGCTCTCTGCACAGAGTCAAAGCTTCCCTTTGACAGTGAGCCTTTGATGGTGTGATTCAGCCCGCGCAGTATTGAAGCTGTGATGCGATCGTGTTTTGGTTGGTTTCGCGCCAGAAGCAGCTTTGGACCTTGCTAGGAAATGAATAGGTGAAATGTGTTTTCTCCACTCTTTTAGCATCCTACACATGCTGGGGCGCTTATGCTTGCTAGGGGAAGATCATGTGAAAGCTACCTTCAAAAAAGTGTATTTTGAAAGAGTGTCACCGGAGAGCACATTTTGCCTTCGCGTCTAGGACTGATGCTTGCATGTTGGCAAGCTTGGTGAGTTCGACATCGGTTTTTTCCTAGGTCCCCATCCCAAGAATGCTGCTACCTCGAATGGCTAGGAACAAAACATGTTATACATGTCAACCATATTCCGTGAGTGTTGTTTTGCTTCTCCCTGGATTGCTTGATTGATTGATGGAAGAGCTGAGGGAAGGGTGGGATCGGCCGGCCGATTCTTGCGAATTTCTCGGCCAACTTTCCGTTCTATTTTGTAGCAGTTGTCTATTAGGTGCCAAGTTTCCTGCTCCATGAGTTTCCTAGATTTTTTTCGCTATATGCGGTGGCTCACGACGTAGCAGATGGATTCGCCCAGGCAACCTATGCCCCAGACGCAGAGGAAGCTGCCTCCCACGGACGTGGTGATGGTTTTTCCCTACAAGGCCTGGTGCAGTTTGCAGGAGTCTTGTGATCAGCTGACCATCAACCCGTTTGGGTTTGGCTCAAAGTTCAAGACCTAGGGTTACGCAGGTTTTGGTCTTTGTTTCCATTCACCAAGGTGCCATTTTGGGTACCAGTTTTTAAGCCGCAGCCATTTGACACGCATGCTCATCCAAGATGAAGAGCTTGGTCATGTGCAGCGGATGTGTACTGTGTGCTGGAGCAGCGCGCACAGCTGTTGGCAATATCATTGGTACAGCAAAGCCGCGTGTCTTTTGAATGCAAGACAAGCTACGTGGCAATTTGCAAGCTGGACAACGGGTTTCCGAAGCTGGGCTCGGCCATGAGCGGAGCTTTCGGCCATGTCGGCTATGAAGGATGGCAAGGCCGGTGGGAGTCGCTTTCTTGTGGGCAAGTGCCGTTTGATAAATGCAGTGCAGGCAGTTTTCTTGTTGATTGATTCCGAGCCGATTAGTAGCCGCAACAGTTGGGCAACCCCATGTTTTGATGCACTCAGCCAGCAGAAATTCAAGGCACCGACTGGAATTCTGTATATGTCTGGGCAACATGTAGGCAATCCCATGCTTTGACGAACTCATCCATCAGAAACGCAAGGCATTTGCTAGAACCGCAGCCGGCTGCCAAACGCAAGTGCATACACGCATGAGCTGACTTTTTCTGACAAGTTTATGGCTGACTTAGACTACACTATCCCAGAATGGCTCATGGCAAAGAGCCACTCAAGTCCTCTTGGGCACATTGAAAGCTGGCTGAGGCAGAGCTGCCTTTGGTGTCTGCGCCATGTGCGGTCTCCGAGCTAAAGGCGAGTGCTGCGCCTCTCGTGCGCCAGATGAGAAGCTGCGTGACAGGTCCAATATGCAGATAGTGCTGAGTTCTTGTCGAAGGCGTGGCGGGCGAGGGGCAGCATAGAGTCGTAGACACTTGTCATGAGCATAATTTTTGCAGGGAGCTTGAAGCATTTGTTTCGGTTGGATGTGAGGGCCGGAAGCAAGTTGGGTGTGCGCAAGCAGGTGGGGCACTTGATGGAGCACTTTCAGCTTATGCGCTGGCAACTTAGGGGGGTGAAAGCTGGCTTGGGCAAGGACTTTGCAGCATGCACCAAATCCAGTAGCGCTAGGCCATTCTTCACACTGCTCGGAAACTAAGCAATACGCTTTTGATTGAATAGAACTCTTGAGGCGAAGAGCACATTTTGTGTATTTATCGGTGATTTGCTTCCCAATGACGCGGCCATTGGACTAATCGCCGCTAGAATTTCTACTCTACGCGTGTCGCTGTTCTTTCAGGTCGCACGCAGCCAGATGGAAACTGTGGCTTTGGCATGAAAGAGAGGGGCGGGGAAAGAACATGTAGGACATTTTCGGCCAAGGACAAGTAGCAAAGGAGCTGGACCCAAAAGCATGCATGTGATGTGTGGACTCTGTTGCGTGCAGTTTCTTGGAAGACTTCTTAATCTGCTCTTTTAGGCCTGCGTCTCAAACAGCAACCACAGTGTCAATGTCGAGCTGACATGCATGTATTGCAGATTCAGCGCACAACATATCCGTGAACGCTTTTGATGGCGGGCGAGGCTTCTATCGCGCCTACCTTTTCGCTGTTTTGGAGCAGGTGGCTGGTCACAAGGACGCCAATGTCATGACAACCTCTAGGCATCCTTAATCCTCGCCAAACTGTGCCCACACGCAAACAGAAGTGTGCGAAGGAGCGGCACGCTGCCCTGATGGATCGCATGAAAGGAGCGCTGGAAGATTGCGCAGAGGCTGGATACGAGAAGGCCGGGGCTTGAATTCAGTGTTGCTGCCGCCACAACTTCCCGGTTTGCCGTTTCTGTCTCACGGGCATGCGAGCAACACATGCGGGCAACATATTATATTTGTCAACCCAAATAGCGTCGAGTGCGTGGGTCCCCGTTCAACGCCAACTTCTGGCGGCGTTGCAAAATGTGCAGCGCTTCGAGCAGAGGTTGCCATTGACGTGTTCTATGATGATTTCATGGACGTGATGACGGCACTGGGCACAGAAGGCGCTTCGGGCTCCACGGTGCAGGCGCAAAGATCAGGTTTCATCCCTGACAGGGTGCAGGAGCATGGTTGGTTGGGTAGGGTCCATGCACAAGTAAAAACCAGCTGCTCATTTTTGACTGTCAGTCATTGTGGCTTGAGCAGGCTACGGCATCTTTTGTTGTATGATATGAATCTGAAGCCCAAGCAATGCTGCAGCTATAGCCATTGATGGCGTGCTGCAGAGGTGGGGGGCAAGAAGAGAGTGGCTCGTGCAGGCGTTGTGGGAGGAGAACGACAAGTGCTTGGTTTGTTGGGCCAGGATCCTCACGTACCTTGACTGCATACTGCTCGGATGCTCGGATGTCTTGTCTTGGCCAGTATCAGGTCGGCGCATTTGAAACGCCATGAGCAGGTGAGGGCCTTGTCTGCTTAGAGGTGACTGTAGCTTGCTTTTTGACCTGTCCCAACAGGACTTTGCGTGTTTCTTGACGTCCCACCCTTCTATTCAGCAATTCTGTGCACAAGAAGTGGGGAGCTCAGCTGATTGCTTTGGCATGCAGGTGGCCTCTCACCATAGTTCTTCTTTCTTTTTGCGCAGGGCCCTTTGAGCCAGACCCACGCAACCGAGGTTGATCCAATGAACACGGAGGCAGATCACCTCCAGATCTCAGCGCTGTCCTCCTACTTGGCTGTGCCGGTTGGGAGCCTCATGCCGACTCAAGGGACACATCCAACAGACGATTCTCTGTTTGCGCTCGCAGGGCGAAGTGGTGTGGCCTGGGCAATTGAATATGCAACCGCTTTGTTTCGTTGGGATGAGGAATTGAGATTGGAAACTCTGGAGAGCCTTCTGTGATGATACCCCTGCATCTTGCAAGGCTCACTTCTCTTGTTGACCCTGACTGAATGGCTTTCATTTGAGGTGACTGTGGTCTACTTGGACAGAACGGAGGGAGCTGCCGCAGAGCATCCCTTTGCAGCGTGCATGAACTTTGTGAGGGTTTTTCTTTTGCCAAACAGGATTGTTTTGATTTAGAGGCTCCGTTAAACATGCAACTTGTGTCAGCTCCATTTGTTTGCATGAGCAAGACACTCGGCTGGCAAGGCACACGACCCGAGCTCACCCTTTGAGCCGGTGCACCTTCTGTACCGCCCGGGGCTGGGGCCTAAGGCTCTTGGTGCGGTTGGCCGACTGACGGCTTGGGATTTTCGCTCTGCACTCCATAGCTCAACCATCTCAACTCGGGCCAGGCACTACGACCTGGTCTATCGCGGTGAGCGCGGACCTGCGGCCAAACGGCCTCCCAGCGAAATGGAGAGTGCAGAGGAAAAGGAAAGCTCAGCCAGCTTGCGCGAGCAACTTTCTAAGAATCGATCGTGAGCATATGCTTTTGAAGAACAGCCAGCTGCAGGACTCCCTTCAAATCAAACGATGACACATCTTTAGAGATAATCCGCGGATTCAGAAGCTGTTTGGTGACGCTTACGAGCTTTCACGCATTGTTAGCTTTTCCTGCATGGATGCAGCAATTGATGAAAGCAAGTGTGGCTAGATACCGGTGCAGAGGGCACCCCCCCCCCTTCCCTCAACCTTGGTTGAGCCAACGCTCAGCGCCTTGCCAGACATCCTCGACGCTCCGTTGGGGAGATGATGCTGCAGAGGAGGCTGGCAGTCGATATTTACTGGTGCCGGGAAAGCTAGTCATGATCTGCTTTTGAACGTGGGGTTGCGTTTGTTGAACCTCTGGCTTCGTCCATCACACACCGACACGCATGACCGTTACCGCTACCGATACCCTTATCGGCGGCGTGCCCGCCACCATCGCACACACACACACACACACAACATGCACGCATGAATGCAACACACAGACACGCACACACACACACAAGCAAACAAGCAAACAAGCAAGCAAGCAAGCAAACAAGCAAGCAAGCAAACAAACAAGAAAGAAAGAAAGAACGAAGCAACAAAAGAGCATTTCAGTCAAACAAACAAAGAAACACCACAGAAACAAACAAACAAACAAACAAGCAAGCAAGCAAGCAAGCAAGCAAGCAAGCAAGCAAGCAAGCAAGCAAGCAAGCAAGCAAGCAAGCAAGCAAGCAAGCAAGCAAGCAAGCAAGCAAGAACAAACAAACAAACAAACGAACGAACGAACGAACGAACAAGCAAGCAAGCAACCAACCAACCAACCAACCAACCAAACAAATAAACAAACAAACAAACAAACGGACGAACGAGCGAACAAACGAATGAACGATCCATCAAACAAACAAACAAACAACCAAACAACCAAACAACCAAACAACCAAACAACCAAACAACCAAACAACCAAACAACCAAACAACCAAACAACCAAAAACCAGACAACCAAACAAACAAACAACCAAACAACCAAACAACCAAACAACCAAACAACCAATCAAACAAACAAACAAACACACACACACACAAACATACACACACACACAAACCCACACAAACACACAAACAAACAAACAAACAAACAAACAAACAAACAAACAAACAAACAAACAAACAACCAACCAACCAACCAACCAAACAAACAAACAAACAATCAATCCAACAAGCAAGCAAGCAAGCAAGCAACCAAGCAAGCAAGCAATCAAGCAGGCAGGCAGGCAGGCAGGCAGGCAGGCAAGCCAGCAAGCCAGCAAGCCAGCCAGCAAGCAAGCAAGCAAGCAAGCAAGCAAGGAATCAAGCAAGTAGGCAGGCAGGCAAGCAGGCTCAGGCAGGTAAGCAAGGAAGGAAGCAAGCAAGCCAGCAAGCAAGCAAGGAAGCAAGCAAGCAGGCAGGCAGTAGGCTGGTAGTCAAGCGAGCAAGCAAGCAAGCAAGCCAGCCAGCCAGTCAGCCAGCCAGCCAGCCAGCCAGCCAGCCAGCCAGCCAGCAAGCAAGCAAGCAAGCAAGCAAGCAAGCAACCAAGCGACACAGAGAAGCAGAGACAGAGAAGCAGCCACAGGGACGCAGAGAGAGAGAGACGCAGAGACAGAGATGCAGACAGGCACAGAGACAGAGACAGACGCAGACACAGAGGAAACGTGCGTGTTTAATTGTTTGAGAGCGAGCTTGTGTTGGTGTTCTGTGCGCTTGTACACGGCAAAGCTTGTGCTTTGCGCGCGTGCGCACGTATATACATATATATATATATATATGTATACCATCTATAATGTATATAGTATATATATATATATGCATATATATATATAGATCTATCAGTGCACACACACGCACAAGCTCTCGCGCGCATAGACACGTGCATGTTCACAAACTCTAAGACTACATTGACGACCCCCAAACCACTACTCCCAGAAGCCAATGGATATATACAGGTTATATAAGGGTTAGGAAAGGGTTGTATAAGGGTTATACGAGGGCGCCTCATTTTTTGCATCTTTGGCTGCTGCAGATTCTGGAGCTGCGGCATGTGTTTCTTCCGGGTTCGCTGCTATCAGTTTTGACGTTGAAACTTGTGAACATCAACGCTTGGTTTGCGCCGGTATCTTTGTTTAAGGTGAACATCAAAGCTTTGCTTTCTTGGCAGCCAGTTTGGTTTGCTGCTTTGATCATGTCGCGTTGGAGGGACCGCCACATCCCCAGTTTTGGGGGTAGTGAGTCCCAAAACGCGCGGTTTGGGGGTAGTGGATTTGACTGGGCGATTTGGGGGTAGTCACACGTCACCTGGTATGCTCGTGAAAAAGATGAATCATACCACTACCCCCAGTTTGGGAGTTCCGAAGTCGGTGTGGGTGGCAACAGCCCCAAAATTGCTTTTCGAATACCGGGACATTTGACCACAAAAGTTCACCACTTTTAGCCACGAGGTAGACGGGCACTGGGCTAAGCCATTCTGAAGAACTGTGCTGGTAGGGACTCACCATTCTAGGGGCCACGCAGCTGCAGGCAAGTAATTGCAAGCAGTTTGAAGGGTCCCCTGGAGCACAAAATGCGGGCTTTTGGGGGTAGTGTTTTGGGGGTAGTGTCTTTGGTCTTAGACAAACATGACGAAGACCGCGCGTACCCAATCAACCACGAGCATGAGCACACACCGACCCAAGGAATGCGCACGCATACACACATCCACACCCACATACACACACACACATGCAACCAAATGCAAACACTGACAACATACCAGCACACACAAATGCAAAAACAACAAACGCAAACACAAACACAAGCAAGGATACGTGCACACACACAGACATAGGCACAGACACAAGCAAACACAAACACAGACAGAAACGTGGACACGCACACACACACACACATACACACAGGCACAGAGCATTGATCTTGCAGCCTTGCAAGTTGGCAGTTCCTCAGAGGCTGCCAGCACGCAATGTCTAGTCCTGCTAGCCAATCATCTCTTCCTCCAGCTCCCCACTCGCAGGAAGCGCGCGGCCTGCGACAACCTACAGAGGAGCAAATCCGCAAGATGGAGACTTGGAAGGCCGTTGCGAACTCGTTGGAACCAAGGGCGTCACTGCAAGGTGGGGTGTTTGAGCTTCCCTCGAGCTGTGCCATGATTGTTTCCGGTCGTCAAGTTGTAAACTACAAGTTGTAAACTCCAACCACGCACGATGGCTCCGTCGCGTTGGTATCTCCGGCCCACAGACACACAGAGAAAACAGACAGGGCAATGTGCTTTGAGAGGCTAAGAGCTGCTGTCAATCCATTGTCAGCAGATAGCAGGTTGGACTTTGTGCATCCAAGCTTCACTTTGGCCAGTTGGCTCTTGACCGCTTTTTTTGTTCTGTACCTTGCAGAGCCTGCCAGCCTTCCAGCTCGAGCAATGGAAGGCTTTCCGAGCTCCGTGGGCCTGGTGGGAGTGGGGCACATCGGCTCCTGCCTCCTGCGCGGCATAATCGCAGGAGCCCCGAGCACAAGGGTCGTGCTGTCTCCCAGAGGAGCGGGGAAGGTGGCGGAGCTCCGAAGAGACTTTCCAGACTTCGTGGTTGCAAAGAGCAACCAAGAGGTTGTAGATGCAGTAGATTGTGTTCTCGTGGCAGTCCTGTTCAAGCAGGTGAACGAGGTTTTTGCCGGCTTGACTTTCAGAAAGGAGCAGAAGGTCATGACTCTGGTGGCTGGGCTGCTGCCGTCACGCCTGCGGGAGCTAGCAGCGCCGGCAGTGGACTGTGTCAGTGCCATCCCCCTGCCACCAGTTGCCAAGCGCACAGGCAGCACCTTGCTCACGCCTCCACGGCCGTGGGCCAAGGAAATGCTCTTGATTTGCGGCTCTTGCGTGGCTGTGCAAAGCGAAGAGGAATTCAAACGGCTGCTCTGCGTGACGACTCTGATGGGTGACTTCTACAAGCGCCAGCTGACCGCGCAGCAGTGGCTCGCGAAGCACGGCGTGGCGGAGGCGGATGCTGCCTCCTGGGTGGGGGCGACCTT
>CAUJNA010003616.1:1363886-1383886 GCA_963377175.1 Effrenium voratum
GTGTTCTTCTGCCAGCTTGCCAACTCTCAAGTTTTGCGCAGTGGCGATCTCATCCACTACTTCCCGATTCATGAGCAGGGCCACGCTGGCTCGTTATGGCCGTGGTTGTCAACACCGTTTTGGGATCCCATCTTGGGGTAGGTGAATTTACCACCCATTTTAGAACTTACATTTGTGGTTGGATTGGGATGTTCACTGGGGGTACGATTTGGGTTTTGACCCATAGCCAGATAGCAGTGTTTTCCAGGGCCCCTGATTCAGCGCCTACCATTTGGATGTGTCACAGAAACATTCAAGGGACGGATCGGTGGCCTGGTGCTTTTGAAAGGAGTGGCCAGGACAGCTCGAGGACATGGACAGAGATTGGTTCAAAACCTTTGTTACGGGCCGCAACATTGACAAGGCGGGCCTTGTGACATGCTCGGGATGCCTCCTGATTCAAGCGCTGTATTTGGGGAGTTGGTTTGGCATAGCACTTTCCTCAGCTCATACACAGAAGTTGTTCCATGCCACGCATCAACCTTAGGCTGAAACCAACGCCTGGCAATAGATGCGCGCTGTGCAGGTCAGAAACTACTTCGGAGAGCGAATTGCTTTGTACTTCCTCTTCATGCATGGAGCCCAGAGAAAGTCCAAGTGTGCAGAGATTGGATACATTGGATCAGATCAAGGTCAGGGCTCTCTCTCAGCCGCTCGATCTTTTCCAGGTCTCACTTCATCAAGTGGATGATCATCCCAACTCTGCTTGGGACCTTCTTGTGCGCAGCGGCCTTGAAGAATGCGTCTGAATGCCGCATGAGATGGATGCAAGGCAGCTTTTTGATCCAAAGGGTCGGTTGAGGCAAAGCAAACAGGCTGATTCGGCCAGAAGAGACTAAGAAAGATCAGTCCAAGAGCCTGAGAGGCACAGGAGTCGGAGAAAAGCCACCCAAAGTTTGGCCGTTGTGCATGAGCCATCCCATTCACTGCAAAACCACTTGGGTGCAGGTCAAAAAAGGGTATCCAAAATGGAACCCTGGAGGTTCCCTGAGTTACAAGAGCTACAAAGTTGATGTCCATGAACGAGGTAACCACTGACCAGGAAAGAGGGAAGTGGAAGGGTCTTATCAGTTGGCCATCATTTCACTTAATTTAGAGTCTTAGCGGAGAGGCAATGCAGTAGACAGAGATATGAGGAGAGGAATAAATAAGATAATGAAAATAGAAAAGGAACATATATATATATATATATATATACAAGTCCAGCATGTGGACAAGCATGAGACAAGTGACTGGAATTATATTGGTGACATCTTTTCTCTCTGTTCCTTGTCTTACAGTTCCTCCCGTCTCTAGACAAGTCCCTGAGATATAGACGGCTTCGATGGTGAGATGTTGAAAAGAGAAGCATTATGAACGAGGATATTGACGAGAGAAATGATGGTGAAAGGATGAGGATTGACCGTGCTTAACAGCGAGATGATCCATTCCTTATCTTTCTTTATCCATCTTATTTAAGGGCTGCCGCCCAGTGCCGCCGACCCCTGGATTTACTTGTGGTTTTCGAGCAACCAAAAACAGTGCCCTTGGTTTTGGTTTCTTTGGTTTCTTGCGAATGATGCGTAGTGATGATTATCATCAAGGCAGGACTCCAAATCTCAATGACCCAAATGGCATCTGAGGCGAGGTCCGTTTCGACAGTGATGCGTAGTCATGATTATGATCATCGCTGCTGGAGATGCTGGGGATGCGTAGTGATGATTATCCTCATGATTGCCACAGATGCTGCGAATGATGCGTAGTGATGATTATCATCAAGGCAGGACTCCAAATCTCAATGACACAAATGGCATCTGAGGCGAGGTGCCGTTTCGATAGTGATGCGTAGTCATGATCATCGCTAGGCACCCTTGGTAATGCAGAGGATGCTACGATGATAGTGATCATGACAGTCATCCGCAGCTTTGGTAATGCAGAGGATGCTACGATGATAGTTATCATAAGAGTCATCATCCTTATCATCTTCATCATGATTGTCATCATAGTCATCGCCTTCATCATCGTCATCATGATTGTCATGATCATCTCTTTCTTCTATACATTTCAAATGTGGCCTGGGCGATGCTGGTGATGCCAGACACGTTTTCTTGCCACACGATGCCCTTCTATCTCGTCAAGAAAAAGCAGCTCTCAGCCCCGCTCTCTACCCCCCCATCAGCCGCAGCATCCTGTGCATTACCAGTAGACACGCCCGGGCGATGCTGGTGATGCCAGACACGTTTTCTTGCCACACGATGCCCTTCTATCTCGTCAAGAAAAAGCAGCTCTCAGCCCCGCTCTCCACCCCCCCAGGAGCCGCAGCATCCTCTGCATTTCCAATAGACACGCCCGGGCGATGCTGGTGATGCCAGACACGTTTTCTTGCCACACGATGCCCTTCTATTTTGTCAAGAAAAAGCAGCTCTCAGCCCCGCTCTCCACTCCCCCATGAGCCGCAGTCGCGCCTGGCGTCAGTACGCAAGCAAGATAGGCTAGGGAGCATCAGCCGCAGCATTCTGTGCATTACCAATAGACACGTCATCATCATGATGATCATTATCATCTCTTTCTTGTTCTTATATGCATTTCAAAAGTAACGTTAGACACCATTGGCAATGCAGAGGATGCTACGATGATAGTTATCATCACAGTCCTCCAAACACTAACGAAAGATGATGACTATCATCGTAGCATCCTTAGCATCACCAACGGCTGTGATGATAACGATCATCGCAGCATCCTCTGCATCACCAATGCTGCCTGATAAGAGATGACGACGACCATGATGAGAATGGGGGCGTGATGATCGTTATCATCCGCGTCATGACAACTATCATCACAACATCCTCTGCATCACTACTTGTTCCTTGATAACTATCATCGTCGCATCTTTGGCATTGCCAAGGATGTCTAACGTCCCTTTTGATTTCTATATATAGTAAGATATGAGAAGACATGAGGTGATGCTAGGTGATGATCAGATGATGAGAAAGATGACGACGAGGATGATAACTATCGACTATCATCGTAGCATCCTTAGCATCACTAACGGCTGTGATGATAACGATCATCGCCGCATCCTCTGCATCACCAATGCTGCCTGATAAGAGATGACGACGACCGAGAATGAGGCGTGATGATCGTTATCATCCGCGTCGTGACAACTATCATCACAGCATCCTCTGCATCACTACTTGTTCCTTGATAACTATCATCATCGCATCTTTGGCATTGCCAAGGATGTCTAACGTCCATTTTGATTTCTATATATAGTAAGATATGATAAGACACGAGATGATGCTAGGTGATGATTAGATGATGATAAAGATGATGACAAGGATGATAACTGTCATCGTAGCATCCTTAGCATCACTAACGGCTGTGATGATAACGATCATCGCCGCATCCTCTGCATCACCAATGCTGCCTGATAAGAGATGACGACGATGATGAGAACGAGGCGTGATGATCGTTATTAACTGCGTCATGACAACTATCATCACAGCATCCTCTGCATCACTACTTGTTCCTTGATAACTATCATCATCGCACTACGATGATAGTTGTCATCCTCTTTATCATCATCTGATCATCACCTGGCGTCATCTAATATCTTATCCTATATAGAAATCAAAAGGGACGTTAGACATCCTTGGCAACGCAAAGGATGCGATGATGATGGTTATCAAGGAACAAGTAGTGATGCAGAGGATGCTGTGATGATAGTTGTCATGATGCGGATGATAACGATCATCACGCCTCATTCTCATCATGGTCGTCGTCATCTCTTATCAGGCAGCATTGGTGATGCAGAGGATGCGGCGATGATCGTTATCATCACAGCCGTTAGTGATGCTAAGAATGCTACGATGATAGTCGATAGTTATCATCCTCGTCGTCATCTTTCTCATCATCTGATCATCACCTAGCATCATCTTATGTCTTCTCATATCTTACTATATATCGAAATCAAAAGGGACGTTAGACATCCTTGGCAATGCCCATCCTTAGCATCACTAACGGCTGCGATGACAACTATCATCGCAGCATCCTCTGCATCACCAATGCTGCCTGATAAGAGATGACGACGTCCATGATGATAATGGGGGCGTACTGATCGTTATCATCCGCGTCATGACAACGATCATCACAACATCCTCTGCATCACTACTTGTTCCTTAATAACTATCATCATCGCATCCGTCCCTTTTGATTTCTATATATAGTATAGGTGACAGATGACGAGAAAGATGATGACGAGGATGACAACTATCATCGTAGCATCCTGAGCATCACCAACGGCTGTCATGATAACGATCATCGCAGCATCCTCTGTATCATTAATGCTGCCTGATAAGAGATGACGACGACCATGATGATAATGGCACGGGCCTGATGATCGTTGTCTCAAATCGGGTCTAACGGGACACTTGAAACGTATATATAAAAAGAGAAGGACGATGACGAAGAAGATGATGATGATGAGCACCGTGATGATGATGCTGATTATGATGATGATGAACTGACATGATAATGACCATGACGCATCCTCAGCATCACCAGCAGTCATCATGATAATCATGTCCATCTTCTGCATCTTCAAATTTGGTCTAACGGGACACTTATGCTGATGATGAATGAATTGACATGATAACAAGTGTCCCGTTACACCCAATTTGAGATGCAGAAGATGCGCGGACATGATTATCATGATGACTGCTGGTGATGCTGAGGATGCGTCATTCATCATGTCCCGTTAGACCCGATTTGAGATGCAGAAGATGCGTGGACATGATTATCATGATGACTGCTGGTGATGCTGAGGATGCGTCATGATTATTATCATGTGCGTTCTTCATCATCATCAGCATCATCACGGTGCTTATCATCACCATCTTCTTCGTCGTCCTTACCTTTTTTTATGTACGTTTCAAGTGTCCCGTTAGACCCGATTTGAGATGCAGAAGATGCGCGGACATGATTATCATGATGACTGCTGGTGATGCTGAGGATGCGTCATGATGATTATCATGTGAGTTCATCATCATCATCAGCATCATCACGGTGCTTAGCATCATCATCTTCTTCGTCATCGTCCTTGTCTTATTTTTTATATACGTTTCAAGTGTCCCTTTAGACCCGATTTGAGGCGGACATGATTATCATGATGACTGCTGGTGATGCTGAGGATGCGTCATGATGATTATCATGTCAGTCATCATCATCTTCTTCGTCATCGTCGTTGTCTCTTTTTATATACGATTCAAGTGTCCCGTTAGACCCGATTTGACATGCAGCAGATGCGTGGACATGATTATCATGATGACTGCTGGTGATGCTGAGGATGCGTCATGATGATTATAAAAAATAAGATGAGGACGATGACGAAGAAGCTGATGATGATGAGCACCGGGATGATGATGATGATGATGATGATGAACTGACATGATAATCATCATGTCGGGTCTAGCGGGACACTTGAAACGTATGATGATGATGAACACCAACTGACATGATAATCATCATGACGCATCCTCAGCATCACCAGCATGATAATCATGTCCGCGCATCTTCTGCATCTCAAATCGGGTCTAAAGGGGCTTTAAAAAAGATTTAAGGACGATGACGAAGAAGATGATGAAGATGATGATGATAAGCACCGTGATGATGCTGATGATGATGATGATGATGAACTGACATGATAATCATGATGACGCATCCTCAGCATCACCAGCAGTCATCATGATAATCATGTCCACGCATCTTCTGCATCTCAAATCGGGTCTAACGGGACACTTGAAACGTATATAAAAAAAGATAAGGACGATGATGAAGAAGATGATGATGATAAGCACCGTGATGATGCTGATGATGATGATGATGATGAATTGACATGATAATCATGATGACGCATGCTCAGCAACACCAGCAGTCATCATGATAATCATGTCCACGCATCTTCTGCATCTCCAATCAGGTCTAACACAACACTTCAAACGTATATAAAAAAGATAAGGACGATGACGAAGAAGATGATGAGGATGAGCACCGTGATGATGATGCTATGATGATGAACTGACATGATAATCATCATGACGCATCCTCAGCATCACCAGCAGTCATCATGACGCGCATCTTCTGCATCTCGAATCGGGACGATGACGAAGAAGCTGATGATGATGAGCACCGTGATGATGATGATGATGATGATGATGATGATGATGAACTGACATGATAATCATCATGACGCATCCTCAGCATCACCAGCAATCATCATGATAATCAAGATAAGGACCACCACGCCGATGATGATGATGATGATGAGGATGATGATGATGATGATGATGATGATGATGTTGAATCTTCGGTTATGCTCATTTACCAGCCAGCCTTGGACTTGTAACCGCCCTTCCCGTACGCCTCCCCCTTTGAGGAGAAGACAGGAAAGGGAGGGAGAGGTGAGTGTCTTTGGGGTTGCCTCCGTCCACCACCAAATCCTCTATACAAGACCTCCCGCTACATCTCTTCTTTGCATCTCGCCGCTTCCGGACGAGGCAAGGTAAAGAGATGAGAAGGGATAATGGGAGATGGAAGGCATCATTTGTCTAAGCCTTCCCACTCATCTCCCTATCCGATCCCTGTCTCCTTCTATCCATTCCATCTTGAGATTAGGAATGGAGGAAGGGACAGGTGAGAGTGAATGGTCATCTCTTTCCGATTCATCTCTCTCATTCTTGTTCCACATCCTAAAGCAATTTGTAGATGGATGGAAACAAGAACCAACACCAGCGGTTTGATCCATACCGACTTGGAATTTGAATTTCAGGAGGGTGTTACAACAACAGCCATGCATGTATCGGAATGTGCGCCAACGACCTGCCCTTCTTCCTCATTTTGGCACTCAACAACTTCTAGAAATTATCAGACTGATTTTTTCGGATGGTTCAGATGATTCAGAGGTGGAAAGAGGTGGGAAAGAACTATGCCATGACTGACTATTTCACTGACAACAACTGTTTGACGCACACACTGTAGCTAAGCCAGCACAGAGCTCCGCATGCTTGGCAGCTCGCCGTAAGGTCGTGGACTTGTTCTACGGCACCTCCAACAACTTCACGGCTGTGTTCATTTGCGTAGGCGCGATTTGCAGGGCTTTAAGTTTTCGCCTCTGGAGCTCCCGTTTTCCGCTTTGTTTTGCCAGGTGTGGGGCTCTTCACGACGAGCTTCGTCCACTTCTGGCGCAGGAAATCAAATCTATATGCTCTGAAGCCTGGACCTTGGCACTTGCCAGTGCTCTCTCTTGTTCTCTCTCTCTCTCACTCTCGCTTTTCCCGCGCATAGGTTTACATCAGTTGGTTTGGCAGGTGGGGCACCTTCTCAATGAAGAAGAGGCCAGAGCCCACCCGCCCGGAGTTCTATGGCGTGCGCCTCCCGGCCACGAGGGAAACGACGAGAAGCGATCGCGATCGATTCAGAAGATGGCGTAAGGTCAGCCGGATCAATCCAGTGACAAGCCGTGTGGATAGGCCCGGTGCCAAGCAAGCCGAGTGGATAGGCACTTAGGCACTTGGATATCCTGAGCCATGAAAATGTGAGGTACTATCCCTGGAGTGAGCGCATTTGGACGGTTATGTTCAGCTATTCTGTCATCCTTGCTGCTTGGCTTGGTTTAGTCTAAGCTCAGCTGCAAGTTCCAGCTGCCTCACCTGAGGTTTCACTGATCGCCCTGCTTTTCATGGTTGGCGTCCTCATGGTCCTTCGCCATGCATTCCACAAGCACGGAGGTCGCATTACGTTCCAGGCTGGGAATTTCTTCTTGTGTTGATTGCCACATTATGATGAACACAGGTCATCAATGCCTTGGTTGTCGAGCTCTTGAACACTCTCTTCACCAGCCTTGCAACATGGTTGACGGAGCGCCTTTGCTTTAGAGAATAGCTTCATGCCTTTGGCAATGAGTGTGTTCTGCCATTTGCAATGTCCTGGGCACTTGGATGCGCATCGTGTGTTGGACACATTTACTTCTGGCCGGAGTTGCAGATTGACACCGATACAGTAGGCCCCAAACTCATTGTTGTTGACAACCTTTCCAAGATTTGAGGAAAGACTTGGGAGCAAGGATGCATTTCATTGGAAGCTGTGAATGTTCGCCGAAAGCTGTTTCCAGCCAGAAGATGACTGTTGCAGTGAGTGACTGCGTGTGCAGGAGCGAGAGAACCATCGATCGTACAGTGAGCATGCAAATCATCTTTTGGTCAGCCACCCAGAGAATTGCGTACTCAACTGCACTACCATGTTCAGCAAACAAACAAATCGCCAGGCCAAGATGGTGGTTTTCAAGTTCATCAACTGCTACGTGTCCCTCTACTACATTGCCTTCTTGAAGGAGATGCTTTGTTGTGGAGTTGCTGCCTTTTTCGCCCAATGTTCTTGATTGGGTACAGACTCATCATATACATGATAAACCATAGCATACATACAACACGAGGACAAAGGTTTCTCCTTTTGGGACTTGGGCGCAGAAGTCTTCCCTGTGGCTTTGTTGAACATCTCTTCGGGCGTAGCGGACGAATTGGCAAACTTGATCTTGGCCTGCGTGGGGGATCGGATTTCCGGCTGCTAGATTAAAACTCCCAGTATCTTAACGCAAAGCAATGCAATCCCCGAGCCTATCAGTTGTGATTCCCCTACAAGAGTGTCAGGGGCAAGTGAATACATTGTGTATGGGTCCCCCTCCCCACTGAGCCATGTATTTACAGTACATTTGGGCATTGTTGGAGACCTTTCTGCCCACAATTGTGGAGAATTGGACAGCCTGTAGATTCAACTCCGTTGGCAAATTGTAAAGCAACCAAAATAATAATGCGTCTGAGAGGTTCCGAAGGTTGGACTATCGCAGAAACCGCAGGACTGGCTTGGCCAACCATTTCTGTAGCTTTTAGGCCCGGTCAGTGCCATGGGCCCATCGGGAAGTTTGCTCATGGACAAATCTGGAATTTGGATCCTTGCGCATTGACTCCAAGCAAAGGGGGGGGAATATATGAGCTATGGTTGCGAAGGCTTTAGTCCCTGTGTCCATTTGCCAAGGTGCCATTTTGGTACATTTTTTTTGAGCCAGCCACATACATATCATCCCTGTCCACAGCCCGCACGCCCATTCCCCGCCCACCCGCGGCCCCTGCAGGACAAGCCAGCCCCAAATCAACGTGAACGAACCCTAAATCAACCGTAAGCCATACAAGTTCAATACCAGACCCATACTAAACAAGCCACCCCCCAACCACAGGGGGGAGGTCCCACCGTTTTTTTGGCTGACAAGCAGCAACTGTTTGCCTTAATTTTGTGATCGTGATTGAAAGCAAAGATGACTCCGCAGACCGTAGCCAAAGGTCTAATTGCCCCGCTTCCGTCAGGCAGCGCAACTGAGCTGGTTTGCGCACATGCGGAAGCGCCCAGATTATTTGCAGGGCCACGTATTCTGCTCACTTCTGTTCCCCCAGCTCTCGCGAGTTCCAGTTTCTTCTCCGCTTTTGTATCTATTCGCAAAGAAAGCATACTCAAGTACTTCCAGTGCTACAGAAGTTCTCGCGTTAACCTTCCTTGACGGTATTTTTTCAATTAACATGTGCGAATTTGCACTTTTAGACTTGACTTTCTGCTGTTGTGAACTCATCAAAACTCGTTTGCGCGCTCAGGCTTCGGACGCGTGCAGCGCTGATGTGTGAGATGATCATGAACCAACCTTTGGACTTCCAAACAAGTGCATTTGTTTGCCTGTTTTGGAACAGTCGGCCTGACAGCAAACGGCCCCAAGCTGAAAGCAAACAAATGAACGAACAAGCAAACACGCAAACACCACACACACATGGAGCAAACACACAAACACGAAAAGTCAGAAACAGGCAAACATGCAAACGCAAACGCACAACACACCAGCACACAAACACACAAACAAGCAAACATGCACACAAACACAAGCACAGCCACAAGCACACAAACACAAGCACACAAACACAAGCACACAAACACCGAAACACACACACACACACAACCGCACAAACGTACACACAATCACACAAACACGCAAGCACACAAACACAAACACACAAGCGCACAAGCACACAAACACACAAGCACACGCACAAACATACAAACACACACACACACACACACACAGAAACAAAACACACACACACACACACACACACACACACACACACACACACACACACACACACACACACACACACACACACACACACACACACACACACACACACACACACACACACACACACACACACACACACACACACACACACACACACACACACACACACACACACACACACACACACACACACACACACACACACACACACACACACACACACACACACACACACACACACACACACACACACACACACACACACACACACACACACACACACACACACACACACACACACACACACACACACACACACACACACACACACACACACACACACACACACACACACACACACACACACACACACACACACACACACACACACACACACACACACACACACACACACACACACACACACACACACACACACACACACACACACACACACACACACACACACACACACACACACACACACACACACACACACACACACACACACACACACACACACACACACACACACACACACACACACACACACACACACACACACGCCAATACGCAAACACGACACGCAAACACAAACACACAACCCCCGAGCATTTCTGGCCTGGGACCCTTTTATTGGTCCAATCGTCGTGTCCCTGTGCAATTGAGGTAAAGCAAAGATAGCAGAAGCCGGTGCAACAACGGCAATTCAAATTCGATGAATAGGACACCAACCAAATTTACTCGGCAAGAAGACAAGTTGGGGCTTGTGCCACCAGGCTCGGGACAAGGCTGAAAGCTCCAAAACCCAAGCAAGGGCGATAAAACGCAACGCACAACCTCTGGCGGAATCCAAGGATCCTGGTCTAGAGTGTACAGTCTTGCTTTTTTGGCTCCAGATTTTGGAGCTTCAGGCATGCGACACTTTCACAATTAGTCCCGGTGCAGGTTTTAGTTTGTCCTTGCTCAAGTTACAGAGCTTCAATCTGCCAAAACCTGCGCATGGAACAACACTTGAAATTACCCAAAGCCACTAGGCCAAAGTCAACACATGAAGTGACATCGTATAAACCTTTATTGGTACCTACCTACATACCTACATACCTACATACATACGTACGTACCTACGTACCTACGTACCTACGTACCTATGTACCTACATCCTACATACACACCTACCTACACACCTACCCACATATATGTAACGTATTTGCACACACCACTATATGAGTATGACTGCTTTTAGGTAGAGACTACAGTAAAGGGCTGGCGGACATATTTTACTGTAACATACTGAATTAGGTGCAAATGGGCTACGACCACCCCCCAGAACTAAGCATGACATAGAGGTGGTTGGGATCACAAACACATCTGTCCCAGGAGCACTCCTACTTGTTTGGTATGCCCATGAATTGCGTCAACGATGACTGTGCGAAGCTGAGATCACACTTGACAGACTTGACCATGAACATATTTGGAAATCCAGCACATTCCGGCAGCACTTTCCCGCTTGCAGGTCTCAATGACTTGGGCTCTCAGCTGGCGATCTTCATGATCATGAGGCACACCGGAATTTTTCCTGCGGAAAAAATGAGCAACATTTGGGATTGCCTCAGGACCCATGTCTGGCATCTGTTTCCAAATCGCACTTTACCTGTTGGCTGACACGGGCCTCTGGTGCCCAGGCTGACCGTGCAGAACATGATTGAGCTTGGCGGACCGCCTCCGACTCAGGAAGGCAGTGCCTTGGCGATGGGCTGAGCCCAAACCGCTTAGGTACGTCATGATGATGTACCGGCGCTGGACCGAAGGCATTGCGAGTTCTTGCTGCATCCAAGCAGATTTAGCAAGGGCACAGAGTTCACGCATGCTCGAAGCATTGCAAGAAGCCATAGTCCGATTGCGGCCGCAGAATGAGACCAGTCATTCTTGTGAAGCTTGTTCTATGTTGAAGTGCCGTTGCCCACTTGCAGATGTTGCATTCCTCGACTCTTCGCTATTCACGCCTGCCCGGCATTTGATTGCTTGTCGCATTCTGCAGGCGTGGAATTGTTCCAGTTCAGCTGATGCCATGCCAGAAAGCCCTTTCTGGCCAGCCAGGAACCCGATGACCATCATGTCCGTGACTGAGTTTTGGCCAAGTGTGCAACTGCAAAAAGCAAGCGAGTCCCACCCGATTTCTAATTTTTTCTCTCCCGCTGTCGGAAGACGTGGCAGTGGCGCCTTTCCCACCCCGCCTTTTTTCGTGGCCCACCCGCCAGGCCGGACCTTTCCAGCCCTGAGAAGCAGAGCAAGAAAGAGGCGTGTGGAGAGAAGCCCAGGGAGGTCACCAGGGAAGCGGAGGTCATTTTTTGTTTCCCGGAAGCGGAAGTGCAGCGTCAAAGCCTTAAGGCATGCTTTGACTAGCGCCAAACGTGCGCAGGTTCAGCAGTTCATAGTTAGTGACGACAGGATCGATGTTGTTTTCTCTTGGTCCAAACCCGGCTGCAAAGAGTAAGAAAGCAAACAAACACGGTCTCGTGAAAGCCTGATCCGCATCCTGTAGGAACGTATTTTTGGGACCCTGGGACAACTACTGTTCAATCCTGGCCAGGGTAAGCTGCCAGAAAGAGACAAGCTCCTCAAATATGTCAACAATCAGATCCTGACAATGTTTCTATGTTGTTCGAAACATTGCAGTCTTGTGAGGACTATGACGTGTACCAAGACATGGATGAGGCCTTCCACCTGCTCAGTGCAAACTGCTGCAAGCATAGCGGACGGATCTCAAGGTGTTGATCCTCTACGGCTACACAGTCCTTTTCGTTGTCGCTTGCCCCTGGGTCCGCGACGGCATGCTTGTTCTTAGTCCATGCGGGCGCTCTCCCTGTCGGCGTATACTTGTGTGGTTTTTGTCAGATCCCGCTGATTGCCATCATCAGCTTGGTGCTTGAGCCCATCCCTCAGATTTTCTTTCGGCCTTGCGCTTTTACCACCAGAAGCAGCCGCTTTCGACGGGAAGGTACATGTGCAGTCGCAAGCAATGCCCAGTCTTTGAGGTGCTTCTTGGACCAGAAGAAGCTGGTGCTCCTCTACCGCAGGCGTTCGGATATGGGTATGGGTCAAAATTAAACCGCCAGGGGACTGCAGGTTTTGGTCCATGTTTCCATTTACCGGGGCAACCCATTTTGGGAACATATTCTTGACCCACAGCCAAGTCGACTTGCTGTGTGCCTGAGAACTGCGGCTCGGACTGCACGGAGATGGCGCATCGGAGAGGCAGTGCTGCGCAGGCCATTTCCCTCGGCGGCTGGAAACAACGAGCCTTGGGACACTGCCTTCGATGTCTTTGGCATGCTGGCTGCCCAGTGACAACACCCGATCCGGAGTCTGGTGCGGAGCCGTCGGTCGCTGTCTTGCCATGTTTTTTGAACTCCATGGAAAGTGCGAAGACATGCCCCGCGGCGGTGGCCAAGGCTCGCAATGGCAACCAACACGGCGGTCATTGTGTTTTCATCGAATGTCTTTGAGACCTGGACTGCTTGCGTTGCGGGTGATGCAAGCGCACGAGTCGTTGTCAGGGAGTCCTGTTTGAGAAGCAAAGTGGCTTCACCCAGCATTCATACTGGCCTTCCAGCAGCTCATGAGCGGTGCTTGTGGCCGTCAGTCCAGGAGCCACTACCACAAGATCATGCTGTTCATGGTAGTGGAGCACGCCATGATCGGCTTCAGGAGGGAATGTGCGGACTTGTTTGATGGACACGCACAAGCAGATCAATTCAACAGCCACAACCCATCTCATCACTTCAAGAACTGGGCATGCCCCTGCATTCCCCTTCAACCAGGATACTGATCTCGACGCTCTTCCCGGCAGTTCCGTGGGAGGCGGCATCCGTTGAAGCTGCCCTGCAACTTGGATGCTGGTTTGAAGCTCCCCACACGCCTTGCCTCATCCTTGGCTTTCTCCTGCTCTCACCTACTCTCCATCTCTCGCTCTCTTTTTTTTCAACAATAATCTCTGTGTTTTTTTTTTCTTTTTCTTCTCTCTCTCTCTCTCTCTCGCTGTCCATTTCTCCGTCTCTCCCTCTTGCTCTCTCTTTTTTTTCTTTCTGTTCCGCCTGCATCTCTTTCGCAATGCCTGTCTTTGATGACATTCCTGCTGGAAAGCAGTGCAGGTGCGACTGCTTAGCATGCAGCAGCAGGTCATTGTCCACAGGCGCGTGTATTCACCAAGTTATGAGGCAGTCGTATTTCAGGTGTGGACTCCTCTGTTCAAGAATGGCCTGCCACAATGCACCGCAGGCACCTCAATCTGGGCGGGGAAGAGGACGACCATGAGACCCGAGCCAGCGCCACTTGTCTCAACTTGGCACTCATGCTTTTGTGAAGCCCAGAGGGGGGGAGGCTCACGTCATTCTTTGTGATTTAGCAAGTCATGCCCCCAGGCAATGATGGCAACAGCACAGCCTCCTCCAATGGTGCATGATGGAGACGAGGAGGAGGCATTGGCTCCACAATTGTTCAAGCCTTTCACCTTGCAATGACTTGTCTTCTTGCATTCCAGGCAACCCGAGACAGCCACTATCATGGCTAATACGGCAAGCGCGACAGCCAAATCATACAACCCAACTGCCGTGACAGCCGCAGCAAAGCCGGCTGTGATGCTAGCTGTTGTTCTGCGACTGAGCAGAGCAAACGTGACAATTGTGCTACGCAAACAAGCATCCTGAGAGCCGTAGCTGGTGCAGTACGTAGCCACAGCAATGGCAAAAACACCATCAATTCAACGCCCCTGTGCACCAGAGCAACGACAGGAACAATGCCAGAAACAGCGTAGACATCAAGCAGCCTTGGCAACTGCATTACACCGGCATAGACCCCAGATAGCAAAAAAATAAGCGGATGATTGGACATCTGCAAGACTCATACAGCTGTCAATCGCGCAAAAATTCGCCCGCATCAGCGTCCCAAAACAGCACCTACACCAGCACCCCAAATGGCTTGACCCCCAGCACCCTGCCGTCAATCTCGCCAGCACCTCAAACAACGCCTCAAACAGCACCCCAAGACAGCACCAGCACCAGCACCCAAGCTGCATGCGCTGGACCCTGCCATCAATCTTGCAAAAATGCACACCCCAACTGCACGCCTCCTAGCACCCAGCCATCAATCTCGCAAATCACTTTCTCCTCTGTATTAGAAGTTAGAACCCCTATAGCTTTCAGCTATCTGGGGAATAAGAGAATCCTGGGCCATGCACAAAACCAAGGACAACACTTGCAATGTAGACACAACAACTGGCAGTGCACTGAAGCACCCAACTCAATTATTGCAATCATTTGGCAGTGCATCTTTTGTGCATTTCTTCGCAGTACTGGTGATGGAGCACTTTTTGCAACAAGTCGGCTGCCAAGATTGGCTGCAAGCCCGCGGGATCGTATGATCAAGAGCGTCGCACGCGGGCCGGCGTTGCAAGCAAGGGGAGCCCTTGAATCGGATGCTTGCAAGGCTTCGCTCAATATTCCTGGCCCCCAAACGACCTTTCCCATGGGAAAGTCAATCTTTTTTGGCTTCCCGGTGTTGACGCCATGTTCATAGGAGCTTTTGATCAAGCCGATATGTTGGACTCAGCTTGAGGCCCCAGACGCGGACGCGAAAGTGACGCGAAATCGGCTCTCGGCTGCCTCTGGGCTTTTGGGATTTCTCACCCCTGCATGGCACGTAAGGCGTGCCATGCAGGACGCGCTCACTGCAACGGTGTCAGCGTGTTGCATGAAGGTGGCTGACAACAGCCCAAATTCGGTGTCAAGGAGCAAGGAGTTGCCAGCTTGGTTGACCAATCCAGTGGCTTCCACTCAGATAAGGAGAGCCAATCTCATTTTTCCACAGGCTCCTTGACGAGCCTGCAACTGGCTGTACTTTAAACAGTGTTGATCTCATGTACATGCACGTGCCGAGCGTGTACGATCATGTGTTGAGATGGCAAAGATACAGGCCAAGTGCTTTGCATCTAAGGCACTTGCATTGGTTTTCACTCGATGCGTTGGGTGTCCAAAGCGGGGCCACGCAGTGACCTGAAGAAATGCGAGTTAGAAGCTCGCGCGCCAAAACTTCAGCGCTTCAGAACTGCCAAGGGGAGAGGAGAGCCGGTGTCTGAGAAGCGCAGCCGGCAGTGCGGCCAAGGACTGAAAAGAGGAACCAATGGAGCACAGACCTGTTTTCACCTCCAGCTCAACAGCATCCTCACAATGGACGAGTCAGCATGCTGTCCGGGAAAAATCAGAGCAACACGAACACATCGTACGTCCTTGCAGCTCCAGAGAGCGCTGGAGCCATGGCATCTTCAGAGAGAGACTGCAGCGACACAGGCAGGGAGAATTTGCCCTACCAAGGCACAATTCCTTTGGAGCTTCTCCCTGGGAACAGACGTTCGGTTGATGGAACATGTATGGCTGTGACACGTTTGGTAGTATTGGTGCAATGCAGGTTGGTCTTGGTTGGAAGATTTCGGCCTTTAGAATATCAAGGTTTCTGATGATGGTTAAAGATGGCCAGTGTTTTCCTTGCAATGCGGGTATGCACCAACGGGCATCGTGAGTCTGTTAGGTGTGAAGAGTGGCCGACGGCGCCGCAGGGCTTTTTCCGAGGACAGATCTTTGTACTTGGCGGATGAGTGCGTGAGAATGATCTGCATGAGTTGCCCACGTCGGAGAAAAAAACCAAAACAAATCAGGAGGCCTGTTTACCCAGCCATTTGGATTGTGTCACTTCATTTCTCGCGCAAGGCTTTGCTGCCCTCATCTTCCACGTCGTACCCTTAGCGTGGCCGTTTCTTGTAAATGGCATGACATGTATGGCCACTACAATTGGTTTCAAGGATCATTCGACCATTTGCCCGTGAGCATTTGTTGCACTTTTGCAATTGCTACCTGCAATCCAGGATTGCAATCACCTCAGAAATCATATGTCGTAGTGCCGCTTTCGAATCCGCTTGACTTTGGGACTTTGCGGGCTGGATGCCACAGACTCCTCACGTTTTTTGACCGAGGCGGGGAGCAGCTTCCGCCGGGAGACTGAAGGGGGCCTACTGCTTCCACCAAATGGGTATGGGTCAAAATTACACCAGGGGACCGCAAGTTCTGGTCCATGCTTCCACTTGCCAGGGGTCATTTGGGGTACCTATTGTTGACCCACAACCAAATCCCTTTGGACTCAGTTTGAACTTTGTGGGCCGGCTAGTCATCTGAAGGAGGAAGTCCAGAGGGGCCTGTGTTCTCGTATGAAAAGGCCAGCACATGAGCCGCGTGGCACTTTTCGAGCCCCTAGCTGAGGTCTGGGAGCCAATGCAAGATGCGTCCAGCGAAAGCCAAAGAGAGACGCCTCATGCGCCCTCGCACGAGTTGGCTGCAGAAAGACGGTTTCACGGAATTGATGCAAATCCGCCCCACGGGCTGCTCGAGCGCCTTGGTTGCAGCATCCGAGGTGATTTGTAGTGGCCAAATGTAGAGGTTTGAGGGATCGGGGAACAAACAAATCCGCTCTCCTTGAGGTGCTTCTACTGGCCTGCAGCTGTGCTGAGGGACTACTTTGAGGCATGGCTGATGTTGGCATGCCCTTAGAGAGTGACCAGAGGTGACGTCCGGCGTTCGGACGACGTGCGTCCGCTTTCGTGTCAGTCCCAACGCTTTTCCTCTTTGTTTGCAAGGCCAAGCTGCATTGCACGGCCAAACGGAATGGATCAAGGGCTCGGAGCTGAAGCCGTTTTGGCGTAAGGACAACAAACATTGCGTACCCAAGTCACTCATGTCGCAGATGTGGGATAGCGAGCAGCACAGTGCCAGCATACGACTTGCCCTGGCAAAAGTGGGATTCCTCCAACGACCCAAAAGCCTTCTCCGGACTGAGCCAGAAACTTGTCGACACGGCAGGCAGAGTGCTGGAGATCAGCTCGAGGCCTGACCTTGTGTGTGCGCCTGGCTGGGTGCCGGGTCTCTTGTCCTTTGCCTTGCCCGAGAGAACCCGCATGAGACTTGTGAGATCCAGGTCGGCTGCCGAGACCGGTCGAGGAGCTGGGAAGTATGGGCTCTATTTGCAGAGGATGGCCTTGCCAGACAGGAGCCTGCGACAAAGACGTTGCAAGCTGCAGAAGCTGTTGCTGCAACCTCAAGGGAAGGGGAACGGCGCTTGATGATCTTTGGGGGACAACACCCAATCGCGCTCTTCTCCCAGTCACTGCAATTGCTTGGTGTCGTTTGGCCATTTTTCCACAAAATGCGCCTCTTCTCGGGGTTCCCGAGACCCAGGTGCCGCCGCTATTCGCCGCGCGATGTGTGTGGGCCTTGCAAGACCGGGAGACCTGGAACGCTCGGAACGGAGAATTCGGTCGGTCCACTGGGTATGACTTTTAATTAGGGACTTTTTGGTGGACATCACTTGGGTGGGGATCAAGTCGTCCACCAACCACTTTTTAATGGGGGGTTCCCCCCATTAAAACTCATAGCCATTTGTACAAGCCGCTTTGGCACATTCCCGCTTGAGTCCAAGGTGTGGACCGCTGTCCTCAGCTTTTGCGACTACTTGGAGGCCATTTGGCACAGCACACCATTCCGGACACTGCCTAGTTTGAACTGCGCGTGCCGCCGGTTTGCACTTCAAGTTCAGTGTCCCACATTCCACGAACACAGTCCCATGGAATATTCGTCCCTGGAACGTTCTAACTCGTTCAATTTCAGTGTATCCTTGTCAAGCCAGGTGGCTTCAGCCATGCTTTGCTGCCGCGAGCTCGCGATAGGACAGATCTTTGGGAAGCGAACGCTGCGAAGATGCACCGCTTTGGTTGGGCCGAACAGGTGCTGGTTAGGAACTTCGTTGTGCTGTGCTAGAAGCTGCCATGCCTTTACAAGACCATCAAAATCAGCCAGCATCCTCAAGTGGCCATGGGGCATAACCTATGGCTCCATTTTGGGGTGGATGAACATTCATTTGCCACCTATTTTGATGTTCACTAGGGGAAAAGAGTTTTGACCCACAGCCAAGTCTTGACCGCGGGAAGCCGCACGTTTCTGCTTGTGGATGGGAACCGGCGCGGTTCCGCCGCTCGCTGGCAGGCTCGCAGGACACGCGGGGGCGGCTGCTCACTGGCTCGGCGTCCTTGACGGGATCTCGGGCTGTGGAGAACTTGGTGAGGACGGGCAGAGATCGATGGAAGCCATGGAAGCCCAAGACCCAAGGTCTGGTCCTTTGGTCAAAATCAAACCAGGGGAGCAACCAGGTTTTAGTCCATGTTTCCATTAACCAGGGCAACCCATTTTGGGGTCACCCTATTTCGACCCATTTGGTATCCATGGTCTCACACTGGTGGGCCGAAGCCTTTTGGTTGGAATAGAAAAGGGAAACGAAAGGCAGCCAAGCACCTGGAGGGGTCCCCATTTTTTGAGAAGCAAAGGAGGCTGGTCCTCTCATCCTCTTGCAGGATCTCACCGCAGCTTCTGGTGAGCCTGAGTCTGCCCAGCGAGCCGCCAAGTGCCGATCAAATCTTCCGGGAGGGAGCACAAAGACTTGCAACAAAGCTCGGGATTGCCCAGCTTTGGTTTTGGTCAATCACGGTCTGAATTTTATCATCGGTCAGCACAGAGATGACCCACAATTGTCTCGTTGCTTTTGTCGTTTTCCTCTTTTTCAAAGGATGACCCGGGTCTTTTCTGACTTGTCTACTTGTCTACTTGACGTGGGAAAAAGCCACGTGTTCTCACTGCACAAACCGAAACGACGCAGCGGGCGCAGCGCGCGCTGCTCAATCCCGCGCGCTCGCGCTGCGAGGCCTCTCCTCGGG
>CAUJNA010003616.1:1388886-1459623 GCA_963377175.1 Effrenium voratum
TGGGCCACTCTGGCCTTATGGATTCGCATTCATCTTGGCCTCATTTCCCACATGTGGGTCAAAAATCTGTACTCGAAGTGGAACCCTGGTAAATGGAACCAAGGACCAAAACCTGCGGTCCAATCCCTGCTGGTTTAATTTTGACCCATGTCCCACATGTGAAACCCCACGCACATTCCTTTGCAGCCTGCGGGAGCTTCGGCTGCTCTTCCATGGCCGCTCCTTTGTGCAGACCTCGGGTGACAATCTTTTGCGCAGGTAGCTCCACTTCTGTTTGGGTATGGGTCAAAGTTAAAACACCAGGAATTGGACAGCAGGTTTTTATGGGTGAGGAATTGGACCGCAGGTTTTAGTCCTTGCTTCCATTTACCAGGGCAATCCATTTGGGGTTACCCTATTTTGACCCACACCCACGTCTGTTTGGCTGAGAGTGGATTTGGAGTCCGCCTGCCGTTGAGTTTGGATTGCTCGCGCGCGCTTCTTTGGTCGTTGGTTTGGGACCCCTTTCTCGTCTTGCCGGTGCTCAGGGAATGACCCGGGGGTGTTAGGAATGAAGCCAGGGGTCCTCTTAAAGGAAACCACAAGGGGTGGGCAAATGGGGGTCGTTCCAACTTTTTCGACTTGTTGGGCACCAGCAAGTTGTCCTTGTTGCCTGGGCGCAGCGAGTGACTTGAGGCTTGGCTGGGCTCCGGTGCAGAAGCCACTGGCACTGAGGAGCTGACTTGCCTATCATCTAGCTGGTTCTAAAGGTATGGTGTTTTTTTTTTGTTTGGAAGAGCATGCCCAGTTTCCGTCCGTTGACTTGCTGCTTTCGCCTTCTTCTTTTTTGCGGAGGGTGCAGCTTTTAGGAGGCCTATGCTATGTTCTGTCTACATATTTAGTCAAGGAGTCGCCTACCAATGACATGTTCAGTCAAACTATGAGTGCAGGGAAGGCATGTGGCCATGGGTCAAAACCAATGGTACCATTTTGGGTAGGCGCACCACCCATTTTAGTCTATTTTAGTGGGGATTGGGATGTTCACTGGGGGTACGGGGTTTTGACCCATGGCCATGTCTCTTTCTCTCTGTTTTGCTCTTCCCCCTTTGTCTTGTGAGTTCGCGACTCGGAGCTCCCACGCTCCCAATAGGACAGCAACGCGCCGTGAGAGCAAAGATCCGGCTGAACAGACGCTCAATAGGGCTCGGGGGGGGGGGGAGCCCAACTAAGCCCGGCCTTAAGGGCTTAGCAAAAGTCAGCAAGGTTTGCCGGCAAAGAACTATGAAAGGAGCTGGCGTCTGCGCTGCCCGCGGGTTTGGAGAAACTCCATTTGATGCTGGAGTGGTCTCCTCAGTTTGGAATAGCTTTAGCTTTCTTTAACTTTCTCATTTCTTGTTCTGTAGGGCAGAGAAAGCGTGAGAGAGAGAGAGAGAGAGAGAACAGAATGAGAGTCAACACACGCGAACCGATTTGAAGGTTTTGACAGCACTCTTGCAGTTTGCACGCTCATCAAATGACAAAACGAGCTTTGAATACGAGTTGACGCCGCACCCAAAAGATGAAGTGTGATGATTCTGTCGGATTCTGTCCCAACATGTGGCTGTGGCTCAAATAAATGTACCAACATGGCACCTTGGTAAATGGGACCAAAGACTAAAGCTTGCGTAACTTCAGTTCTTGAGTTTTGAGCCATACCCATGTCTTTTCTACCATACCCTCGAATGGCGACCTAACAACTGAAGGTCTTCGGCCCATGGCGCAGCAATGCTCTGCAAGGCAGGGCGTCCAGTTCAGACCGCGTTTTCGTTTTGAAAACTCGCGCGCGAAGCGCGATCAAAATGGAAGCTGGTGAACGGAAGCAGCTGAGAGCCGACAGTCGCAACAGATCGAGGCTTTGCCTTCCAGCCTGAAGAACCTGGCACTGGACTTGCAGATGACGCTGGCTGCCACCTGAGTCACAATCAAAACCCAGGTAGATGAAGGTTAGTAAGGGGCAGTCCCAGCCACAAATAGTTGCGGCCGCCTTTTCAGTTCCTTCTCTGGTTCTGGGTTCACCATTTTTGAACCAATTTGATGACTCACATCGGGTTTGAACGATGCATTCGGCATGCGCTAGTTGGGACTCCGAAGATGGTGCCAAGAGAGTGGACGCACGCGCTTGTGAAGCGGACCGCTCAACACTGATTGTTAATGCGACTTTGGGAAACAAGTATTGCCATGCTCTTTTCTTTTCTCTCTGAGTGTCACCTGCACATATTTTTCTACTTGCCATGCAGATGGATACAGCATCATGGTTGGAAACCTATTTGCCAAGCAAATTGTCCCCCCCCCCCCAAAAAAAAAAAAGAAGGAAAAAAGGGAAAAAGAAAAGAGAGATCGTCTTGCCCAACATTGCCCTAAAAAAAATCAAAAAAAAAGAGACAGAAGAAGCTCTTGCATCGCATGCAGCCCGATGTTTGCTCTCTGACCGTGGGGCCGGAGCGGAGTGCTCGCTCTCCGAGGCCCGGGGATCTGAGCTGCCAGAGGCAGGGGCGGAAAAGGGGGGTGGAGGAGAAAGAAACTCATGGGATGGATGACCCAATGGGGAAGCCACACACATATATATATATATATATGTATATATATATATATAATTATATATATATATATGTATATATATATATACATGAAATATGAAATATGAAATGGAACAATTTGCTCATGGTCATTTGGGGAGGGTTTCGGTTCTTGGAGTGTGGCTTTGACAGAGAGGCGGCCATGTGATTAGGCTGAAACTACACTGCAGTGGCCAGTGGAATTCCTTCGTGCAGCTCGTGAGGCTCTGGCGTCCTTGCCATGCCAGCTGAGTGTTCTGCAGCTCCGGCTCACCGACTTCACCATGAGCCTGGCAGACTTGAGGCGAGAGCAAAATTACTTGGCTTTGTGGAGATTAGGCAGCCACCACGTGGAAGTGGAAAGAGCTATGCTTTGCGACATTTTCTGTAGATTGAGAAGGACACCGCTGAAGCTGGGAGTCTGCGAACCTTGCAGGTCCCTGTCCAATTCCCTTCCGCCGTCCCTCATAGACCTCCGCCAGCGGCCTCAGATGTGCAGCTTTTGCCCTCGGGCCGAGCGCTGTGCGGCACCTCGCCAGACCGTGCGCCAGTTGCGAGGCTTGGACCTTTGTTGCCGCGACGTGGGTGATGAGGGCGCGCGGTTGTTGGCCGACCGGCTGCCGCCAGGCGCAGCGGGGGGCGGAAGGTGGGCAGGCCGCAGCCTAAAGATAAACAGTCAAGGTTCTTCAATGGGCTGAAGCACCGGGGAGGACACCCAAACGAGAACCATCTCTTTACCCCATGGTGTTTCCTTCGCGGATGCTTTTTTTTGGCCATAGCACACTCCTTCGACCCCTCGACCAATGCTACGCGCGGATTTGCGGGGAGGAGAGAATCCCGGGAGGGGGACTCCCAAAGTAGCACCATTGCATTCCATTCAATTATTTTCCGTTCCGTTCCGTTCCGTTCCATACGTACCTACACACATGCACACATGCACACATACACACATACACACGTACACATACACACATAAGATACATAGATACATACAGACAGACATACAGAGTGCAGACATACAGACATACAGACACGCAGACATACAGACAAACAGACATGCAGACATACATACATACATACATACATACATACATACATACATACACCTGCATACAGCTACATACACCTACATATTCTTACATACACGCACACACATACACATACAAATGCACATACACATTCACATAGATTCACACACACGCATACACACGCATACACACGCACATAGATACACACACACATACACCTACACATACACATACACATACACATACACAGACACATGCACATGCACATATACATACACATACACATACATGCACACATACACGCATACGTACACATGCGCATACACATACACACACAGACGCAGACACAACGTGACATAACATTACATACCATAGCATAACATAACATACATATAAGCGCATACATGCACAAGCATACAAGTACACACACACACCTGCAGACGTACGCATACATATACCTGCACATACATACACTTACATGCATCTACATGCACCTATGCACACATGCATCTACATCACACACACAAACATACTCACACGTACACATGCATGCAGGCATGCACGCATGCGTGCACACATGCATGCATGCATGCATGCATACATACATACATACATACATACATACATACAAGCTTACATACATACATACATACATACATGCATACAAGCTTACATACAAGCTTACACACATACATACATACATAGATACAGGCGTACAGACATACAGACAGACAGAGACAGACAGACAGACAGACGTACGTACATACATACACATACATACATACATACATACATACATACATACATACATACATACATACATACATACATACATACATACATACATACATACATACATGACTACATACTTACATACTCGTATGCCGCCGTACTTACATACTAAAATGCTTACATCGTTACATGCATGCATACATACATGTGACATGTATATAGTTGACTTGCCTGCAAGCCGTGCTTGTCACACCCAAGAGCAATCTTGATTAGGATGAAGCGAGCGCAATAGCACCTTGGCAGAGAGACTCGCATGACCTGCAGGCCTCGAGTGCTTGGTGCTTTGTTTGCGGGACTGGCGCTTCTCGGCGTGGGCCTCGCGCGACATTTCTGCGCGGATGAATCGGAGCGGTTTTTTGCTGAGGCGCTGGGGGTACGACTGCTGGCTTCGGCGCTGCCCTCTAGGCTGCGGCCAGGGGCCACGGAGTGATGCTACCTGAAAGACTCACTTTGGTTTGGGTCAAGATTACGCCGCCAAAAAACCGCAGGTTTCGGTCCTTGTTTCCATATACCAGGGTTCCATTTTGGGGTTGCCTTATTTTTGACCCGCACCCACCTGTGGTTGTGAGGGGTGGCTTGCTGAGGCACCTGAAGCTGGCAATCTCCAGCTCCCCGATCAACGCAGGAGGTGTTTGATGCTCAATGCAGTGTTGGCAGAGTGGGCCGAGGCCGTAGACCTTGCAGGCATGCAGCCGTTTTGCTCATGCCGTTTTGTTGGGGACCGCGATTCGAGTGTTACCAGAACGCTCATTTTGGGCGGGCCTCCCCTGCATGCCACCGAACTGTTTGATGGATGTTGGTGCAGCGTCGGCTGGTTTTGCTTGCCGGAGGGCACGACTGGGCCGGGCGTGTGACTAGCGAGATCATCGGCACCTGGAAGCAGAAGCAGCCAGAGCTGCGGATTTTGCGCGCAGATGTCCGGGATCCTCCGGTGAGGGCTTGGATGGGTCAGGAGCTCGACGCTGTGGTGCTGACCGCCCACCGCCGGCGCTTCTTGGACACTTTCGGCGCCGTGTCGGGCGCCTTACGCGGTGGTGGGGTGCTGCTGTTCCAGGTGCCCCCCATGGACCTTTGGCGCCAGGAGCGTTTGGGCGCGCGCTGGTGCCGCCTACTGGAGGACCTCAATAGGACCGACCTGGTGGTGATGTGCCGGGAGGGCCGATCGGTGCCCCCAGACGTGTTTACGCCGCCCCAGGTTCGCGAGGGCAAGTTCCGGGTGGCGCCCAACCAGGAGCAGCGGGAGTTGCTGGACGCCATCCTGCGCATCAAGGCGTCGCGCCCGCTGCTGATTTTTGGGCGCCGCGGCCGCGGGAAGTCGGCCGCTCTGGGCATGGCTGCGGCGGTCTTGCTGCAGAGAACCGGCGGGAGCATCCTGGTCACGTCGCCCTCCAAGGCAGCCACTTCCCAAGCTTTTTGGGCTGCCGAGCAGTTTCTGCCGGAGGCCAGGCGCGTTGGAACTCACAAGCTGAGATTTGGGAAGTATGGCACCATGGAGTTCGTGGAGCCAAAGCTGCTTCAGCGGCGCAACCTGAAGGAGTCCTTCCTGATTGTGGATGAGGCTGACAACCACTTGTTTGGTCGCACAGTTTGAACAGCATGAAGGGAGTTGGTTATCAGACCTGGAGGTTTAGAACCATGCAGAGCTTCAATGCCTGTTGCATGGACACGAATGCCTTTGAATTTTAACTGGAGCCCCCTGAAAAGTGGTTCCACTGAAGGGTCCCCCATAAAGATTCCCTGCCGAAAGGAAGGCATGGCTGGCCCCCCATTTCTTTTAGCCCCATCTCGTTTGCGATCTTGCAAGGGCGTCAGGGGAAGGATAATGCATGCCTTTGCCCAGCATTTGCCTTTGTACTCTGGGCTCCTTGAGTCCGGCACAGGTTGGGCCTCATTGAAGCAGGCACCTCATTCTGTTTGAAGTTCAGCAGATAGGTAAGAAAGGAACAACGGAAGGGAGAGCCTTTTCAACCAAAGACAGCTTCATCCAAGCACACGCGCACGAGCTACAGATGATCAGTTGCGAAAGCCAGCACCCAGTTGCAGTGTAATTTGTGCTTGCTTGTGGAAGTCTTCAAAAGACAGCTCCTCTTGTCACCTGTTGCAAAGAATCCTCGGCACGTGAGTGGCAAGTGAGCCACAATCACAACCCGGGTAGATGAAGGCTAAGGGATACTCCATCAATAGCTGCGGCCTTCTCAATTCATTACATTCTGGGACGACCATTTTAATTTCCCGGGTTTTGACTACTCAACCGCCTTCTTTTTTTTTGCGTTCGGGCAGAACCCTCCAGACCTCCAGGCCGCTGGGTTCCCCGTGAGCTTCCTGGGGGACTTGCTGCAATCGGGCCGTGTACTTCTGGCCACCACTCTGGACGGCCCGGTTGAAAGGGCGGCTCAGGGCGAAGAGAGTTGAGGGTCGACCTTTCTCTTTGCTCCACAAGAAAAGATGGCTAGGGCAGAGAACAGCAACCCAACTCCAGATTATCTAGGATCAGGAGATCAAGAGGCAGCCTAGGCCCAATCCAGCGGTGTGGTTCTGGGTAGCACGCGGGCGATTTCCCATCAGCCAGTCACTTGTTTCGGTGGCTCTTGGTAGACAGTTCTATAGCTCTCGGCAGTTGCCTGGGGTCTCGGGGTACAACGGCCCTTGACAAATGCCTGGGCCGTATTGCAAGTATCTCCCAGTTCGGCTGTCTGGGTTGGCTGCGTGCGTGCCTGTGTTCCTGTATCGCACTCCTTTGTTTTCCAGGTAACTCATTTGCTTCCCACTTCAGTTGGTCTACGTTGGCCAAGAAGACGTGTTTCGGCTCGCCTTTGCACGCAGCGCGCAGTGGTTTGCGCCGCGTGCAATCCCAGCGCGACGCACTCCGCAGTAGCTCGGGCACAGCGGCGCGTTCACACTGGCTTGATACGCTGAAGGTTGCTTCATACACGTTGGCCTGGCATTTGTGCGACCTACCCAGCCATGGGCGGGCGGGCATGTTCATCCCAAAAGACTGCACTTTTGGCTCCCCTTTGCATGATGTCTGCAAGGTGGAACTCTATACCTGTATATGGAATGGCTCTTTGCGATGTTGCGGCGTCACATCCTTACTTGCAATCTTGTCCTGCAATTTCATGCTTTCTCTACATGCTTCGCGAAAGCGACCATATCTTGCTACATAGATTACATAGATGTGGCCGTGGGTCAAAACAAGTGGTACCATTTTGGGGTAGGTGCACCACCCATTTTGGGCTATTTTAGTGGGGATTGGCATGTTCACTGGGGGATAACCGGGCTTTTGACCCATGGCCATGTTATATCATGCCCTTCGGGTGTCAGAGCACCGGTCTACTGCTTCCAAGAACTGATAGGTGCTGACCTGGGTCCAGGCACAACATAGGGCGACAACCCCTGTGTAGTCCCGGCCCGCGCGCGCGAGACGCGCCCGAGACCCGCAGGCTACGAAGGCAGCGGCAACGGCTTCCTGGTGCGCGGGGTGCCGCGGCTGCGGCGGGCGAAAAGCGGGCTGCAGCTGCGGGAGCTGCGGAGCTCCTGGCGGTGGACCGAGGGCTGTCCGTTGGAGGCACGGAGAAAAAAGGAAAACACGAGGAGAAGGGATGGACATTTTTTTGGGCACCTTTTTTTTTCCTTTTTTTTCTGGTACTGTTTTTTTCCCGAAAGCATGGCGAAGGGTTCTTCCGCTGGGTTCACTTGAGTTGTTCTCATGAGAGTCATTACAAGGTGTCATTGCAAGGAATCATCATCATGAAAGTCAATGCAAGGAGTCATTGCAAGGAGTCATTGCAAGGAGTCATTGCAAGGAGTCATTGCAAGGAGTCATTGCAAGGAGTCATTGCAAGGAGTCATTGCAAGGAGTCATTGCAAGGAGTCATTGCAAGGAGTCATTGCAAGGAGTCATTGCAAGGAGTCATTGCAAGGAGTCATTGCAAGGAGTCATTGCAAGGAGTCATTGCAAGGAGTCATTGCAAGGAGTCATTGCAAGGAGTCATTGCAAGGAGTCATTGCAAGGAGTCATTGCAAGGAGTCATGAGAGTCATTGCGAGCTGCGCATGGAGTCAAGTGCAAGTTGCAAGTGCAAGGAGTCAAGTGCAAGTTGCAAGTGCAAGGAGTCAGGTGCAAGTTGCAAGTGCATGGAGTCAAGTGCAAGTTGCAAGTGCAGGAGTCAAGTGCAAGTTGCAAGTGCAAGGAGTCAAGTGCAATTGACTTGCGAGGAGTTAAAATCTCTTCTTAGGGCGGCGGGGTAGTGCCGACGACACTACACGAAAATCGACCCTCTGCGGGGATCGGCGTGGTCGAGGTGCAAAAACCCATGGTTTTTTTTGCGATTTCTGCGGTGCTCGCGCGACCCTCTGCGGGGATCGGCGTGGTCGAGGTGCAAAAACCCATGGTTTTTTGCGATTTCTAAAGTTCCCGCGCGACCCTCTGCGGGGATCGGCGTGGTCGAGGTGCAAAAACCCATGTTTTTTTTTCGATTTCTGCGGTGCTCGCGCGACCCTCTGCGGGGATCGGCGCGGTCGAGGTGCAAAAACCCACCCTCTGCGGGGATCGGCGTGGTCGAGGTGCAAAACCCATGGTTTTTTGCGACTTTTGTTGTTCGAACTGGTCCTCGGGAGTTGTCGTGCCTGCGGGTCGCGGGTTCGATTCCTCCCTGGTCCGCGGGCGGGCGTCGCAAGATGCAACTTGCATTTTAAATCAACTTGCGCAGAGCAACTTGCGCAGAGCAAGTTGCACAGAGCAACTTGCGCAGACCAACTTGCACCGACCAGTTTGCGCAGAGCGCCTTGCCTAGAGCAACTTGCGCA
Organism: Effrenium voratum; assembly: GCA_963377175.1. Classification (NCBI taxonomy): domain Eukaryota; class Dinophyceae; order Suessiales; family Symbiodiniaceae; genus Effrenium; species Effrenium voratum. The sequence continues at coordinate 1,398,085 of CAUJNA010003616.1, forward strand.
GAGCAACTTACGCAGAGCAACTTGCACAGAGCAACTTGCACAGAGCAGCTTGCACAGAGCAACTTGCAGGGAGCGCAATTTGCACAGAGCAACTTGCAGGGACCAACTTGCCGGAGCAACTTGCGCGGAGCAACTTGCGCAGAGCAACTTGCACAGTGCAACTTGCGTAGAGCAACTTGCGCAGACCAACTTGCACCGACCAGTTTGCGCAGAGCACCTTGCCTGGTGCTGTCTCGCGCTTGCTTCACAAATGCTTCGTGGAGGGAAAAAGAACGCATCCTGCAGCGTTGGGCCGACCTCACTTGCGATGTTATGCTTTCGGGCCAGCCGTGGTCTAGTTTTGTTTCTCAAAGTTGGGGCCTTTTTTTTAATACTTTTTGGGCAGAAGGTTTTTTTCTTCCTGAGATTGGGGACCAATTCCTTTGGGTAGGTGGTCTTCTTTTGATGTCGGGGTCCCCTGATGGAGAACCCCCCCCCAGAATACGAAAAAACATTGGCGGCATGGTTTGCCGCTTTTTTCAGCAGCGGCCAGGAGGAATAGGGGTGTGTGAGCCGAACTAGACTTCCCGAAGTTGAGCTGGAGCAGTGGCACTTGGGAATGAATGAATGCAGTACGGGTTGGAATAGACTCCCTTTGAACGGTGGAAAAGGCGCAAGAGTGAGCTGCAGTTCAGCAAGTTTGATCGGAATTAGTCTTGCTCGTGCGATTGACAGGGAATGAGTTGGAATGAGCCTTGTAAACCATCCCTTGTGGTATGGTTTCCTTTTAGGGGAACCCTGGGTTCATTGTCCCACATTCCAGTAATTCAATAAGAAGGTGGTTTCTGATCTTTGAGAAGTACTCCAGAACGGTTTGGGGCGTTCCTTCAGGCCTTGTCACGCGCTGCCCTGCTGTTGGATGCGGCCCCTGTTGCGGTGGACGCTGGCGAGGTGGGGGAAATCACACGATGCGCAGCGGTGGAAGAGGTGGAGCGAAGCGCTTTTGCAAACGCTGAGACGCAACTGAAAGAGCTCTATGGCCTATTACGCGTGGGCCACTACAAGACCAAGCCTTCAGATTTGGAAACCTTCCTGGATGCTGCCGGGATCATTTGGTTGGGCTTGAGGCACCACCACAAGTTCGTTGGCATCACCATCTCTGGCATTGAGGAGCCCGTGCATGGCGAGCGCGCCCAGCTCCTTTGGTTGGCCCGGTGCCAAGTTCCCCAGAACCTCACGGCGCAGACGCTGGCGCGGGATGCTGGCGTGCTGGAGGCTTCCGAGCTCCGCTATGCGCGGATGATGCGGTGGTGCCTGCACCCAGCCCTGCGGGGTTGCGGCCTGGGCGAGCGCCTGCTGTCGCAGAGCCTGGAGATTCTGCGACGCAAGCGGAAGGCGCGTGAGGTGGATGCGGTGGCGGCCCACTTTGGCGCCACGGCCTGGCTCATGAAGCTGTGGCTGAGGCATGGCGCGCGGGTGGTCTTCGTGTCTCACGGCTGTGACCCCAGCAGCGGGCAGCACAGCGTGAGCGTACTCATCCCGCTCAGCGAGGCAGCGGAGCGAGTGACCCGACAGCTGCAAGCAAAACTGCTGGCCGAGATCTCGGAGCTGCTGGTGGGGCCTTTGGCAGATGTAGAGGGCGAGGCGGTGAAAGAGTTGCTGATGGCGCTGGGGAGTCACCATGAAAGTTGCTTGCAGGACCATGCTGATGTTTGGAGCTATGGATGGGGGGCGCGCAGCCTTTCACACTGCCGGCCGGCCCTGCGAAGAATGGTGCTGCGATCCTTTCAATGTGGACGGACTGTGTATTTGCAGAAGAGAGAGGAGCAGCTGCTGCTGGATTTGCTGCAGGGCAGACCCATCCTGAGTGAAGATCAGCTTCGCAGAGTGGTACGGATGATGCTGTCAACCAGCCTGCCTGGCAAAGGCAAGCGAACAAGATAGCAGCCTAGGGTGAGGGCAGTCGTCGGAGCGTTCAACTCCGTATTTTGTTCTTTGAACTCTTGTGCAAGCATGACGCTTGAAGAAAGTGCAACTCCAGCATATTAAGCATAATAGTCGAAACAGGCATGAGGGCGTTCACATGTCGTCTGAGTGAATGCTCATTTCAAACAATATTTGTTAGTTCTTGGAGACTAAAGACACATCTCCTAGCAGCCAGCTTAGGCATCGATTTTGTCGAAATTCGACCTTGGTTTGACGGAACATGTCATGTGTTTTCGCACATGCCGAGGTGATATTGGTCCCTCGCGGCTTGCGGTCCAGTTTCTGGTCCAAAACCAATGGGATCCCATTTTGGGGTAGGTGCACCACCCATTTTAGAGCCTATTTTAGTGGGGATCGGGGTGTTGGAAGCGGAAAAACACAAAGCACAACAGCATGTGCTGTGACTGCAATGACTGAGGGAGGAAAAATACATGATGTTGACAAACAATGCATTGTACTTGTGTTTGCTTGCCTTCTCCGGTCGTGCCGAGCGATTTCTTTGCGAACGACAACCTGCAGGCAGTGTCGCCGCACGTGGAGAAACAACTATGCTCATGGAAAGCCTACAGCCAAGAGCCACACCTTGCAAACATGCCACGCAAACAGGAAAGGTTAAGAATTTGGCAAAAGCTGCCAGATCCTTGCCCGCACGCTTCAAAGAAATGATGGTATGGCTTATTCAGCCAGACAACATTGCCGCGAAGCTAATCTTTTGCTCATCGACGTGTTTTGCATGCTCGCATGACATGCTGAAGTTTGGCATGAAAGAGAAAACAGTTCACGCAGTTCAGCCCAAGAAATCCCTTTGTGTTGCGCGTGCCCCACACTCTGCCAAGCTTGCGGAGGGCAATATTCCCAGAAGACAAGCAGTTTGCGCTGAGCATGATCCCCTCTTGCAGGGTCATAAAACAAACACGGGCAAAAGAGTCCGGAGATGGCACAGCTGGCTGCGCCTCTTCTAACACCCACCTCTCAGCAAATCCTTCTTGAATGGGGTGAGACATGTCAGCCTTCATGTTTTCCGGGGCATGCTGAATTTCCGGGGCATGCTGAATTTCGGGGGCATGCTGAATACAGAAGCTTCCTGGATCCCTTGCACATGGACATTTTTCATGCCTGAGGCCAGGGCGCTCGTGTCACACCTTCCTACGAAGCTGGGCCGCTTGAACATCTTGCTCAGGCGAGTGGGAGAATAGGAGCGGGAAGACATCGTTGAATGGGTGAGGCATGTTGAAGATGAAGTCAAAAACGCCCCTGCGGGGCAAGGGACATGACTTGCAACCATACTCCTTCACCTGGTCAGGCATTGCAGCCTGGGGCGGGATGGCGAGCAAGCTTTGCGACCGCTGGCCAGAAGGCCCATGGGCAATGTGGGGTTGATGCTTGATGGCAGAGCCACAAGGAGTCTTGCGAGATGCTGCGTGTGCTTCGAAGATTTTAGTGCCTCTTTATGCCCACGTTTGCCTCCTGTTCCTGTTTTTTCCGAGACTGCTGCTTCCCATTCAGTTTCCTTGTGTCTGGTGGCCCATGTCATGCGCGTTGGCTCTCACTTGGTCCTAAGACGTGTCAGTGTGCACGCCTCGAAGTCGTGGGCGTTGGCAGCCAGCGATGGATTCGATTCGAATCGTGAAGATGCCAACGAGTGCTTTGGCGGAGGCAAGCAGACAACACTGCTTTACATAGTTGGAATGATATAGTATGTGCACATATTATGTACATGCATATGTGACATATATATATATATATAGACAGATTGGCATTGAATGACCACAGCATCACCGAAGTCTCCCAACGCCCGATCAGACGCTGTTTCAGAGGTGGAATTCTGTTCCACAGAGCTGGGTGAGAGTCTACGAGAAGACCATGGTGAGCATGGCCTGGACCTCAGCGAAACACAAAACACCCGCCTTCGTGCCTTTATGGGGCCTGGGGGGGAGGGAGGGGAGGGGGAGGGAGCCCAAATAAACCCTAAATAAGGGCTTAACAAGGGCTTATGCTCCCTCCCCCCCCCCTCCCTCCCCCCCAGGCCCCATGATGCCTTCGTGCCTTCGGGGTAGAATTCCATGGCGATTATTTGCCAGCAGAAAGTGGAAAGATGCATTGCTTTTGCGAAGTCGCGGCTGTTGTAAGACTTAGACTCAATCTGAGGGCCTGCGACATTGCGGCGAGTGGGACCTCTGGGACTGATCCCGCAAAAAAGCGCAGCACGCCCGTTGAGGCATTTGGGTTGAACAACATCACATGCTGCATCTCTCAGTTTTGGCCTGCCAGATAATAATTTTGTGAGTGGGCAAAGTGAGTTGTTAGCCTGCCATGTGAGTTGATACGGATACGTCTCGCACGTTCAGCTTGCAAAGCTCAAGCCTGAACAGGGTTTGGCAGGCACACTGCAACTCAGGAGAGGCTTGCTTTAGGTCATGGGACACCATGCGCTTGCTTTTCTACCTCGGTGCGTGCCATTCCCAATGACCGCGATGACCACTCAATCAGAACATGACTCCGGAGCCCAGCCACATCAAGTTGTAGGGATTGAGACCTTTCCGCACCATCGCTGGCGCCATGCTGCCTTCCTCGCGACCGAGTGTCTGCCGGGCACGTTGTCAGCCTCAGAATGTGTTTTCCTGCCCCAGTGGAAGCCAGTGCAGCAATGCGGACAACTGAGCATGCTGATTTCGAGGGTGCACCAGAAGCGTGATTTTAAACACTTTGCCATCACTTGAACGTTTGAACAGATGCCTTGTGTTGCAGGGCAAGATGGTCTCACAAAGGACCGAGAGACCAGCAATCAAGGAGACGTTTGTGTTCCTGACATGTAGGTCTGGGCTGGGTCGCTTGTCTTATGCCTCGTCTGGGTCCCAACTTTTGGCTGCATAAACCCTACCCCAACATTGCAGCCTGAACTCACCGCAAGCCAAACCCAAAGCATCCAAAGCCTCCATCAGCTACGCCCTCAAGCTGCCCGGAAGCTCCAGATCCAGAGCAAGAAACTAGCTCCTCCCCAATCTCATGCAGCAGCCCCAAGCCAAAGAAAGCTCCCATTTTTTAACCAAGTCATGGTCGCTTGCTGCACAGTTAGTACTTGACACAGGTTTCATCGGGATGCCCCCATGCCTCTTGGAGCACTCTGTGCCAGGCCTGTCCTGCCTGGCCGCCGCCGGAATTCTTGCCGCAGCGAGCAACTCACGGGACACTGGCAGCAGCCGCCATGTGGCGTTGACGCTTCAAGTTGGGGTTGCTTTGCTTGAGGCCAGGAGCTGTCAGCTCTACTGCGACCCGCGCTTATTTAGGCTAACTAGGGTCGGGGCAGTTGAGAGTGGATTGGGATGGCGTTGGGTTTGGGTCGTTTGCACCAGGAGCAGAACCAGAAAACGTGCGGCTTGCACTCGAATTGGATGACTCGGCCAAGGCCCTGGTCCTTTTTGGACTTGACGGCTCCCATCAGGTTGGTGTCTCGAAAAAAATGGTTTGGCAAGCAAAACGCCACGCCTGCAGGTCTCAAGTTTGTTTCAACCTGGTCGGGGACCTCTTGTGCTACAGTGGCGCCAACGAGGTGAGACGGGTATGGGTCAAAATAAAACCACCAGGGCCGCAGGTTTTAGTCTTTGGGTCCATTTACCAGGGTTCCATGTAGGGTAAATATTTTTGACCCAGATGTTCGTGGCAGCACACAAAGCTTGGACTTCAGCTTTGCAGGTGAACCTGCAGCTGAGCATTGTCCGTTCAACATGTCCGCAACTCATGGGGCTCGAGAGTGCGCTTGATTCGGTTACACCTGTTGTGAGCTCAGGCAGGGAGCTTCGTGATCAGATTGATGAAGAGCCAGGGCCTTCTTCCCGCGCGAACGCGCTAAGGCCGCGCGTGGGGGTCGTGGAGCAGCATGCCTTAGACCCAGGTGCTTGACATTCAACTACGATGACACCTGCGGCTGGGGTCCATCGCTCGGAGATGGCTGCAGTGGGCTGCAGTGAAACGGCAGATTCAGAGGAATGGCGTAGTGAAAGACTGTTGTTCAAGGCAAACCTCTGATGGTTCCAAACAGGGACTCAACAGTTCATCAAAGCTTATGATGTTTAGCACCGATCTGGGCGGCAGGCGGTTCAATTGCTCTGATCGACCGACCCAGGCAGTGGGCCCTCTCGCGACCTCGACGAGATTCAGCTGCTGAATAACAGGACATACCTTACCCGCACGGCGTGCACGGCATGCACGGCATGCACGGCATGCACCGGGTACGACATGCACGCAATGCAGACTTCGAATTCAGGATCAAGCGTCATCCTCGGCTGAAATACTTCGAGTGCCTCATTCGAAGTGTAGGGGCCCAGGTGTTTCAGAACGAAAAACCCAAGTTGGAAAGCCTTTGAAGCCAATGCTCCCAGCCACCTGCGGCGAGGCTGCCAAATTCCGAATGCTTCTCGAGGACTGGTGCGTGGGAGAGAACAACACTGAGACTGGAGGGTTGATGGCCAGGTTTGGGCTGCGCGCGCAAACGCCTTTCCCGACTTTGCCTTTGATACCAGATGCCAGGGACCAGTCAGTACAGTAATCACACAATTCGAAGTGTCAGCAAACATCAGGGTGCACTGGTTGCACTGGGGATTCAGTGTTGTTCAATCAGTGGAGTGAACAGTGATGGAGTCTGTTGCTTCAAGAGCGAGAAGCAGTGCAGGAGCTGCAGCTACCACCACAAACGCGCTGCAGCTTTGTTTTCGAGTTTAAGGCGGCCGGGCTGGAGATTCAAAGTTTACAAAGGACAGAGCCTTCGACTTCTCAGAGCCTTGTTGTTGATGTGCTGTGTCGTTGGGACAGAGACACCTCCGGTTTTTGCCGAGCATTCAGTGGAGTTGATAAAAGGACATCGACAACCGCGAACAGCAAAGTGGAGCGGCAGTAGCCTTTCAATGCTGGGTCAATTTGGTCCTTGAACCCGTCGCAGCCGGGTTTTTTTGAAGACGACAGGTCAGCGCCCAGTACGCGGAGCAGCTGCTGAAGCGCTTTTGTGCCTGGAAGCTCACTGATGGGCTTTGAGTTGGTAGGGCGAAAGGGGGCGCTTGCATAGGTGAGTCCGGCCCGGTTACCAGGAACTGCCGCCTTGCAGCCCGATGAACACCAGTAGACTATTTTGATCAAGCAAGGCACACCCGGCCCAGCCGAGCTTTGCTGACCTGTTCGCATTCCTCCACTGGTTAGATTTGGTCTTTCAGAAGCAGACACGCGGACACACAAGCACGTTCTTCAAGCTTGGGCACTTTGAAAGCATGGCAGACAAGGTTCGACGACTCTCGCTCATGCCCGAGGAGGACTCTTGCCAGCTAGCTTGGGGAGCCTTGTGACTGTTTGCACACATTGTGTTGCTTGGCGTGAGTGTAAGAATGCCACCGAAGTGGGTCAAGTACTTTGTAATCGTGCAACGTCAAGCCATTTTGATAGCATGGCCACAACTTTTTCTTCGCGCACGGTTTGTTTGGTTGAAGGATGCGCAGGGGACAGCTTCTCGCATTTGGAAGGTGGCCGGCTCGGGGAGGTTATGCAACTGTTGACGAGCTTTTCCAACACTGGGCAGAGCCAAAGTGAAGACCTTCTTGCCATGTGCCATTCGTAGGCAAAATTATCGTTTTGACCCATCACGTCTTTTGATGCCCAGCGTAGATGCACTGAACGCTGGTGCTTTTGCCGTCGCAGCTGATATTGTTTGCCTCCTTGCACAAAACACCGACACCTAGAGCGTCCTGGCAAGTGCGCTGAGGCTTTGCCCGACGCCAGTTTGCAAGTACTTTGCTTGCGGAGGCCAGACAGGGTTGCAGGTTTTGTCGAATTGTTGTTTAATTTCAGTCTTTTTGTCTTCGTTTCTGTCTTTTTCTTTGTCTTCGTCCCTTTCTCTCTCTCTCTCTGCTTGAGTCCCCAGAGTCATCCCCGTCCGAGTGCAGATGTTTGCTTTCGCGTCCGGGTTCGTGCCCGTGTGCATGCATGTCTGTCCATATCGCACTGATTTGTGTGTACGCGCCCCGTTCATGTCGTCTGCATCGGTTCGCCTTGCGATGCCCTGCCAGTTGCTCGGACGAGATCGTGAAGTCCTTCTTTTCTGTGAGCCCAAAGCTGCGAAGCCTTCAGGTGGCCGGTGGCTTAGAGCCGAAGCATGATCGCCTCTCGCCTGCAAGCAAGCAGGAGCCGGCTCAGGTGGACAGCCGCCTGCAAGGAATCCCCAACAACATTTGTGAGCGCCTCAACAGCCTCAGTCTCACCGGGGCACGCCCGTCGAGCTTTTTCCCTGCTGCTGAAAAATCCGCGTGCGCGTGTGATGCCAGATTACCAATCTGCCGGACGAGCAGCTTTCGAAGCTGATCGCGGCATGCCGGAACCTCCGGCAGGGTTCTTAGTTTGCCCTTCATCGTTTGTTCTAAAAGCACGGGACGACAGAGTCGGACTTTGACTGACAAAGAACTTTCTGGCAATCATGTTAGTGCGCAGAGAGCGTTGCTCCTCCTCAGCTCGGCATTGAGCGGGTAGCCCGGACACTGTGCCCCGATTTGTGTTAGTGAGTAGAGAAAGTGTGCCGCACTTTGACTTAGAGCCGAGCGATGTGGTGCTTTCTTACATCCGGCTGGGGCTGGCGGCCTGAGGTCTTTGTACATCGCCAAGTGCCACATCTCCCACGTCTCCTTCGCTTTGCCCCAGCTGGAGCTTCTTTCGGCTTGGCGCTCATTTCGCGATTCTCGTTAGGAAGGGCACAGGCCAGGAGAGGACGTTCCACGCAGCTGAGTGGCATTTTCTACAACGCTGCCGAAATGGACGAGTGAAGAAAGGGCGTGGCTGTTGATGGGGAGCGTTTCCAAAGCGGTTTGCCGCCATAAATCCGTGCCGAAATGATGTCCACCAGAGGGTTCCGAAGCAAACTTGAGTCCCATCAGTATGGCACTATGCTTAGAAGAGCCAGAATCGGAGACACCAGGGCCAGGAGGGAAGGTCCAATACAAGCGTCGTCTCTGAAATCTGAAATCGCCTGGGCCCGACTTTGGTTCCTTGACCAAGGTGACACACTGCCGGCAACTCACGGAGCGCTGGGAGTGGGCAGAACCTTTGAGATGCCACGAGTTTGACGCGCAAAGTCGGGCTGGTCTGAGCTGAAGCCTTTTGGAAGCGAGCGCTTCCGAGTGACAGGGGTACAAGGCCGCTTGGCCGCTTGCGCCAGGATCAGTGTGCCACGGAAATTCTCTCCCCGGCAAACAATCCTCGTGCCTCTCTCAGCGCCAATGTGCCTGTTCTTGCGCAAGGTATTTGCATCTTTCCTGGATCGCCAAGTTCCGCAGTTGCAGGGGGAAAACACTTCTGACAGTCTCAGCTTCAGACGCGGGCCAAGGCCTGCGCTTCGTGGACCTGTCTGAGTGCAGAAGCCTCACGGCTCCCACCGCCCGGAGCTGAAAACATTGGAGCATGGAGCCAAACTCGTCGCCAATCGCGCTGGGTGTCTTTTGAGGGGACCTCCCAGATTTTTGTTTTTTTTTGGATTTGGTTTTCCTTTTTGAAACCCACCAAAAGAAGGGTTACACTCAGAAAAAGACACGCAGCTGGAATCTCTCTTGCGAGTCATGGGGACAGTGACACAATGCCGTGATACATGAGTCTTTGCGTGCTTGCGGCCGTCCAAGAAATTGGACTTCGGAAGATGACATTTCCTCTATCGGGGAATTGTACACCCCCCTTGTAGGCTCGACTCCCCTGGATCACCCGCTCTGCTACACTATTTGGCTGTGGGTCAAAAATGGGGAAACCCCAAAATGGCACCCTGGTAAATGGAATCAATGACTAAAACCTGTGGTTCGCTGGTGGTTTAATTTTGACCCATACCCATTTATGCTTTTTCTTCTCTGCGCTCTTGTGCCCAGTCTTCGCTCCGCTCTTTTCTCTGCCCTTCGCTCTGCTCTTCTCTCTGCTCTTCTCTCTGCTCTTCTCTCTGCTCTTCTCTCCGCTTTTCTCTCCGCTCTTCTCTCCGCTCTTCTCTCCGCAATCCTCTGCGCAATCTCCACCGCGCTCTTCAAAGTTATGCGCTCTGTGTTGTATTCTGCCCGCGTGTGTTGCGCATCGTTCCTTGATCACTTCCGTATCAAGGAACTACCTCGGACGCAGGGCTTGTCGAGTATCTTTGGTCATAGCTCTTTTCCCCTGGCAACCCCTGAAAGTGAGCGGAAGCTACGTGTCGACCTTGCGCAGACGCTAGCTTTCGTTTGCCTCCCCTGGCCTCAAGTGAAGCGGTACAAAGCGGCACATGTCTGGCACCAAGGTCCACTTCCATACTCTTGGCAAACTGACTACTGGCATCGAACGAAACTCTCAAGAGAACGTGCAGGAGGAGTGTTGCAGCACAAGCAGCTTAAGATGTTTGAGAATTACTCCATTATTGGCGCTGGTTGTGGTGGAGGGGTTGCATACTTGCATCCGGCATTGAAATGTGGTTCAGAAATGGCTTACAGGGTGTGCAGCGTATTCCCGAACTTCTCAAATTGTGCTTTGCAGTGACACGGCAAAGAGATAGGTGCAAGGGTGGTTGGAAGAGAACAACCACATGAACAAATGGATCAAGGGACATCACCATCACGCAGCAGAAAATCATACGGAAAAGAGGCAGTGCGACAAATTGCCGTCGAAGTGAAACTTATTCATATTTTTCAATCACATTGGCAGATTCCTTGGAGAGCTCACAGTGATCCTGGTCGACAATGCTTGACGATGCGACCTGCCGTTGATGCCCAGGTCGAGCATCCTGAATTGGAGATAGCTTGGCTGATGCATTGCCCACAATTAACTGGGCAGGCGCGGGCAGCTCTGACACAGTTATTTTTTGTTTTTAACAAAAGCTCCGGCTTTACTCGTTTTTGCAGATGTGAAGGCCCTGAAGGCATTCCCACGAACATTTGGTTGGCTGCAGGCAGTGTCTGCAATGCCCATGCCTTAGTGCCTTAGTCTTTGCGCAATAAGCTCCCCCAATTTGAGTACGCCGTTTGGCCTTACCGAAGCCGTAGCAAGTCTTTGAGGTTCCGGGCTTGCACATCTTTGACAGCTGTCAACCTGGTGCTGGAGCCCAGCGGGGAACGGACGCCTCCATCCGCTTTCTTTCGCATCCCAAGGTGGAGGAAACCCAAGGTCTGACCTCACTCTGCCATGACTTGGCGTTTCCACCAGAAGCATGATAGCAAGCAAGCAAGACATTCATATTGCTATAAAGAAGAACATCTTGGAAAGAGTTGCACTGTTGGAGCAACCAGCATGATGGTTTTGGAGGTGCTTGGGTTTTCACGTAGGCTCTGCTGTTGTTTGGGCGTAACTCAGCTTTTCGGTTCAAGTCTGGTATGCCAGCCGGGCTTCTCCGCATTGCTGGCCTGCTTGGGTTTGTGGGCTTGCAAACAACTTGTGTTGCTCGGGTGCCCGACACTTCAGGGCACTTAGGGAGCTCAAACACTCGCAAATGGTTCTGTCATGGCAGGTGCTAACGGCCGGCAAATGGCGTGGTTAGCATGGTGCAGCTGGGCACTCGGATTTGCTTCGGTCTTTGTGAATGTGCTTGGAGAGGCTCTCGCCAGATACCAAAGGACATGAACGAGTAACGTTGAGAACAGTCCTACTGCCCTACCTTGCTTCAGCTAGCTTTAGCTAGCTGTAGTCTTTACTGGCGTAAACAGGTGCATGGGCTGAATTGGTTCTATCAATAATTCATCAATCAGTTGGACCGAGATAACTCCCTTCTCCAAGACAAACCAGGAAAACAGGGAAAAGCGCGTCCAGGTCGTTGGTTCGATTCCCCCTGCACCACCAACCCCCTAAAGACGTGGCTTAGGCTTCCATGCAGGTGGCATGGCCTAGGCACTTCTCTTGGATCACGCACAAATGCGCAGGGTGAAATCTTCACTCCTTGATTTATCCAACTCGGTGGAGGTAATGTGTAGTAGCACAGTCCCTTCCCCAAATGCGCTTGCATTCCCGGGCGCGCTTCGGCCCGAAACAGCCCCTGACTGCCTCAAGTTGGCTTGTCTCTGCAAGGTCTTTTGCTTCTCCGGTGTGGAGCCAGCTACGTTCCTTTTGCTGATGTCGAGGCGTGGCACCTGGCTGACATTCCGGTTCAGCAAGTTAAGACTGGGCTTGTTGAAATGACCGCCAAGCCGCGGGTCAAGAATAGGTACCCAAAATGGAACCCAGGTAAATGGAACCAAAAACTAAAACAATTCCCCTGGTGGTTTAGTTTTGACCCATACCCATATGACCCCCCAAGCCGCGGTTCTGACCGCACAGTCTTTCGCTCGAAACGGGGTTGAACATGTTGAAAACGCACGCAGGAGCTGAAGCCGACTCGGCTGCACGAGCACTGTGCAGAAGCTGATGAGGAGCGACTTGCCTGTGTGGACACATGCACGGCTCTTGCGGGGAACCCTGGTAAATGGAAACATGGTCTAAAACCTGCGGTCCAATTCCTGGTGGTTTGATTTTGACCCATACCCAAATAGCGAGTGGGAGAAGAACATGCCCTGTCTTCATAGCCAGGCAGGACACAGATGGTGCTCAAGATCTGTCAAGAAGCGGCTGGAGGAGTTCGTTGCGCGAACGGGTATGTTGAGTGTGACGAGTACTGAGCGCCCATCCGGTTCTCTTGGTGGTTCCCGGCCATGCCATTAGCTTTTCAGGCTTTTAGTGTTTAGTGGGGATGTCCATTTAACCCACTAAAAGTTAAACTTTTAGCGGGGGATCTGAGGACAGCCCAGTTCCGTGTGCATCTTCATGGCAGCACAATGATAGACTCCATGATGCTTCATTTGCCAGGACGGAGGTGACATAGAGCTGACCTGGAAAATGCACATCAATCCGGACAGAATCCTTTCCCTCGACACAGAGGTCTGGCCCTAAGTGGAAATGCCAGAGGGTAGGATCATTAGTGCCTGCTCCACGGGTTCCAGAAGCTTTCTCTGTGAAGGATCCCTCAAGAATCATTAAGCTTAGCCTTGCCCCAATCTCAGGGATGCGGCTAAGGCAGAGCACGGTGTGCGTGTTGCTAGATGCCACCCTGGAGAGATGCGGCCTCAGATACTCTTGCGGGCTCAGTCGCATCGGCCTCGTGAGGCAGCTACTGAACCCTTGTGACGGACGGAAAGTCTTAAAGTGCCTGACTGAAGCTTCCCGCCACACGCTCGTTAAGCCGCATGAAAGTTAGTAAAGGTGCTGCCCTAGTTGCACGAAAGGAACACACGGGGCCGGGAAGTCTTCGAGCAAGCTTGGGGAGAAAGGTGCGAGCAACACATGATCGCGAAAGGGGCGGTGAAAGGCCGATGTTGGTAGACCACAACGTCCTGCACATAGTACATGCTGGGTTCAGGACAGTGCTTGCATGCGAAAGCTTCGCGAAACGTCAGGCCCCAGCCCACAGGAAGGTCAGCTTTGAGGTAAAGGCCGAAAACCTCAAGTGGTCTGAGTTCGCCTGTGCACGGCTCAGATTTTTCCCCGAATGCGTAGCAGAAGGGTTCCCGTTATAGACAGGGCGGCCTGGGGTCAGCATGTGTTCGCGAGATGCGCCCGCGAGCGTCCGCATCCTTCGTAAGTGTTGGCAAGCGGTCGCCAGCATTCGCAAGCCTTGCCGTTGGGCAAAGCTCAGAATGTACCAACTTGTACGATTTGCAGCATGTTGTTTTCCTCGCGACTGCGCAAGCGTAGCTTTTTGTGAGGTTTGCGTCTTAGGGGTGGTCATTTGGAGGTGTCTTGCTTGGCAGGCGCGTGCAAGCGTTTGCGCAAGTGTCATGTCCGTTGACCCTGTCGCGCCACCGGCTTGTTTGCTTTGTCAAAATCGGTCAAACGCGTCTTTCGCCGCGGTCTCGTGCTAACTCCTGACACGCGGGAAACGCGTCAAAGTTGGATTTCGTGACAGGCGCAGTACTCTGAGCGCTTTTTGCCTCGTCTGCAGCTCGCTTTGCGTGACAGGCGCAACGCTTTGGAGCGCTGTGATCAATTTTTGTTTCAGGCGCAGCGCTTTGGGTGGTTGAATTTTGTTTGCAGGCTCTTTTGAAAGAAAGAAAGAAAGAAAGAAAGGAAGATAGATGAATCGTTTACATAGACTCGTAGATCTGTAGATAGGTTCTACAGACGGATAGATCGAAAGGAAGAAAGAGGATAGATAGACAGCACGATGGGCAGATAGCTAGCTACCTAGCTAGCTAGCTAGATAGGTGGGTAAGTAAATAAATATATACATATAATATAGACAGGAGAAACACGTAGATAGAACGATGGACAGATAAATAAGCAGCCAGACAGACTGATACAAAGATGAGACTGGAATAGATAGGAAGACAGAGATAGGTATGCGGGTAGACAGATAGATAGATTTGTAGATAGAGAGATAGACAAGAGAGGATGAGAAAGAGAGAGAGAGAGATAGACAGGTAGACAGGTTACTGGGACTAGATAAGATTGACATATGAAGTAGAAAAGACGAGAGTAGAATAGGTAAGATAAGGTCAGTTTAGATTAGAATAGATAGGTTAGGTTCGGTTAGCAAGGATGAAGGCAGACAGGGAGACAAACAAATGGATAGGTCGACAAGTGCAGGGACACATGCACACTGGGCTTTGTAGGGTGGCAAGCATGCCTGAGTAGTTTCGGTTGATGGGCGGCACCACGCTGCTTCATGATGAGGATGGAGCTGGACATCCCACATACTCACCTGCAGTGCGCCCTTGCATGAATTTTGCCAGAGGCTGCTGCGTCGTCCGTTGCCGGAGGGTATGCCTGTGAGTACGTTTGCTTGTTTGAGCTCGCTCATGACAGGCATTTGGAAGCCGGCAAATTTATCGTTGGGTCGCACTTCGTGCACAACTGCGAGCATTCTCCCCAGCGCGCTGTGTACCATAAAGTGGTGCAGGCGAGGACAAAGCAATGTTGCTCATGCATGTAGCATAATTACTGTTTGCAAGTAGTTGGTTAATGGTTGGCGCCATATTTGCCACGAGCTCTACTGTCATGACAGATACATGAAAGTGTAAACTCCTGACTATGTCGGTAGCAGAGGAAGCCGATGCAGGTTTGGGAAACTGAATTGTTGCGTCGAACGGCGGAGGTGAAGAGCAAGCGAACATCAGATGCCGGTTCGGGACGCATGTACCGGTATCACATTGCCACAGAGGCCAAGGGGGAGGGGAGTTCAGCTTCGCTGCATGTACAGCTCTCGCATTCAGACGATGTTCCTGTTTGTCGCTTCAGTTTAGCCAATCTTGCCTGCTGCCCCGCGTTATTGTTCTGCACTGCATTTGCAGGCTGTGCCTCACATGGGCCACACAGCGCGACACATCCAGTTCTACTTCAACTACATGCCTGTGGAGGCCGGCTTGACGGCTGCCAAAATTTACTGGGTCCCCAGCTCTTTTCTGATACGCATTGGAAGGTGGAAGCTTGCGCGTCCTTGGCTTAAAAAAACTGATACCCTGTGTCAAGTCAGGCGCGTGAGACGGAGAACCCTTTTCCAAAGCCTCGCCCGGAGCTTGGCAATCGGCCAGTCGGCAAGATTGAGCATCAGATGGCTTAAAGGACATGAGCACAGAATGAAGCCTGGCTTCACTCCCGAAGACAGCAAACAACTGGGATCTTGAGGCACCTTCTTGGACCGACCGAAGCAGTCTCGGAGGCCAAGAGTGGTGCTGGAAGTGTAGCATGTGAGTCCTGGGTTTTTTGGGAATCTGTGAGAGCTTGCCCGCCTCTTGGTCTTGGCTACGGCATGCGAGTCTGGACAAAATGTCGAGGCACTCTCTAGGTCTTGCTAGAGATACGAAACTATTCTCAACCTTTATTTCCAACTGCACTGCATTCAGCCAGGCTTGTTTGAGTCCTGACTCACCCATGGCAGGCTCTTTGACTTTCCCAGTGCTGGACTTACCTTTCTTGACAGCAACCAGTTGACGGAAGTGGGGTCTGTCTTTTTTTGGTGGTACTTTTTTTGGTTTTGGGGGGGGTCCCTGAAAAAAGACAGACCCAAGTCAGACTTCCAGTCAGTCATGAGAGTCAGTGCTGCTGGCTTGCCGAGCAACATGACTTGTAGTGCCGCCCCTTTCTTGCGCTTTCGTCTTGTTCTTGTATTGTATGGGGGGCTTTGCTCCTATCAGCGTGTCTTGTTGGTGGCTCGAATGTCTTTGCCATGCTGAGACTTCCTGAATCCCAACTCCGGCAAGTTCCAATCCGGAGGCCAGGCTTCAGACTTCGGGAGCTCGGCACTAGGAGACTCGCAGCTCCCAATCCCCAGTTTCTCACCTTGTTTCAGGCCAGACCAGCGGCAGCATGCAGAGACAGAGCGGCATCGTCAGCTTCAACCCTGATCAGGTCTTACTCTTAGGAACATGCACTTGCCTTGCTCCACATCTTGAGAAGCGAGCATAGATGGCAGCAAGCACTTGGTGTTGCCGATTGCCAAGGTGTCCAACTTTGGATGGAACTGGAACTTCTTCATGAACCAGACGCAGGCTCTGGGCTCTGTGATCTCAGGCATAATTTGTCACAACTCTGCCGCGCTTTGTCTAACTGTTTGCCCAGCATCTCCAATTTCCGTAGATTCAACCATTCCAAGAGAACACACCAGGGCTGCTTTGGGGAAAAATATCCAATGCATCACCCCAAAACAAAACGAATAAACTACAACCAGAGGAACACCATTTGGCTAGTTGGCCAACACCGCCTCTCCCTAAGACCACTCCCTATCTTCACCATGCTTCTCGCCCGGACCTGGAAGCTGCGCAGACCCCGCGCTTTGTCATCGACCGCCCGGACACGCAGGGCTCCATGGTCCTGAAGAATCCCTACATCAAGGTTCTGGGGCTCAAGAAAGCTTTTGCGAAACTGGCAGACACCAGACATACATGACCGCCCTACACAAAAACCACAGATGCTCTCATCACTGACATCTCGGGAGCATCGAAGATTCGATTCTGAGGGATGAGGTGTCAACGGTCTTTGGTGCTCAGTTCGCGGGCGTTGGGCGTTGGACTTCAATCCAGGCTCATGCTGGATGCTTTCTGAACTTCACCTCCCGCTTCGAAGGCAGGAGAAGGGAGCCGAGCGACTAGATGGCCACATGGCCGTGGGTCAACACCAATGGTACCATTTTGGGGTAGGTGCACCACCCATTTCAGAACCTATTTTAGTGGGGATTGGGATGTTCACTGGGGGGGAACCGGGCTTTTGACCCATGGCCACATGGAAAGAGCTGCACCGCGACAATCGTCTCGGACAGCCGCGTTAATTGGAATCTCAAGAGATGGCTGAATCTTTGCATTCAGAGCGGTGAGAGCCGACTGATCGAGCCGTGAGTACTGGGTGTTTCAACAAAACAATACACAGAGCTCACCGCGACATGCCCTCGTCGATTGGCTGCGATGCATTTGCAGGTGAGTTTGAAACGAGCTGTGTGCGCTGTTTTGCCGGTTTATTTATTTGAGTTCCCTTTTTCACAGACTTGCGCTGCAAGTGAGGGTGTGGGCTTGCCAGGCTTTATGAAAGCTCCCCATGTCCAATGGCAAGCTGGACTGAAGGGGCATGGCATTGTGCAGGCCAGGGCAGAAGCTTTGCTTACACTTGTGTCCCGCATCGCACTGAATCTCCAACGTTGAGCTGGCGAATGACAGAAGATCATCTCAAATTGTCAGATTGTGAAATCGCCACTGCTTAAGCGAAGGTTGCCGAACAGATGCGGTGCAAGCGACACTGCTTCCAGTTTATTTTCGGCGGTGATGTCTGCCTGTGCGTGCCAAGGGCAGATTTGAGGGTGCACTCAATAGCACCCGCAGCATGTCGCAGGCTGGGACTGTTTCTGCGACGCGATCCGAACATCGGGTCATTTGCAAGTTGTGTCAGTCAGATTGTTTGAGATTCCAGCCAATCCCTGTTGGTAGGTACCGAGAACTGCAGAGATGAAACACATATTTGTCTCTCAAAAGCACGGAACTTGCAACGTGAATCCAAAGTCGGGAAGAACCTGTCAACTGATTGCAGACTTCAACTCAACTTAGAGTAGCCAATTTGTCAGCTGGCGTACAGTTTCTATTGACTTATCAAGCCCACGCCTTTACTGCCTGTGGCAACCTGCAACCAGGAAGCCTCATCGTACAAGATCTCCGGAGACATGCTGGACTGCGTGCTTGTGTTGTCGAGCTTTGGGAGCATTTGCGACTTGCGCGCACTTCCAGGACAACTTCCCCTTTCTGCGACTCCTGAAGGACTTCGACCACACCAAATGGTACCGCTCCGAATGGGCGGGCAGGGGAGCGGAGTTGTATGCCAGGGACCCTTGGCCAACAAAACCCGTTTCGTGCGAGCCGTATGCACTTGCAAGCTTACTCAAGCTTATATGGGTGTTTCTCAAAATTCGAGACCCCCGCAAGTGGTTGGTTTCCTTTTGGCTTCCTCTTCAAACCATCCAAAAAGGGGACTATTTTGAGAACCACCCCCCCCATATAATGGGTCATACTGCGGAGCCAGAGGATTTGCACCATGCAGCCCGCTCAGGTTCTCGCCGATCAACCATGCAGTGGGCCCCATGCTGGATGCCCAGTTGGGAAGGAATGGCATGGCTGAAACTGTCCGAAATCCTGAGGTCTGAGACTCGGTCCAAAGGGTTTCTTGTAAGAACAGATTTCCTGTTTGAGGCTAGGGGCCTGCCACCAACACGGGAAACTCCTTCACAGACTTGCATAGAAACTGGATGTCTCAAAGGAAAGGACCAGACTTAGCGAGCAAGGCCGGTCAGCTTCGAGCCTGGGTTCCAATTCCAGGCGAGGGCCACTCAAGCTGGTCGAAATAGAAACTGATGCAATGATGTGTGATGTTTTCGTGATGACTTCGCATGGCAAAGTGTGAGACGTCGTGACATCAAAAGATCAACGCCTGCAGTCGGCTGCGTTTCTTGCCGCGTTGGGAGAGTACTCAGAAAGCAGCCGCCAACACAGTATATACAGAGCCTTGCTCCGTGAAAGAGAAAAGGCAGGGTTCGCAACACTGCACGCTCAGCTGGAAATCTACCACCGGGGCCCATTCAGCGGCTACTTGGCCTTTGGCGGCGCGAACAGCTGGCATGATTGTGCGTTCGATACTCCGCATGGGACAACATGGGTGTATGTCCAGGGCATATCATTGGTAACTTTTTGCAATTTAGTGGGATACATATTTTTGGTTTTCCTGATGCTTATCCCATGTAAACGACCTTTTGATCAACACTCATTTACAAAGTAAAGAACGACAACAGCGCAACGAGGTCCTTCACGCTGCATGACTGCCAGGGCGACCAGGCCCTGTTGCTGTTTGTGTTTTGCCAGGACCCACGGCACCATGATGCCCATCCTTCACTTCGACTCTCTGAAGGCAGTCCATGGCGGTTCATTCGTTGCTTGCCAAGGGTTCATTCGCTCCTCGTGGCCTAGGGCTTCGAGCAGACGCTCGGAGGCGAGCTGATAGATACCACGGTCTATCCACCGCTGTACCTGATCTTTACAGAGCGGGGCGCCTCAAATTGCGACAGACAAGATGCAGCCCAGTGTTCTGGTATGCGCGAAAGCATGGCTTGTGAGAACCTTCGTTCCGGAGTTTCGCACTAGTTCCAAGAGCTGTCTCAGCGCCCAACCCCTCGCTGATCTTTATACAAGCGGTTTCCTAATATGGCTTTGCGAAAGGAAGGCCCTGATCGCGTTTGTCAGCGTGCGGCAGCGTTTTGCAGCTCAGTCCGTGAAAGCTGCGCGCAAGGGCTACTTCAGTCCGCCACTTTGAACAGGGCGCTCTTTTCGTTTTCGAGCAAGCGCTCCAAAAGAGCAGGCGTTGACCATGCAAGAGTATGCATTTGCTCCTGCGTTATTCGGGTGCTCCAGCTGTTTTACCGGTTTCGTAAACGGCAGGGGATTTCCGCGCAAGCTCTGCGAGAGCTTCGCGAAAGGCATAAGTCCAGGATCCAAGGGGTGGCCTCTTTTGCACACTCTTGAAAGTTGCAAATCTTGAGCTGGAGCTTCCGAAGTGTACTTAATGAACTTCTCTTGTACTGAGCTCCGCACATTTCCGGGAGCCGAAACTGAAAGAGCCGAAACCGAAAGGGCTGCAAGACAAGCCCCCGCGAAAGCCGCGCGGAGAGCCTTGCGAAGCACGGCGAGGGTAGTCAAGTCTGCATTGAGCACTGCGAAAAGTTTGTCGGTCAGCCGAAGCCCTCTTTCTTAGTCCAATGACTCGCCAAAGCCTCCTGTTGCAGATCGACATCAGAGTCAACTGGCATATTCGCCTGTGAACTGAGGGTCTTTGAGATCGGCGTGAGGGCAGAGCCTATTATCCACGTCAAGCGGCTGGCTGAGACATGACAATCTATCAGCTTTTGCGTTCAAGTTCAAGGGAGCAGCCCAGCTTTGGGTTTCTCGACCGAGGGGTGACTTTGCGGGCTTCCAGAACATGCAGGCTGCGATGCACTTCCGCGCTTACCAGCCCGGGGCTCCAGAGAGTCAATTTGAAGATGGACGTCGATGCGCCACAGTTTTCCACGTTCGAGGCTGGGATTTCGAACTGAGGAACCTGACAGTGTCGCGGGGGCACGCTGCGAACTTCTCGGTTGACGAGAAGAAGGTCACCCAGACGATTTGGCGATCATGTGAGACTTGTGGCGTTAGCTTTCCAGAGCGGGATGAGCGCTTCAGAGCAGCAGTTGGCTTCAATCTGCTTTGTGCCAGCCGCTGATCATCTACCCCTTCCGAGTTGTTGGACCGAGCCATACATCCTTCAACACAAGGCTCGGCGTGTGAATGTGAGAACTGCATTTCAGGCATATTCCCATGGATCAATGACTCAATTCACGCCGCGCTGTATTCTTTTCGGGAGCATGTTGGCATGAATTCAAGTCAAGGCATCGGCCTCTTTTGAGGCATGCTTTTGGTTCTCGCTTTCTTGCAGCATCCGTGCTTAGCAGCCGGCTGTCCGGCCGCTTGCGCTTTTTTTTTGATGGCAGGTACAAGCTGAAGATCAGCGCCAAGGGAACAGAGAAAGAGTCCAGCCCAGCCGTGAACTGGGGTGAAGTCGAGTGCGCCCGCAAGAGTTCAAGACATGAGTATCGGTCAAAATTAAACCACCAGGGGACCGCAGGTTTTAGTCCATGTTCCATTCACCAGGGTTCCATTTTGGGTACATATTTTTGACCCACAGCCACATGTGGAAGCACGCGGAAGTTTGGAACCAGGGCGAAGACAAAGAACTTGTAGGGAAGGACACCAATGAAAAAGTCTGCTGAGCTTAGATCGCAGTTTCCAACCTTTGGTCCAATGTGATGTAGCTTTCCTCTTTTCTTTTGTAGGTACCACGAGTCAGTGAGCGCCTTTTCTTTTGGCAATTTCACTGACGTGGAGCTGAACGACATGATCATCACAGTTACGCTTTTCCAGGCGCCTGTGCGTTCCACCTGCCTCCCAATAGACGATGTTGTCTCCCTTGACCGTGCATGGGAAAAGGATGACCTGTGCAATTCCACAGGAGCCACAATCAACACCTGGTAATAGGGACGGTCCAAGCCAAAAAATAGGTGTGGCTGGCCCCTGGGTATACCACTTCTGTACTGAGTTTTGTTTATGATGTTTTGAATTCATGGTTGTACATGGTGGAGCAATACTACGATTGCCCCCTAGCTTCTATGACACTTGGGCATTGCAAGAAGTGGGAAAAAATGTTTGAAGTCTGTTTGCTCTTGAAATGCGCCCTCCTTGCCCTTCCTTTTTTCGTCCTTGTTCCCTTCTCTCTATGCTTCCTTCTACTCTTCTCTTGGGCCATTTGATCCATGTTAGTTCTTACAGCAATTTCTATTAGACCTCTGCACATATGAGGTTGCAGAACGTTTGTTGGCGTATTCTGGGCATGAGCCAAGACAAAGGAAAGGAAGCCGCCTTTGTCTTTGAGCGTATGTTTGTTGGCGCCTGTATGTTCGACACACAAAGATCAACTATTAATTTGTGCTGTTGGATTGAGTCAGTTCCACAATGGTGGCAAATTCTACGTGCTTGAGAGTCAACCAATAGAATAAAAGGCAAGTCAAGGATTGAGATGTTTTCTTCAAGTATTTGAAACTCATTTCTGCTGCTTCACTTTCTCATGTTGGTATCAGTTTTAGTTTGGTATTGATGTTGGTGCAATACCATTTGTCCATCACCATAGTGTGCAGCACTAAGGGTTCTTTGGTAAGCGTTAAGGCGGGTTGACGACCGAGGGTTCGTGCGCGAAGTGGTGACATATATTTTGCGACAAGTTGTGTTTGATCCGACCGTCTTGCATTTCCGTGTGAGCTTGCATTTTTGTTGGCTGGGAGGTTGCCGCTCTGTGCGGCAAGCATCGCGCCAAGCACGTCCTTTCAGGGCCAAATGCGCAGGCGCAGCGATTCCACCAGCCCAACGTGCGCAGAGGTTTCGCTTTCATCTTGCGAGACTTGCACATTTATGAAATGCTGCGCCCTCGATATTCACAGCATCTTCTCAAAATGCAGCGCCTGCCGAGGTCTGCTCCGTCAGCGTAATAACATGCTTCTGCCACGAGAACTGCGCACCAAAAACCACACGCTCGCGTATGTGCTGGCCACGGACCCACGTCCTAAGATCGATTTTTCGCGGCAGCTGCGGCGGATGTGAAGCTCCGACTGTCTGAATCTCTCCCGACTGAAGCCGCGCAAAACGTGGCTGCAGCCTCCCCGCGACGTGGCTCTGCCATCAACTGCACATTTAGCAACCGGGCGGGGGAGGGCAGGTAGGCCGGACGGACGGGTTGTCTCTCCGCGCCACCACAGGTGGACATGACCACAAACGCCGACACAGAATTGGGTGCTGGGCTCGGCTGCTCCACAGCTGGAAGGTGGAGATGCGAAAGGCAGCTAGGAAGTTCAGAACCAGTGCGGTTCGTGGAACGGCTCAGGCCAGGGCACTCTCACCGTGATGTCCTGGAAAGACGGCCTGTGCCTGAGAGAAAGGTGTCTGCTAAGCCATTCCCATAGCCAATTGCGCAGTGGAAGCGCAGCAAGGGGATCAGACTGAGCGGAACCAATGGAAGTTCAACACTCAAACGACAGTCAGCCGCTAGTGATCAATCTGCCTAGCAATATGCTGATACATAACTGAGCTGATGCCAAATGCCACCCATGTGGCAAGGTATTGGAGAACCAACCCCCATGTGGGTGGACATTTCGCGCAGGACTCAGCAGCGGCGAGTGTGTGTGTGTGTGAGAGTATGATATGCACGATACACATCACAATATATATATATATATATTAATATGACCATATACATATATATATATACACAGGCATTGCATGTGCATTGCGCACATGTATTTTGGCCACTTGGATATCCATCAAACACTGCCCAGGGATGCCAGCAACACAGCGGTTGCCAATGCGCAAGTCTACGTTGTGCACAAGGCTGGGGAGACGAGAGGACGAGAGATCTGGCCGAGACAGCTCGCATCGATCCAGGTCAATCCGGTGCCCTTCTTCACATCAAGGATCAAAGGCATCGGCATGTCCTTCCCGTCGCTGACGGTGTATTCAGCCCGTTGCTTAAGCCCGTGGAACCCGGTGCTGCGCTTCTCTTGTTGTGCAAGAACCATATGGGTGGCGGTCAAGAATGGGGGGTAACCCCAACATGGAACCCTAATAAATGGAAAGGGCGAAGTCCAAGTCCTGGTGCTTCAAGTTTTGACCCATACCCATCTCAGATTCAGGGGGGTCTTCTTGCCAGCTTTTTTTCTTCAGAAAATTGGCGACTTCCTCAAACAGGAATCCTTCACAAGGGGGTCGATCATTTTTCCACAGGTGGCAAAAGACTCCCTGACTGGCTGTGGCTGTGGCTCAAGATTAAAGGATCGGAGGGGCAAACCGCAGGTTTTGGTCCATGTTTCCACTTACCAGGCTAAGCCATTTTGGAGTTCCGGTTCTTCGAGCCACACCAATCTCAGATCCTGCGGGCCTTTGGCTGAGGGGAACATCCACAACGAGTACCCAAGCCTGGGGGACGTGCTGCCGCCGAGTACAGAAGGGCGCACAGGGTGTCAGAGGCAAGTTAGACATGAGCTAGATTCAGGTGGTCAAAGTACTGTCACAGAGAGCTTACTTTAGTTTTTCAAAGAGGTCCTTGATGAAGATGTGATGGTGAAAGAGAAGTTATCCGGCTGGAAACTCTTGCAGAAGCTGATCAATCTGCAACCATGCTCTCGATGACTCGGAGAGCACACTTACGTGGATTCTTGCTAAGCTGTGAACGTTGTTCTCATCACATACTTGGGCAATTTATGGGATAGTACGGCTAGCACGGAGTGATTTGACTGGACTCTTGTTTGATATATTGCTTTTGAGACAACCAGAACCAATATCACTTTGAATTTGCATTTGCCAGTTCCAACTCCTCTGACTCAGTGATTGTTAGAATGGTCGCTGGGGACCTGGTCGCAACGCCAGTGCGCCCTGTCCATGCATCTGGTGCTCGGCAAGCGCCGTCGCCTGAGTACTGAAGCCTCAAGGATTGGCACGCTTGGCGCAGATAGCCAGCACCAAGCTGCCGGACAGCAAGCGTTGATCCAATCTTGGCTGCAATTGGTGCAATGAACCAAGCGTCATGGAGCGCGACACATGGTACAGTCGGCGGCTCTGGTCGCTACCTTGCCTACGCTGAGGCACGTACTTGGTCGCTATCAAGGGATCGCCTTCGTCCACTTCTCCGCAAAGCATGGCAGCAGGCGGCGCTTGGAGATTGCCATTAGACGCATCCGAGGAGGGTGACAGCGGCCGGCCAATTCCGACTGCTTGCCATTTGCTGTCCAAGTTGCTGCCAATGCATAAATTCTCGCACATCCGAAGGGCCGTCACATCAACTGTCCTGGTCCCAGCGACACTTTCTAAATACTGATTATGATTTCCAGGCCTGCTTACTGCTAGGCAAGAGTCGATTGGGCGGGCCCGCATGAATCTTCATAGATCAAAGCTTCGGTGATCATGGCTTGATGTGCTCAGTGTCCCCCCCATGGCTCGCATCCCAGTTTACTGATACGGCCAGGCACAACGATGATCGAGCTCTACCCCTCCTTTGTGGACATGTGGGTGCGGGCTTTTGTGTGACCGAGCTTTGGAGCCTTCGACCAGTTTTGTCGCGATTCAAGGCCGTGCTGCCCCTTGTGTCGCAGGCGAAACAATCAGTTTCCACAAACGAACTCACGTGCTGGAAACCAATTTAGTCCATTGAAATGCATCCCACTGTGGGCAGACTAGAGTCTTGGAGCAATCGAAAGTGCGCCCGGCCCCAGTTGAAACGGAGCGTTCCCATGGATGTTTTCATGAACATTTGGCGCAGGTGGACTCAGCTGAAACAAAGGGTTCTGACGGGGCAGTGCAAGCATACAGTTTTGATGACATTTGGAAGCCAAATGTTTGCCAAAAAAAACAGTGCAGACAAATCGAGCGTGGCAGACATTTTTATCATAAACCGCGCAAGATCGCCTCCACTCGTTCTTCAATCCGCGAAAGAAGTTGTGGCCGGCAGAAATGACACAACATGCTTTCCAGCACCAGTCCTTTAGAAGAAAGAGGAGAAGGGCAAATCACCGCCATGCCAAAGCAGCTCAACCGCACAATGACTTTGCCGAAGTAAGAATTCAACGGTCGGTCAAGGTCGGTGTGCTCCTTTCCTTCCATTCGATCTGTTTCCGGCTACCCCGCGCCAGACGCAGTGCGCGCCCACCATGGAGTTCTGCACTTCGCCGGAGCCGTGATCTAAGCGCCCGAAAAGCAAAGCGTCTTTTTTGAGGGTACCTTTTTCGGGGCTGGTGTAAAGAAAAACCAAAGGGACACCCGCCATTTTGGGTGGTCCCCTAAAGAAGAGACACGCCCATGTGAGCACCCGACCTTTGGGCCTGTGAAAGCTTTTGAAGGCCTTTGGGTAAGAGTCCTGCAGAGCAGGGGTCGGACGTTTCAATGATATAGACGCTGCAAGTTTAAAGCTGTTTTTGTTTCGGAATAAGGTCTTTTTGGTTTGTTTTCGGATTTTTGGCAGTGGATTTGTCTGTATTGAAAGGATTTCCTACTTAAAGTTCCAGTTTAAAACCAACTTTTGAATTGAACTCTGCTTGACTACATTGTTTGCACATATTAATGATGTTCAGAAACTTTATTGGACAGGATATTCTGTGTAGAGTCTACTTTGACGTGGATATTTTTTTTACATGCTTACTTAACTTGGATTCTTGCCTTATCAATTTATATTTAAACTCTAATTGAATTGTAGAGTTCTCTTTGGCAAGTCATTCTATTTTAATTCCGAGTAGGATTCGGAATGCGCATTTCCCCTTTGAGGCCGATTCTAATTCTATTCAAATTCTAATTGAATATGAGAGAGCGGCCGTTGGTGAAGATGTGAATTTAGTACACCACGCGCTACACCCACTGTGTTCTACTGTGTTTTCTGACTGCTTCTTCCCTTTCCCTTTCCCTTTCCCTTTTCCTTTTCCTTTTCCTTTTCCTTTCCCTTTCCATTTCCCTTTCCCTTTCTCTTTCTCCTTCTCCTCTTGCTCTTGCGCTTGCTCTTTCTCTTACTCCTTCTCCTTCTTTTTCTCCTTCTCTTTCTCTTGTCTTTCTCTTTCTCTTTCTTTTCGATTTCCATTTTTCCGTCTATCTCTTTCTCTCAGCCGACAGAAGTGAACATCGCAAACCATCACTGAGTTTTTCGAGACCCCCACCTTGAAAGGTCCCACCCACCCAAAGTGCGCAGAGGGTCGCTCCCGGGCCGCACCGGGACTGCTCCGAGACCGCTCCGTCAGAAGTCGCGACCGAGGTGAGGTGGTTTGCCATCATACGGAAGAACCGGAGACATGCACAGGGCCAGCGTTTTTTTTCTTCTTTTTTTCTCTCTCTCTCTCTTTCTCTTGCTACTTTTGAGAGAACCTGCTTGTTCATAGCTTTTTCACACCATTTTCTTTTTTTTCCACAGCCTTTTCACGTGGAACACGAGAGAGCTAGCCTCAAGTTGCTCCTTTCCTCTGCAACATGGGACTGTTTTCAGGGCATCTAACAAGCAACATCCCTGGCTTTCGCGGTGGTGCTCACCGTCAATGCGAAAGGTCTGCCGCAGCTTTAGACACGCGACGTTTTCACAAGGCCACGCTGACAGCTCGAACTCGCACATAGTGAAGAGAAGAAGAAGAAGAAGAAGAAGAAGAAGAAGAAGAAGAAGAAGAAGAAGAAGAACAAGAAGAAGGCGAAGCAGAAGAAGAAGAACAAGAAGAAGTAAAGGACTCACACTTCTCCGCTAATGCCGTCTTAGGCATGGCTTTTGCCAGATTCCGCAGAGTACAGTCTGTACCGGTGTGCATTCGCAAGGCGCCTTGCTTGCAGCGGACCGGACGGACAAACGTGGTTCGGTCATTTGAACAACTGGACCAACTTTATATGGCACTTTGCACCTTGAGTACTCGCAATGAGTGCACTAATCATGCGCAGGCCGGTGCGCAGAGCTGCCCACGTGTAGTTGTGCATGATTGTGCTTATCATGTGCATGCGTCGCGTATGTGCGCAGTCTTGAGAGCGTGCGGTTCTCAACAGGTGTGCGTATCACTGGCTGCTTGCGTGCGTGCAGGTGTGCGGGCGTCCGGGCATCCAGGCGTCCAGGCATGCGAATGCGGGCTTGTAGGCATGCGGGCATGTGGACACGCGGGTGCTGGGCGCGCCTAGGTGCCTGCGTGCGGGCCGGGGCATGCGTGCTGGCATACGTACGGCATGCGTGCAGGCATTGCAGAGAGCGGGCCGTCAAATGAGTGCCCTTGTCACAGGTGTGCGTGCGTGCGTGCTTGCGTGCGTGCGTGCGTGTTGACCAGGTGTGCTTGTCATGCCGGGTCAAATCGGACCCGAAGTGGAGCCGAGCATCAACCAAATCGAAGCAACAGCAGCGCGAGGGACGATTGCTCGCGATGCTTGGAGCAATTCAGTGGCTCTTGACTCGCCAAGAAGGCTACATCCTCAAACATGACATGGCCATGGGACATAACCTATGGCTCCATTTTGTCCATTTGCCGGCTATTTTGATGTTCACCAGGGGTACCAGGCGTTTTGACAACCGCAGCCACATTCTGTCAAGGCCCATGGTGCATAGAGCCAGCGCATAGCAGCACGAGGTTGCGGCTCTACTGCGGCGCCACGGTGGTGGGCACGGGAAAGGTACCACCAGCACGGAGCCTCAGGAGCCGAGGTGAGCCACGTGCTCAAAACCCGGGGATTGATGACTCGGATATCCGCCTTAATTCTTGAAGCACGGTTCCGGGTTCACCAGTTTTGAACCGATTGGTTTTGATTGTTACTCAGGTGACTGGGCCATTTGATGGGCTGGGGATGGACGCGGATCCCAACTGAAAAGTAGAGATGAATATGGGTAGGGGTCAAAATTAAACCACCAGGAATTGGACCGCAGGTTTTAGTCCTTGGTTTCATTTACCGGGAAGCCCATTTTGGTACATATTTTTGACCCACAGCCATATTCCACTGGTGAGATACTTCTTTTCGTGCCTAAGCTCACAGGGGCTTATGGGGGTCTACTTTGCCCGCACAGGCAAAAGCTTCGAGTCTTGAATCACGCACGTCCCATGGACCTGGGAAGGGACTTCCAAACTTCAGCCCGCGCAGTTCGGGCTGCCAGTGCCCCCGGAGCACAACCTCCTTGCACGGGCCCCAGAGTTGAGAGGTTTTGGGAAGGATGGGAAGCAAAGGTGCAGTTCGGGATGGGCTTTGCTCTAGCATTCTAGTTTTGTGCAATTCTACGGATGGTCATTGAGGAAGGCTGTGTTGACTTGCCAAAATCCAAATCCTTTTCAAACTCAGGACTTGACCTTTTGTTGGGCAAGCTGCTGCTCTTTGCTGTAAGGCGGATCTGCTGGGCGTGCGCACCACCACCCCCCCAGCGGTTGGCGTAGAGAAGAACACTACCCTGCCGCAGGCGGGTCTCATTTGCTTGTAATCAGGTTGTGCTTGGATATTTTGGCTCTGGCAGAGACAGGGTTTTCAAAATATACATCCTTCAGTTAAAGTGCGGTCATTGCGCTATTGAGGACTGGGCTCTTTTGTGAGACCAGGATGTCGATAGAGTCAGATCGTGTTTGGTCAAATTTGTTCAAGTGCCTTTGACGGCGACTGCTTTGAACATGCCACTGGTAGTGAACTCCAATGATTGTTGTTTGTTCAACGATGTTTTGCCAGGTCACTTTGGTCAATGACAAGTCCGTGCCAATTGCAGTGGTACAGTCCGAGGCCGGCATTGCTGTTTGCTGATCGTGCCTACCACTAAACCAGCATACACCTCAAATAGCGCGATTTGCGTTTAGTGTCAAAGCAGCAGGCGCTTCAACCCTGAGCATCTTCGAGTCACACTCTTAAGCACCCTTCGCAACAGCACCCTTCGCAACAGTGCCCTGCACAGCGCCCCACAACACCACCTTCCCACAGAAACCTTGCGCAAGTCACAGTGAACTTCTCAAGCGAAACGTAGCAACAGCACCCTCCAAAAGCATCCTCCAGCAGGGCCCTGCGGAAATTCTTCGTCTTATTTGCTCCAGCCCGGCCCCCACCCCGCCCAGAAGCACCCTGCAACAGCGCGCAACAGCGCCCTGCACGTTGGAAACTCTCCAGCTCAGCAAGGTCACCCTGCAACACCCGGTCAGCTAATTGGTGATCGGACGAAACGTCGCAAGTAGAGGCTGCCAGCTTGAAAGGTTCTAAAGCTTGAGACCCAGACACTTATGGTGCAACCAGCTGGTTGATCGGATGCCGCGGAATGTGTCAATCAGTGAGGACTACAATCTTGTCACGCATTCCTTGGAATCTTTTCAGTTCATTTCAATGATTTCCTTCTTTTCAAGCATTCCTTGGAATCGTTTCACCTCATTTCAATGCTTTGGTGGCGAACCCATGACCCCATGCTGCTCAAGTCTGTTGCCTCGGACGCCGAGGTGCGGATGACGCCACCGACGGCATCAAGTGCCTTCCTGTCGCCTGCTATGGCTCAGGAGGCAGGGCTGGGGCATTTGGGTGAGAGATGCGTGGCACGGGTCGTTTGGTGGATGCTCAACTCGCTCCTCAGGGAATGAGAGAATTGGAAGCCCCACCTTGCGGGATCCTTTAAGGGAATCCGCTTTCGGATGGGGATCAACTTGCTCAGGGAAGGAGAATTGGAAGCCCATGAACCATCCCTGGAGGTCTTCCTTCCGAGGGTTCCCCCTTTCGGTTCATGAAGCGAATGGGTCATTCCCTACTGAGCACCAAGCAAGATCAATCGGGATGTCGTGTGTCCACAGGTTTGGAGTCATGGTGACATACCTTACTCGCCAGTTGCGACTTCATGTGGCCAGCTGTACCGCGTTTGGCCCCGTTTGCGCTGGACGTGCTATTGCCATCGCAGATCACCCTGGGGCAGACGGAGGAGTTCCTTTGGACAGTTGCAGATTGTACGGCAAACCAGGCGTGGCTGCTTGGCTGCTTTCCCGCGTGCCATCACATTGTCATACATGCCTCAGATTCAGTACTCTTGAAGTGCACCGCTGCAAATGCCGGGTTTTTGCCCCATCTATGGGGGCCTTCCAGATATGAACACATCCAATCTGAGTGCCATGAGCTAGACGGTCCCGGAAGGCCATTACATTCGACGTCATTCCTATGCGGATCGTGGAGGCTTCAGAGTTGCCCGATCAGGACATTGCTTTTGGAGTTAGGCAGGGTCCCAGCCCCGAGATTTCTCGTGAAACCGGGTCAATATGTTGAAGCCATTTATCTTTTCTCAGAGAGCAACTTGCGATTTGAACCCAAGCCATCGCTGTTGCTCGTGGCAAAGCCTGATTTGGTGCTATCCCAATCGAATGCCGAAGGACTTGTCCAAATACCGCTCCATTGGCGACAAGTATTTGCTCACGGTGACAAGCTCCGTGCAGGCGTGGTGAATCTCGGTTTCCGGGTGCAATCAGGCCAACCTTTGTTGACCTGAGCTGAGGTCAGGTCCAGGATGTGACAAAAACCGAGGAGAGAAAAGCCTGAGGTTTGTCATGCTGCACTCTCAGCACCTTTGACCAGCACCCGCAACAGCAAGGCAGCATCCAAAAACAAGCACCCAGCAACCACCACAGCACCAAAAGCAAGCAAACAGCACCTGGACCAGCACCGAAGAACATCGCCTGACCGCGTTGCAAAAACAAGTTCGCAAAGCAGCCTGCGCCTCTTTTAGAAGTAATAATCCCTTATAGCTTTAAGCTAATTGGGAAACCATGCTGGATTTGGCAAAGCATGTGCGGGTGCGGGCAACACCTTCACTCAGCAAATGCAGAAAGGGGAGGCTTGTTTGGCGTTGCAGCAGTGTCCAGGGTGCTGTTGGTGCAGACAGCGTGCCTTATCCTGCTTAGCTTGGCGCAACACGCGTACTGCAGTGAAATGTAGCATCCTGTTCTGTTCCAGTCACATACCGATCATGTTCCAGTGATGCACTAGTGATGCATAATTCGAAGTCATGCAATGCATGGTTACCCAGGTGCGAGCCCAAATTTACTGACTTTGGACAAGGGAGGCCTCAGGTAGCTTGAAACCTGCGAGCGCCCTGGTGAGGCCGCAGTGCCCGGCACCTGCAAGATGCGCTCCGTGCACAACATCCCGGTGCGCGAAGTTTTCGAGCGGTGCTTTTTGTCCCGCGCATCATTTCATTTCGCATGTGCTGAGCTGCAAAGCTGCTAAGTTGCGAGTTTTGAGAACGCAACCTCGGCTTTGTTCCTTTGCGCTCCTTCAGTGTATGGCAGAAGCGCCCGCAGGCGGAGCAGTTGCCCTGCTCTTTCGCCAAGGACCTGTCCTTCAATGGCAGTGCCCCCGGTTGGCTTGGGTTCGGCTTGAAGGATAGAGGCACTGACAAGAGGCCGATGTTTGGTATGCGGATACTCCATGGATGGAGCATTTTGAGTGTATGTGCTGCAAGGCCGTAGCAATTCTTCGTTTCTGCTGAGAATCTGCAAATAGGATTTCTGCGCTCAGCGATTGTAGTTTGCGTGTTGCAACAGAAAACAAAAACAGAAGAGTAGATGTCAAGAGTCCCATTTGCCCTGGTTTTGTTTTAAATCATGATTCTCAGCCGTCCCTTGATTTTCTCAAGCAAGCTTTGGCGCAACAAACCCCAAACACAACTTGGTGTACCCATTTATTCGATGACGTTTCTTCCACGTGCTGTTTGCATGTCTGTTGCCGGACCTTCCGCAAAAGTACTGTATTGGCGTTTGGCATGAGCTGTCATTCCGTTGTGCACCACGCTTGGATTGTTCCGCATGCAAGCTGCATGCAGGTCCAGCCTTTGCTGATGGCCAGCAGTTGATCCTGATGGTCACATGGCGCGCTCCTTGAGGGCTGCTTCCGTTCTTCTTCTTTGTACGCGTTTTTAGTACTTGTTTCTTGACTTCGCAAGCTTGAATCGAACAAAATCCCAGATGGAGAGCAAATGCTGCAAGGAACACCGGCACCATCACTCACAAGATCTACTCGCCCCCGTTTGTGCTCACGTCCTTGAGGCCAGCTGTTTGCGCACCTAGCTCCGGCTTCCGAGCCGCGGGAGAGGAGGACGGCTAAGCCACGTCTTTTTCAGGACTCCCATGTAGGTGGGAAAATCGCGCATTGCCCAGGTCCAAATGAGCATTGGGACACGACACGCAAAGGAGCCAGCCAGCTGTGCGCCTCCGGGCGTTTTTTTTCTTTCTTTTTTTTCCATCTTTTTTTCTTTTCGCGTTGTGATCGCCAGGCGTTTGCGGCAGCTATCGGCACCCACTCTGCCGCCCAGGCCAAACCCACAGGCTCGCACACGATGGATGAACGTTAGGGTGATTGGGAGTTGGGAAGACCCCGACCCCGACCCTCCAGAGTGGTTGGTGGACATGCATGTCCAAAATGATGTTGACCAAGGGAGCCAAGTAGCGGCAGACTTTTGATTGGCCAACGATTGTAATGGTCAAGATTGCTGAATTTTCTTACGGGTGTGCTTCGTGGTGCCTCCACAAAACTAGTGGAAGGTGTGTCGGCGGCCTTGGTTGTTGTTTTGAGCTTGAATCACAGCATTCCCATCATTGCACGGCTTCATTCCCAAGCTCAGGACGGCAGGATGAACGACACGCTGCAGAGCGAAGCGTGCACACGACAGGCACGAAGAGTTCTGCGTTGGTTGCTATGGGCAACTGACCAAACCATAGGTAGTTTGTTGTGAATGTGGGCAGGACACGGGCCGCTAAATTCATTTCCCACGAAAAACCTGGGGCCCACCCAGTTTTACCATGTCCTCTTCAACTTTGCGCGGGGCGCAAACGACCTGTTTTAGGATTTTAGGAGCTGCTGAGAATACTCTAGCTCGGGCGGGGGGGTTGGCCAATCTGGAAGCGATGCTGTAGAGTATCCATGGAGCAATGAATGTATGAATTCCCTAGTAGTACACAACTATGTAAGCAATGCCTTCCAAATGTGGCCTTGCGATTTAGGAATTGCAGGCTTGCTTTGAAGGCTTGTTGGTAACTATGGGGATGCGTTTGTGTGCAACCTGCTGCAATCAAGCTCTGTTCTGCTGACGCTTCTTGTTTTGCCTTGTGTTTGCATTCTTTCCTTTGGACCATTGGCTTGCCTCGTTTCATATTCTTTTCCCGAGCTGGGGATGCATATGGTGAGCATTTTGCAACCCTCTTTTCTTGGAAAGGCCCCTGCAAGTGATGATTGAGGGTGCTACTGATGCGACGACGCTCTTTGTTGCTGATGCCACTTATGTTTTCTTTTGCTTGCGCTCCTTCCTTTGGAAAGGCCCTGCAGAACTTGAGGGGCCGTTGGTTTGCTTCCGTTTGTTGAAGTTCTCTTCCCTAGCGCGGGATGCGTTGTTGTTTGCAACTGTCCATTTTGGAAAAGGTGTCCAGCAGTGATGTACGGGGGTGCTACTGATGCAATCAAGCTCTATCCTGCTGATGCCTCTCGCTTTTAGCTTTGTTTGTGCTCTTTTGCAGGACTTGAGTAGGGGCCTTTGTTTTCCCTCCATTTTTCCAAGTTTTCTTTTGTAGCGGTGTGTGTGTGCGTGTGCGCGCGTGCTACTGATGCCACTATGTTCTGTTGATGCTTCAAGCTTGTCTACTTTGCTTGCAAGTTTGCCTCCGCTTGTTCATGTCAATTTCCCTAGCGGGATGTGTGTAGTTTTGGTTTGCAACGTCCCCTTGTGTTGGAAAGGTCTCCACATGTGGATGG
Organism: Effrenium voratum; assembly: GCA_963377175.1. Lineage (NCBI taxonomy): Eukaryota > Dinophyceae > Suessiales > Symbiodiniaceae > Effrenium > Effrenium voratum. The sequence goes on from CAUJNA010003616.1 coordinate 1,432,323, forward strand.
GCTTGCCACTGATGCAATCAAGTTCTGCTGGCGCTTCTTGTTTTTGGCGCTCTTTCATGGGACTTGAGTGTGGGCCTTTTGGCTCGCCTCCGTTTGTTCTGTTCCATATCTGGAGGACGGTTGTGTTGTTTGTTTGTTTGCAACTTCCTCGGGTGCTTTTGTGCAACTGATGCAATCAGTCAATCAAGTTCTGCCCTCTGGAAATGTCTCCGCAGGACCTTGAGTGGGGACAATTGTCTTGGCTCTGGTTGTTCATGTTCTTTTCCCTTTTGGGGGGGCGAGTAGTTGTCGTTTGAGCTTCCTCTGCTTTTGAAAGTGATAGATTGCGGTGCTACTGATGCAAGCAATCATCTTTCTTGCTGATGTTTTTTTGTTTGTTTCCATTGGACAAGTCTCCACAGGACTTGAGTGCATCCAGCTCTGTCCTTTTGATGCCTCTGGTTTGTTGTTTTGTTTGCTTTCTTGCTTCTGGAAGCTGCAGGCAGCGCGATTCCTTCCCTAGCTAGGATTGCCTGCGAGTTTTTGTTTGCAGGTTCCTCTTTCATTTTGTTGGAAAGGTCGGCGCAAGTGCTGGATGCGGGCGCTACTGATGCAATCAATCTCTTGCTTGCATCACTAGCGTTTTCAGAAGGACACGAATAGAAAACATGAGGAAACAGGGTGGAATCGAAAGGCCCCTACTTGGGTCTTGTGGGGGCAAAACCAACATGACTGACGAAGTTGCAAAAATATAGAAGCGTCCTCAGCTATGCAAAAGACCGTGAACCAAATGGTGGCTGCGTTTCTTGCGTCCAGCAGGCCGTCTGTAGTTGGCGGACACACATGAGATTCATTACACACGTTACACACGTTACACACATCACACACATTATACACATTACACAGATTACATTGCGCTACGTGACATGACATTGCATTCCATTACATGACATTACATTACATTACTTCAAACGACATTACATTGCGTTACGTTGCGTTGCATTGCATCACTTTACATTATATCAACGCATTTCGCACTTTGAAGACATTACGCCAGTACACACATTATTTACATTAAAAACAATTATACATTCTATTTTATTGCATTGCATTACCCTACGGTACATTGCGTTACGTTACGTTACTTTACCTTTCATAACATGACTTGACACGACATACACACCAACTTACCTACCTACCCACCTGCCTACCTACCTGCCTACCTGCCTAGCTACATACACACATGCATGCATGCACATATCGGAAGCAAAGCATGGATCTGGACCCGGCCGCAACCCATCCAGCCAATGCCCGCTTTCGTGGCGCACAGGACCTGAAGTTCAACTTCGGCCAGGGCGTGGAGGTGCGTGCCGAGGCGCCGCCTTGGAGGTCCTAGGGAGTAGCTGTCGGAATTTTCGCCTTTCTTGAGCCACTTTTTTTTTTTTTTAGCATGTCGCGACGCATCTTGGAGGATTCAGGCACATTGCGGGCAGAGTGCGTTGCTTCACGACAGCTGGCTGGTTGTTCTTTGTTTAAACCAGGCGACGGGTGCCCTGCAATGAATCAAGTAGTGAGCCCTGCGGATCTCCTTTGCAGATCAACAACCTGGGCGTGCCAACGGCTATTGCGAAGGACGGTCGAGTGAGCAGTCGGGGGCTATTTGGTAGCATCACCGGGCTCGACGCTGCCGATCTTCCCATTCGCAGCTGGTTGCTTCCCGCACAAACCAGCGAGAACCACGCCGAAGCAGTACTAGTGTAACTCAGTGCAAGTGAATCACCAGTGAAGGTGTGGATGCACTTTTGTTGCTTTTACGCAGGTTGAAGGTGTCTCATTCCTTGGCCGTTTCAAGCCCTGAGCACTGCAAAGTTTGACACATTGCGGAAATCCACGAGGGAATCCCAAATCAAGCAAGGGTGCTCAGCGAGCTTCATGTGTGCCATGATCAAGCGACAATCTGTCGTGACGTGGGAGTGGTAGGGATGGGGCTCAAGACAGCAGAAACCCCCGACCTTGGGTTGTGGCCAGGGCACATGTTAAGTGCTTCGGGTGTGATGCGACGCAGGACATGCCGCCAATGTACCAGGACGATGAGGACGACGGCCCAGTTTACGCAACGCCCTGGGGCAGCCCTGGCAAGTTGTCACCTCCATGCAGAATTTTGGTTTTGACTTTTGTCACATTTGTTTGGTTGGTACCCATGGTACCGATCATTTTTTGGGCATAGCGTGACGGCTCCTGTGCCAGAAACGATGGGCGGCAACCAGCCTGCCATGGAAGCCAAGGAGCTGGCCAAGTGATGCTTTGTTCCTCCTTTGGCGCTCAGAAAGAAGTCTTCGTGATGCATGGCCCTTGTGAAGCTCATGTTCACAAACCCAGTGGAGTCTGCATGGCTGCGCCTCTGAATCCACTGAAAGGCTGCAGCCGTGAGTGCGACAGGACTTCTTGCCGGAGGGTCTCTGCGAGATGGGGCTCTGCGACACCATGCTGCCAGGTTGCCGCCAGGCCCCGGGGCCTCGAACGCATGTGGGTATGGGCGGTATGGGTCAAAATGAACAGGAGGGGTTACGCAGGTTTTGGCCCAGGTTTCCATTTACCAGGATTCCACTTTGGATACATATTTTTGGCCCACGGCCATGTGAGCGTCGCATTTTGCGCATGTTCGCTTCGGTGGGACAGGCGCAATTCAAGAAGCTTTTCTTCCCCAGACTGGTCTTCAACTACAGCAAGGAGTTCGACTATGACCTCAACTCGACCAACAGCACGTGGCCCACTTAAGTTCTGCTCCGGACACGTGTGCTCATGTCTTGCTTACGGGTGGCTAGGCAGCACGGCAAGGGTTGCTCCGAGTCGAGTGGCTTAAGGACGCAGAAGATGCTGCAGGAAGCGATGGCTTGGGCATTCTCTGCCATGCCCGAGGCAAGCTCGGCATCGCTCGATCTTGGGATCTTGAATTTTCGTGTTTTAGAACCTGCAGCGGGTAAGCATGAAGCAAGGCATGAACAGATGAGGCCTTACCTTTCACCAGATCAGCTTTTCAGAAGCATGGTTTCAGCATCCTCGTATGGCCTCCATGCCCTCCCAGAATCATCGAGTTTGGATGTGCGGCTGCCTTTCACTCCAAATGCGCCATGAAAGTCAGCACGACCTGAGGCGATTGAGGTCGCCCTCCAGGAGTTGCAGCAGCGCGAACAGGAGTGCTGAGTGCCGCGCAGGTGGTGAGCAATTCCTTGCCCTGAGGATATGAATGCAGATGGTGCAAGAAGGGCCCAAGGGTCCTCGCAATTGTCCACAATTGTGTACGTGTTTAGTAAGAGTCGCGTCATATCGACCTCGGCGTAAGCAAAACACCACGGGCGCAAGATCGCAGAAGCAGGCGGCGTATGCAACACCTCCACATGTGTCGCGTAAGGAAAAACTCCACGCGCGTAAGGTGGCGTAAGCTGGTGGCACAAGCAAAATACGACACAGCAAAACATGACAAGTTTAGGACGTGGCTGAATTGTAAAGCAAGACCCCATGCAAGTGCCTTGTCGTGTCAAGAGTTAGTTTTTCGGTTTGGGCCTCTGCTCAACTTCTGCTGTGGAATGCATGCACGGACTGCGGCTCCTGCTAGGAGCTTAAGAAGCAGGCATGGCAGCGGTTGTTAGGAACGTCAGTGACCCATATGGCTGTGGGTCAAAACCAATGGTACCATTTGGGGTAGGTGCACCACCCATTTTAGTCTATTTTGGTGGTGATTGGGATGTTCACTGGGGGTGCGGGCTTTGGACCCACGGCCATATTAACTTAGCACACGCTGCAAAATAACCAAGGGAATGAGAGGGGCCAGAGAGATGTTCTTCGATGTGCAGCGGTCACTGCGGAGTCTTTCGCAGTGTTTGGCTTGCGCAGACCGCCGTGCCGAACTACGGATTCGGCAACTACGGCAACCAGAACCAGAACCAGAACCAGTTTGGCTTCGGAAATCCCAGCCGCTTGCCTCGAATCTCGAGAGCCATGCTTTCGATTCACATCTTTGGAATTGTGATGCAAGGCCAGCAGCAGAACAACTGGTTCAACCAGCCCCAGCAGAATTCCGGCCTTGGCAACACGCAGCAGGCGAGTGCGTGCTCCAAAAAAATGTTATTTGCAAGATCTAATCGAGAATGTGCTGGCCCCAGATGCCGCAAGCCTTCGGCAAGTGGTGGAATACGCAGAGAAGGCAGGCCTTTGGCAGGGCGGTTGTCCAAAGTCGGTTATCAGCAAAATCGTTGCTGAGCGGTATTGGGTTGAGATGGCATGGGGAATTTCCCACAATTGTCATGCCATGTGTTGGCCGGTGAATTTGAATGTGCCAACCTTTCCCGCAGCCCTGTCACAGGTTGTCTGACAAAAGGATGGGTGTGGATCAGGCCCGGTGCGAACAGCCATGAGCAAGCTGACCCTGGGCACGTCCGCGCAATGATTTGAGCGGTCATGTGGCATTTGAGTGCTTCATAGTGAAGACAGGCAGAACGGCCAGTGGCCAGTACTGCCAGTAATTTGTGCCTTCAGGACGGAAATCTAGTGGAGATGCCCAGGAAATTGATGAGCCACCAGGCGAGATTCTGGCAGAGCCCACCTTTGCTGCAGCAGTTGCCTTTCTCAAAGGTGGAGATTCAATTCCGCGATGGGCTTCCCTACAACGTGGACCATGTCTTGATTAAGAAGATGGTGAAGCAAGGCAGGTTTCCTGCTATTGGCACAGTAGACCGCACGGCGTGTGAATCGTGGGGCATAGGTTCATACGAATCTGAACTTATTGTGCTCGAGTCAGCCACAGGCATGCTCAACGTGGATCGCCACAATCTCTTCAAGAAGGACAAGCCAGAGATTGTCGGGTTTGGAGCCTGGCACTGTCACTCGAGAGACGCATGTGTGTCATAATCAAAACCTGGTACAAAAATGGTAAACCCAGAACCATGCTTCAAGAATTAGAAAGGCGGATATCTGCAACTATTTCCAGCTGGGACAGCCCCTTGCTAACCTTCATCAATCCCCGGGTTTTGAGCACGTGGCTCATGTTCTCATTGGAGAGGGAGAGATGCACGCGCTGAGGTTCTACCTGGAAGACCTGGGATCTATCACCATCCCCAACCAGCCCGAATCGCGTACAGTGTTTGCAGGACGGGCTACGTGCCAGAAGAAGATAGCATGAGGAAACACGTGCGCAGAATCCTGCGTTGCATGTGCTATGCATGGTGACCGACCTCGGCTTGTGAATAGTTTGTGATGGCAGTCAATCCTTCAGTTGTTGAGAATATTCGTGCAGAGAGCCTGGACCATTGGCACAGAGATATCAGTTCGCACGTCCCCCTCCCCGGTCCGCTTGTCCTGGGCGGGGGGGTGCGGGCTTCAGGACCCGAGACCTCAGGTTCTGGGGGAGGGGCGGAATACCATTGGGGGACTGGGTTATGCGGGGACCCCAAAAACGGACACAAACCAAACATGCTGGTAGCTTGCCCCTCAAGCTGTGTTCCCTGGCTTGCTTGCTTCGGTCCGGTGCTCAGGAGCAGCGGCTTGTGCCGTGGGACTCTGAGACAGTTCACACGTCACAGCGCTCCGACCATGACCACGCCTTGCCGTTGGGTCGTCTGAAGGCCTTGGCAGCCGCTGCGGTGGCTGGGGCCGGACTCGAAGTTTCCTCAGCCGCGGAGTTGCAAAATCGCTCCACACCGCAGGTTCTTCTCAGCCTGCGCAAGCGACCCGCCTCAGAAGGCTATGAGGCGAGCCTCAGCAGCCAAGGCCAGGAAGGAGCCGAGTGAAGCTCTTGGACCAACTCATTTAGCTCGGTAGCGAGCCGAAATAAGCCACGTATGTAGTCAGTGTCTGTCCTCTCACTCCGAGCTATGTCCAAAGGCAGCTTATGAAATGTTTTTGGAGCGATGTTCGAGACATGAATGGATGCAATCCGTGATTTGACCGCGGACAGTCTTCTTGGTTGACACATGGTGATTAGTCCTGTGGCACCCGCATGCCAGGCCTGGAATGAGCACAAAGGCCAGACCTGCCGGTGGCTGAATGCCATAGGACGGCACTTTGGACACCTCCAAGAGTTGGTTGAAACTAGGAAGTGGTCCATCGGCGTCGCAGAAAGGATTTCGTAACAGTGGCGGTCCAGGTGGTCTAGTTGGTGCAACTATTGGTCAACCTCGACCAACTGGACCAACTGGATGGGTAGTTGATTCTAGCACGTGCCGACGCACTTAGGTGTTCAGGTTAGGAGTAAATTCGAACAGACTGGGAATAGTTCAATTCAATTACTTAGTCGCACTTCCCACAGGTGCAAACAAATCCTCTGAGGCGCGCGGATCGGCCGGACAATTCACATGCAGTCAGCCTGGGCCTCAGTCCAAAGATTGCAAGTCTGCTGTGCTGACGTGCCACGTGTTTTGGTTGCAGCCGCTCACTTTGTGCATTGGCGGTCACCAAGAAGACATAGGGCAGTGTGCCGGGCCGCAGACATTCCATGGGTGAGTTATATCGATGGTCGATCCTGCTGAGGTTTCACTACTCTTTGCTTTCCCAGTGCATCTGGCGAAGGGTTGCCATTGCAGCTGAAGATTGCAAGGCTATGTATTGTGACAATTCAGCCATGGACGGAATGCTGTGCCTCCACAGCGTTGGTCTGAGGTCGCAGAGCCAATGAAACGAAGAGCTTTCTTGAAGACATTTTCACGCTACTTCTGGAATGCTACTCTGTGACCCGGGAATCCATAGGTTGGACAGCTTGGAGGGGAGCTGAGTTTGAGCAGGCTTACAACCGTAGACCAGACCCCACAGCCAGCTCAGCCGCAGCTCACGAGCCGAAGTGCTTCTCCCCACAGGTTTAGGATGCGCGACGAAAAAAAGAGGATCCGATGAAGCAAGTGCACCTTGCAGACATGAAGGTTGCAGCATGAGGGGTCTTTGTGTTGTTGCTCTTGTTGCTTTTGTTGCTTTTGTTGCTGTTCTTGTTTTTGTTGTTCTTCTTCTCGTTCTTCTTGTTGCTCTTGTTGGGTGGCTGGTTGGTTGGTTGCTTGCTTGCTTGGTTGGTTGGTTGGTTGGCTGGCTGGCTGGCTGGCTGGCTGGCTGGCTGTCTGTCTGTCTGTCTGTCTGTTTGATTGTCTGTCTGTCTCTCTGTCTCTCTGTCTCTCTGTCTCTCTGTCTCTCTGTCTCTCTGTCTCTCTGTCTCTCTGTCTCTCTGTCTCTCTGTCTGTCTCTGTCTCTCTGTCTCTCTGTCTGTCTGTCTGTCTGTCTGTCTGTCTGTCTGTCTGTCTGTCTGTCTGTCTGTCTCTGTCTGTCTGTCTGTCTGTCTGTCTGTCTGTCTGTCTGTCTGTCTGTCTGTCTGTCTGTCTGTCTGTCTGTCTGTCTGTCTGTCTGTCTGTCTGTCTGTCTGTCTGTCTGTCTGTCTGTCTGTCTGTCTGTCTGTCTGTCTGTCTGTCTGTCTGTCTGTCTGTCTGTCTGTCTGTCTGTCTGTCTGTCTGTCTGTCTGTCTGTCTGTCTGTCTGTCTGTCTGTCTGTCTGTCTGTCTGTCTGTCTGTCTGTCTGTCTGTCTGTCTGTCTGTCTGTCTGTCTGTCTGTCTGTCTGTCTGTCTGTCTGTCTGTCTGTCTGTCTGTCTGTCTGTCTGTCTGTCTGTCTGTCTGTCTGTCTGTCTGTCTGTCTGTCTGTCTGTCTGTTTGTCGTTGTTTGTCGTTGTTTGTCGTTGGTCGTTTTTGTTTGAGTTCAGGGTCCAAGCTTGACATGTTCTGGTCCCATCACGCACTGAGTAGCTTTGAGCTTAAGAGGTGAGGTTGACACCAGCACAGGTGCAGTCTTCTATCGAGAACGCATTGCTGGCGTCGACTTCTCTGAGGCGCTCAGCTTGTCTGACTGACTGGCACTGGGTATGTGCCTGAGAGCGTCCAGCCAGCGGCTCTACTCCTCAGAAAGTCTTTGTTGCCATAGTAAGCAATGAGCCCAGTGATTCCCACAATGCTGGGATGTACCAGTTTTTGTGTGGCTGCCAATGACTTTGTGGACTGCCTGCAAGGCTCCCTGAGCATTTGCCCATTCATTCTTCTTTCAGCTTCGCTCCTCTCCGCTCTGCTGCCCAGTCGTCGCTCCACCCTTCTCTCCGCTCTTGGCTCCGCCCTTCGCGCCGCTCTTCACACTGCTCTTCGCTCCTCTTTTCTCCGCTGTTTTTCCGCACTCTTCAAGCTTCTGTTAATTAATCGCTTTCTTACGCGGAGATTCGGCAATTGTGGCAATATTTATTTGTATTCAGGTGCCTTGTTTTCTGGGCTTGGCAGCATGATTTTGCACAGGGCAGGGTCGAGCCTCAAGCTGCCAATGGCCGCATGTCCGCTCTCGGAACAGGACGCTGGAGCTTACGACGTCTCAGAAGTTGGCGCCTGGAGCCAAGAGTTTGTTTTTGCTTGTGAGCTCGGGGAGAAAAAAAGCCAAAGCTACGGACCTCGGTTCTTCAGTCAGCGGCTGCTCAGTCCGAGCACAAATCTGACGCTCCCAAGAAATGATGCGGAGTTGTTGTCGTTCGTGAGGGATCGGGCTGTGACGCACCTGCTGGAGCGGCACCCTCAGCGCAAGCTGACCTCGTGCCTTGTGGCACGAGTTGCAAGCAATGACGCCGTGAACTTCATGGTATCCAAGCGCAAAGGGGTCAGGGGATTGATTCTTCAAGTTCATCCAGCCCTTGAGCAGCTCCACTAGGCATTGCCCGAACCTCTCCTTCCTGGACGTGGGGCATTGCCAGTGGCCTCAGCGCGGCAACAATGCACGAGGAACCTTTGCCGCGAATTGGCCAACTGGTGGCTTTGGCAGGCCCAAGGCGTGCGCAGGTGACAGGCTCCTCCTACCCTTGCTGGTACATCTATGTACATCTTGTGGTGCGCAGCAAAAGTGTGATTTGCGACTGAGGTTGCCAATTGGTAGAGCCGAAGTTGGCACATCCATTTTTAGAGACGGCGCGATTCCCAGCTGAATCCAGTGGGTTGCTCCCTTTGTTTTGTCGGATGTCCTGCACAGCTGGGGTACTTTTCACCCGGGTGTGCATGTGTGTGTGTGTGTGTGTGTGTGTGGGTGGATGGGTGGGTGCGTGCGTGCGTGCGTGCGTGTGTGTGTGTGTGGGTGCGTGTGTGGGTGCGCGCGTGCGTGTGTGCGTGCGTGCGTGCGTGTGTGCGTGCGCGCCGAGCGCGCGAGCGAGCGAGCGAGCGAGCGAGCGAGCGAGCGAGCGATGCGTGCGTGCGTGCGTGCGTGCGTGCGTGCGTGCGTGGTGCGTGCGTGCGTGCGTGCGTGCGTGCGTGTGCGTGCGTGCGTGCGTGCGTGCGTGCGTGCGTGCGTGCGTGCGTGCGTGCGTGCGTGCGTGCGTGCGTGTGTGTGTGTGTGTGTGTGTGTGTGTGTGTGTGTGTGTGTGTGTGTGTGTGTGTGTGTGTGTGTGTGTGTGTGTGTGTGTGTTTGTGTGTGTGCGTGGGTGCGTGCGTGCGTGTGTGTGTGTGTGTGTGTGTGTGTGAGTGTGTGTCTCTCTCTCTCTCTCTGTGTTTGTGTGTGTGTGCCTGTTTGTATGTGTGCCGTCTCCCTCGAACAGCGATTTGTTTTTTTGGTTGGTTTGCGGTTTGGTTTTGGCTTGCCGCAGACTCACATGCCAATATTTTTTTGCGAGAACTGACTAGACACGTGGACATACAATGTCATCATGGTTTCTGGACTTTGATAGCGATGCTTCAGCAATCTCAGCCCATTCGTACGCTTGCCAAGATCCTTCTCAGCTTCTGCGTGAACTTGCGGGAATCTGCCGTGGCCGGCCTTTTCGATAATTGCCCGAAGTTGAGGCACGCAGGCCACATAAGTCTTGCAGAGAGCAGACACACAGTCATTGATAGCCTAAGCCAGTCGTGCATCATGGCGCGTTTCAGGTACGTGGAGATCGCGGTTTGCATGTTCGACATGACAAAATTCCAAAGAACGCCAGACACCCAGACTCATTGCCTGTGTTGTCCCTTGTCACAAGGCTGTGGCAGAGCTTGAATAGCTGAGGTGCCGACCAGAATGTACAGTAGTCGTCAACTTCGACTTTTGAAATAAAGGCTTTTTCTTTTGTAAATAATTTTGATAGTGAAAGCTAACATGAAAATAACGTGTGTATCTAGTGGTCTCGTTTGTATATTAGTTATTTCTGTTTCATGGCATAATTTAGATTTTTAATAAACAGGCTTAGATGATATATTTAATTTCGTTTTTTTTTTGGAATATTATGATTTAGTTGAATTGGTTTTTGTTTGGACGATTATTTTATTGTTAATATAAGAGAAATTAGGATATTGTTAATACTAATTTATAAATCGAAATGAAGAAAATACATTTTAAAAGGGAGAATTACGATATATAATAATATTAAAAACATATTATATTTATATAAATAAATTTAGATATATATTTATAAATAGAGGTATTGAAGAATTATTGATTTTGAAACATCGACAATGTATTATAAATTTATATAAATATAATGAAAATAAGGATATAATAGATATTTTATATTATATTGGATATTTATTTGTTTGTATTATATATATTATATATATATTATATATATATATATTATATTATATTTTATGTTATATATATTATATATATCTTAGACATTGAACATTTTAGGAATTTATTGGTATGGTTATTGAGACAAAAAATGTAATTATAATTATATAAATATTTTAATTTTAAATAAACTTATTTTAAATTAATTTAGAGAAATGGTCGATAATATGGTATATGAATGAATAATTTTGGGTATTTTTTAGAAATTTTTATTTTTTATTAGTTTGATTTTTGAAACATTTTATAATAATAATAATATATATTATAAGAAATTTACAAATAAAATATATAAAACGAATCGAATTATCGAAATTAATTATTAGAAGAAACTTAGAGACACAAAAGACTTAAAGACATAGAAAGATATAGAAATATAGAAAAATATAGAGATAAAGAAATAGAAACGAGAAAGAAAGAGGGAAGGAAGGAAGGAAAGAGAGAGGGATCAAAAGCAAGAGGGTAGAAGGGAAATAGGTAAATAAGGAAATAGGACAAAATGAAAAAGGGGAAAATGGAAAAACATGGAAACACAGGGAAAATGGAAAATTGGAAAAAGGAATAAAGGGAAAAAGGGAAAACGGGAAAAAGAGAAAAAGGAATAAAGAAAAAAAGGAACAAAGGGAAAAAGGGACAAAGGGGAAACAGGGAAAAATGGAAAGAGAGAAAGAAAGAAAGAAAGGAAAAAAAGGAATAAAGGAATGAGAGGAGAAAGAGATGTGAGAAAACGGCAAAAATGAAAATATGAATATTATTTAAATTTTCGTGCAATTTCGAATTGTTTTTTTTTTTTTTTTTTGTCTCGGAAATTTGATTCGTTATTTATTTTTGATATTATTTGCGAAATTTTGGTAATATATTAGGATTTTTTGGATACGAAAGAGATGGAAGAAAACCTTGGAATGAATATAATTGCTTGTTGTAAGCACGATGAATTAATTGGATTATTATTATAATGGCTTTATGATATAATATGATTTCGAGACCATATTAATGCATGTAGGAGATGTTTTTTTTATAGATTGATTGTATATTTTTGTATATAGCAGAATTTTTATATATTGATTGATTATATATTTTTATATTATATATTATTTATATAAATTAATAATAAAATAATACTATATATATATAAATATGAATTTATAATATTTGAATATACATTTACTAAAACAAATTGAATATAATAATATTTCGATTGTATAAATTTACGAATATTGTATATTATATGTATTATTTTAAAAAAGGAAAATTATATTATAAAATATTTTATAAATTCTAGATTTATGATTTATTTTATTGAATTTAAAATTGAAAATTATATTATTTAAATTATATTATTTTTGGGGGAATTAATATAAACGAAATATTATATTGTTTTGAATATATTTCTTATATCTAAATATTTTTTGTTTTATTGTTGTTTTGTATTTCTTTAATAAAATATATTATATATTATATATTGATATTATATTTATTTAATATATTTGATATTCTTCAATATCTTTTTTATTCAAATATATTGAATTCAATATATCATAAAATTATGTAATTTGATTATATATGTTGATTGATTTCATATTGATGTTCTTTCTTTTTCTGGTTTTCATTTGACCCCCTTGTTGGGCTCGGATACCCTCATGAATCTAATTATATATATTCTTTTTTATTTCTAATTAAATTCAATTATTTTATATGGTTTATGATATTTCCTTTTATTTATAGATATATATATATATATATTTTTAATATATTAAATTCTATTGTTGATTATTGTATTGATATTAGATATATATTTTTTGAAATTTAGTTTTTAGTATGTTTATTATATAATTATATATTTATATCAAATTATGATTATTCTTTATCTAATATTATTTGTAGTTTAATTAATTGTAAATCATTTTTAAACATATATTCTATTAAATAGATTTAATTATATATATATATATGTATTATTAATATATAATATTATATATATAGTTCCAATCTCGTATTTTGGGGGTGGCTATGTAGGAATCACTCGCGAATCTCTGGTTTTGAAAAATATGGCTGGATTGAATATTGAGGGGAACCGATTCCTTCGATTCCTTATTCGTATAATGAATGAAAAATATATTCTATATCTTGGAATTTTGTAGATCTAATTTCTTTTTCTATAAAAGGTATCGAGAATCGGCGGAAAATTAGCTAGATACTTCGTTTCTATTCATTTATTATTCTCGATTGATTTTTCGATATCTTTTAATTTTCGATTTTATTTATAATTATATCACTTAACATCATATTCATGAATTATTATTTTTTAAAACACAAATAATTTATGTTTTTTTAACGCATTATTTTTTGGTTTGGGTCCCATTATTAAAATGAATCAATATATTTTTTTTTTTTTTTTTTTTTTTTTTTTTCATTTATATATTTAATTGTCTCGATTTAAATTCATAAATTACATTTCCTAATGTAATATAATTAATTATTAGATTAATGTTGGCATTTGATTAATAAAGGGCCCCCCCCCCCGAACAATGGAGGCGCCAAAACAATGGGGATGTACTTTTGGGACTTCCAAATAATGAAGGGTTTTGGGGCCCAATTCTACTTTAATATTGTAGCCACTTCCTTTTTACAATTCTACTTTAGTATTGCAATCACTTCCTTTTTGCAATTCTATTTTAGTATCGCAGCCACTTCCTTTAATATTGCAGCCACTTCTTTTTTGCAGCCACTGCTTTTAAGCAAGTGGATCACCAATTAAAAGGGGAATGCTTTTGAGCAAAGCAAATGATAATTTATTTTCTGCCAGGGGGGGCTAGGGGCTTGTTACTATTATGGTCCCCTACAATAATCACATTATTGTGATTCTGTGGGATCTATAAGGGAAATTCTTGTCCTGATTGTTTTTTTGCATTTTTTTTAAGCACGGTTTAATAAAGAATTTGCAATTTCAGGGCTGGGGATGGTTTTCAAATTTCAGAATTTCAATTGGCTTTGGGTTCTATGGTTGAGCAACCAATTGAAAGGGGAATGTTTTTAAGCAAATGGGCCACCAATTGAAAGGGGATATTTTTAAGCAAATGGGCCACTAATTAAAATAGGAATGTTTTTGAGCAAAACAAAAGATAATTTATTTTCTGGGAAGGGGGGTTGGGGGCTTGTCACTATTATAGTCCCCTAAAACAATCACATTATTGTGGTTCAATGGGGTCTATGAGGGATATCCTTGTCCTGATTGTTTTTTTGTAATTTTTTTTAGCACGGTTTAATAAAGAATTTGCAATTTCAGGGCTGGGGATTATTTTCAATTTTCAGAATTTTTGGGTTCTGTGATTAAACAAACAATTGAAAGGGGAATGCTTTTAAACAACTGGGTCACCAATTGAAAGGGGATGCTTTTAAGCAAATGGACCACCAATTGAAAGGGGATGCTTTTAAGCAAGTGGGCCACCAATTAAAATGGGAATGGTTTTGAGCAAAACAAATAATATTTTATTTTCTGGGAGGGGGCGCTGGGAACTTGTTATATTGCAGGGCTGAGTTCAGGAGTCACACGTGGTTAAGGCCAATTTTTAATGGAGATTCAAGTGTGAATAGTTGGGCATATTTGTGAATTTGTTAGCATTTAGCATGGGGTCAATATGGATTTGGGGTAATTATTTGGGGAGGAATGTTTTTTTTAAATTAAATTTGTTTTAGGATTTTTTTACACTTTCTTCCTATCCAAAAAACAATATTATTCTGGTCCCCCTCAAACAATAAATATAAACCATAATAAAATAATATTATTTTCTATTATTCCAATACCATTTACTAATCGAATATCAAGATTATTATATATATTATAATATATTATATTTTATTTTTAATTATTTATTCATATATTTTTATATAATTTTATATAAATTCTATTTTATTATATATATTCCTAAATTTTGCATGTATATTCAAGAAACGATAAACAACAACTAGCCCAATCACTCCAACGACGAAATATACCATTTAAGAATTATTAGGATTTTAAGATTAATTATCCTAAATATATATCTAAAATTATCTATAAAATAAAATTACCCAACTACAAATATATAAACCAAATTATAAAAATATATTCGTATCGAAAATACAATCCAAAATAAGAATAACTTACAAATCATTTTTTTTTTTAAATCCAAACCCTAATTATATCAAATATCGCAAAAAAACAATCCTCAAAAAAATGAACTTTAAAGAATTCCCAATAAAAATAATTATTTTTATAAAAGAATACAAAACAATTTCCCAAATATTAATACTATTATAATAATATATTTAATCCATTCCATCATTATATCCAAACAATATCAATATACTTACTTTAAAACAAATAAACACTCAAATTAACAAATTAAAAACAAATAAAAACATAATCCAAATATTAATTTCTACCCACCTCGATTTAAATCTTCCAAATTATATATCGAGGCTAGGCTAAAAACAAAACAATAACGCTAAGTGTGGGAGGGGAACAAAATTAAGGAGAGTGGGCGGGTAAATGATTTACGGCTAGCGGACGTAAACAAGAGAAAAAGAAATATGTGTATATAAATATTTGTATATACAAATATATCCATATTACCTATATATACATAGATATATATTCATTCATTGAGTTTTGATTCTGTAGAAGCCACATATTTGGAGGTCTCGATTCTTTGTAAGTGTTGCGGGTCTTGATGGCACCCTTGTGTTTGGCCGCCCTTTCTGTTTGTTTGGAACACTTTCGTCTGGATAGATTTTTGCTGCGGATGATAGAGGTTCAGGGACAGTGTGATACTCTGAAGCCTTTAAACTGCCTGCAGCATCGTTTTGAGCTGCCAGCTGCTCATCGAAAGCATTTGCCTTCCCTCCTTGCCTCTAGTAACTCCCAGCGCGCATGTCTGATCGATGTCCCAACTCCACAGCGCACCCAATACTAAGATGCGAGCTTGCGCACATGAATCTGATATGATTGCAGAGTTTAAATGTACTTATGCCTCTTTCTCCTGCCGATTTTGCTCATGTGCGAGATCATTGAATCTTTCACCAATGACACGCGTTGTAACTTTGGACATGAGGGACTCTGCAGCCCCAAAAGCATTGTGTCAGAATTAATCACTGCTTCGGCTTTCGCCTTTCAGCTCTCTCTATCTTCCACCTCTCTCCTCTAGTGACGTAGCGAGGCACCCGCTCTGGCCCTGGCCACCTGGATGTGGCCCTCTGCAACTCTGCCGCCACTTTCTTCAGACCCACTTCTCCGGCTCGGCCATTTTGCCGGACAGCATCTGCCACCTTTTCCGGAATGGGGACGCGCTCCGGCTCAAGCTCCTCTGGCTCCAGCTCCTCATCCTCCCAGGTTGGCATACGCAAGGGGTCTTCAGGCTCAGGTAGCAGCAGGGGCTTCTTCTCTTCTTTCCGCCTGGGCCTTTCCCTCTCCAGGCGTCGCCGCGACCGCAGCGGCAGCTTGTATGATTCCACATCATGCACCTCAGCACTCCGGATGCGCTCGATGGCTTCGCGCTTGAAGTGGACACCCGGGCCTATCTTGCTGGCCCAGGCCTGCAGCACTTTTGCCCCTGCCTTGGGAAGGATGGAGACGACCTTGCCAGGTTTCTGGCCCAGCCTGCCCACCCTCCCGGCATAGTGCATGTAGGCCGAGGGCTTCTGCGGCAAGCCCAGGATGTAGACCGTCTCCACCCCGTCAAAATGAATGCCACGGCCCAGGCCCTCGAAGCCCACCAAAACCGGCGCCGTCGCCTCGCCCGCCTCCTTGCGACGCTGGACCTCCTGCCACTCGTAGCTGCCCACCGGCAGCTCCTTGTTCTGACCGCTGCGGGCGCGCTCGTTGAGCTCCTGGTGCCGCCGGCCCAGCTCCACCGCCTTGTCTTGCTGGTCGTAGTTGTACTTGATGGCCCAACGGCTCGGCCAATCCTGGTCTTGTGCTCATTCTTTTTCAGCCGCCCATTGTTTTTTTTTTTTTTTTTTTTTTTGGGGGGGGGGCGTATGGCGACTCATGGGTCCTGGAACAGCCGGCTTACGCGAAACATCTGGCAAACGCTTTCCTGATTTGGCCTCCGCTTTTATTTCCCGCCTTGGGATCCGTCCACAAGGACTCATGCACCGCCTCTGCCTCATGGAAGCCCCACTCGTGCAGCATTCTCACCGCTTCCCGCACGGTGACGCCCACGGAGCGGCAAATCACAAGCAGCGAAGAGCCGCCTTTGCGGTTCCTGACCCAGGTTCTTGATTCTTGATTTTCAAATTGGTATGGGTCAAAATCAAACCACCAGGGCAGGTTTTAGTCCTTGGTTTCATTTACCAGGGATCCATTTTGGGCACCTATTTTTGACCCACAGCCAAATGGGCATGGTTTGAACACACCCCGCTCAAAGCAGAACCCATTGGAGACACGTAAGCACAAACTTCAAAGCAGTTCAAACGTACATGGAGCTTGAGGAAGAGCTTGGGGATGCTTGAATACATATTGAGGAAACATCTGGCAGCTGGCATTGCTAGATAGCTTGATCCAAAAGATTCGATGACAACAAGAAGACACGCGAGCAGTTGCCTGACATACAGCCAGGTGCCAACACCATGTGCAGACTGGAACGTGAGCGCCTCAAATTTTGGGGAACCATGGCGTGCAGGAGCACAGCTTCAAGCACTCAATGCAACAGGAACGTCCACACCACTCCCAACAACTACGCAAAAATGCGACCTCAAGAAAACCGAAAAGCGGGTCAGCTGGCCTTGGGAGTCCCATCATTGCGTCGCCCCTCGCCCGCCTCAGCGCATCGTGCAGCCCATCCAGCATGGCGATGGCCTTCTCTTTGGCCACCGGCCGCTGCCCCATGCCTCTTTGCCCATTCAGTGATTTTACCTGTCGATCGGTCTGCCGCAAATCGGAAAACATGTCTTTCCATTGAAATGGGCATGGGTCAAAATAAAACCACCAGGGGCCCGCAGGTTTTAGTATTTGGTTCCATTTACCAGGGTTCCATTTTGGGATTATGACCCACAGCCAAATAGGACCGCCCGTGTTTTTGCCAAACCACCAAACTTAGGTCAACTGTTGGCGGCCTGCCTTCAGCCTGGGCAGCCCGCCATAGGCATATGGCTTGCGAGTCCAGTGCTTGTTGCTGATGTTGGTGTCGGTGTCTGATGGAATCACAGGCACATAGCGATGCTTGATGTCTAGCGGAAGAGTTGGCATCATTGGAACGGACTGCCATTCAGCCTTCATCATGGAGATGGGGCGCATGAATGGAGGAGGCTTGTTGTACCATCTTCCAAGCGGGTCCCATCTTAGAAGCCGATACACCTTCCTTGCCATGTTTCTGTTCATAGTGGCCGATGCTGCCAAGACTTGCAAGTCGCGTCGCCGCGAGTAAGCAAGAGACCTCTTCAAAAACCACTCAATCACACCAGTATTAAAATCGCCAAGCCTTCCAGACAATGTCTGCTTCTTCTCGTTGTAAATTCTCCGCTTCTTCTTGATCGCCCACTTGGACGCAAACAATCGGGGAGCTGTAGTGTACTCGTCAACTTCATCCAAAACTATGCCTCTGAGCTTGGTGTTCAGCATTGTCACAATGTCATTGTCTTTGTGCAGCATTCCGCCCAACTCATTGGGAGTTCCAATGATGACATTGGCATCCATCACGGCGCTTGAGGGAGCCACGTTGCCAACAATGACCATGGTCGTGAAGCCCTTGCCCTTTGGGTAGAACCCCATGCTGTCAATATCTGAGAATAGCTGCACAGCCAACTCGCGGCTGGATGTGACCACCACGATCTTATCCCCGCCTGGACCCCACTGTGACTCCTCTGACATGGCGGTTAGAAGGGGAAGAAGCATAGCTAAGGTCTTTCCAGTGCCTGTCTGGCTTTGCAGGCAGAAGCTCTTTCCCTTGTAGATGTCTGCGAACACGGCCTCCTGGATCGGCGAGGCCTTCCTAACCCCCCTCTTCTCCAGCTGGGCCACGACGCGGTGGGGAAGCGGCAAATGCTGGGCCAGAGGCGTCAACTTGGAGTCGTCCAAAGACAAATATCCCAAGGATGCAGCATCCGCTTTGCCTTGGTCGTCCAGACCGGTCTTAGACCCTCCCAGAGGGGTGAGAGCATTGTTTGCATGCCAATAACCCCTACTGCTCCTTCAAACTGAAAGGGATCCCCCAAACAAGGAAGCCTTGCAAACCCAAGCTACCCCAGAAAGCAGCAAATGCCAACAGGTATTGGCTGCATCGCCCGTAGAGCAAAAAGGGGAAAAACCATACAATGACTCAGGACAAGCTGCTGATGCCTGGCTTCTTCATGATCTGCGCTGCCCAGGGCTGAACCTCTTCAAGATCAGTCCCCAGCAGTGTCAAATCAAGCCAGCCCCGTCCATCAAGCAGGCGAGCCAGGCTTCCGTTGATGGGAACCTGCGCCGCGACCACGTCACCCGGGAAAAGCTTCTCGGCTTCCTCCCGAAGGTCAGAACTTTGGAAAATCGCTATGCCATCCGCCTGTGTCACTCCGTAGTAGTGCACTGGTCCAATGTCTTCTGGCTTCTCATCCTCCAAGGGCACGTCATCGAATGTATATCCATCCTCCTCACCCACATCTATACTGGCAGGGTCTACGTCAGTGTAGATATGCTCGCCCTCGAAGTCATCCTGACTTGCTTCGACTGTCTGCATGGCGCATCGTGCCACAGGACGGCTGCTCGGCCTTCCAGCGCTTCCGGGCGTGAAGGTGCAAGGCCAGCAAAGGGCAGCCAGTGCCAGCACGAGGCTGGCACACCGTCGCCGGGACCGTCGCTCGCGAAGGCTCATCTCGAGACCGGAGGTGCGCACCCGCTGGAGCCGACAAGCGGAGATACACAAAATATCAGGATGCCAAGGCGACGCTTTCTGGGTGACCAAGCTGAAATAAGGTGGTTGGGGATTCCCCACGTAAACCAACATTTGGGGCGAGGTCGTGTGAGGTCGCTATAATTCACCGCAGTATTGCAAGACTCCCGATGAAGCGCAACCTTTTCCCGCACTAGCATTGCGAGGAACCTGCTGCTTTGGCAGGAAACGGCGGCTGCCCTTGCCTGGCAGAGAAGTCAAGTGTTGATTCATGCAGTGCCAAGTTGGCAAATGGGGATGGCTCCGAATGGATCACTTGGGTGTGGAAAGGACGTCTCTCCGACTGGGCCCTTCTAACTGCGCCCAACACATCGACTAACCAGCTTGGCTAGGATGTGCAGCTCTGCCACTTTCTGAATAAATTGCAGCAACGTTTCTTGCAACACTAGCTGCAGCGCTCACCGGGCCGGGCCTGACCAACGCTGGGTGCAGGAAGTAGCCTCTCCTCGCCCAGGTCATGGGCCAACCATGGCCCGGCTTTCATTTGGCTGAACTGACGGCTTTGGCTCTGGCGGCTTCACGGTGTACGTTATCTGGCCAGCTTGCACCTCGAACGTTCTGGCTGATTGGCTAATACTGCCATCTGCCCGGCACCTCATTCTCAGCGAGGTGGGTGTCCACCTGCCATGACCTAACATTGCAACAATATGCGTTTCTCATTCTAAAATGGCACGGACTCGTGACTCATGCATCTGAGCGCTGTGCAATGGAACCTCGGACGCCCGCTAAAGGCATTTCAATGGTTTTGGTGTGCAGGTGCTGCCCTGCTGTGAACCTACTCAACGAGCGACATGCACTGACCTGAAGTTCCTGCCTCTGCCCTGCACGGATTGTCTGAGCCAGGCCCCTTGTTGAGACCAACAATTGCCCCACTTGCCAGGCCCTGAGCTAGCTGCCGTCACTTCCAAGCAAGCCTGCGGTCAAGGCGCCAAAAAGCAAACATTGATCTCCTTGCTGATTTACAAGACTTGCCAGGGGGATGCGCGCCTGCGGACAACGGACAGACTAGATTCCATTTATGGCCTTCGACTGTCTTCAATGCAACTGCTCTTTCGCCTTGCAGCCGCTGGCGGTCACCACATAGGCGGTGGTCCTTTGAATGAGGCTTCGCATGGCATTGTCCAAGTGCCTTCAACCTCATCGCGACCCTTTCAAAGTGAGACACTCCCCAACTTTGCCCCGGGCCCCCGGAAGCCGCGGTACAGGCGGTGCACTCCCTCAGCAGCTAAGCGCCTCGGAGAAGCCACGTCCCTCGCAGGCGAGGGTCAGGCGGCCACCTCTGCTTCTGCAGCAAGTCCTGGCCGCCCAGGAACACGATCTGCCAGTTCGCGGGCACCTTCCATCCAGAAAGGTGCAGCTGCAGTTTTGTGCGAAGGGACTTGGTCAGGAAGTGGGCACGGTGTGTGTGTGTGTGTGTGGGTGTGTGTGTGTGCGTGTGCATATACAACAATTCAATAAGCTGTACACAGATGAATACAAATATCAGTCGAAGCAAACGTGTATGCATGTGGGTGTTTCTTGGAAGCGGGGAGTGCGACATTGTTGTGGGACCGCGCTCCACATACTGGGGCGCCGGGTCAGATCAACCTGGCGTTGCTTGCGGGATGTGGACCCTCGTTCTTGCAGAGTGCTGCACGTTGGGCGAAACATCTCCGACAAAAACCAGTGGACGTGTACTCCCGCTGCTTCGGGAGTGATTGATTCAGCGGCAGCATCGGCATTGCCTCGCTAAGGATTGCAAACCAAAAGGCGCGCCACCTGCACCTCGTCATCTTCTTCCTTTTCTTCAGTCCGAATTCTGTGTCTGCATCTCTCTCTCTCTCTCTCTTTCTCTCCTTCTCTCTATCTGTCCAGTTTGTGCACGTGCATGCATGCCTGCATGCCTGTATGCGTGTAGCATGCCTGCATGCCTGCTACTGTTCGCTAAGGTTCAGAAGGGAGCGGCACTTCTTGATCGACACCCGGACAAATCGCCTTCTTGACAGCCTGGCAAACTTTGCCTTGTGTAACATCGTTGGCTACCCTAGCGCGATCTTGGGCCACTCCTCCCCCATGATGTTCAGGGAATACGGGTCGTCGCACGCAACATCAAACACAAGGGCATAGTGTGGGCTGTCGACCCAGGCATGGGGGGCCCTGTGTCAACCACATGCGCGCACTCCAAGCGGCACATTTTGACGTGGAACCATCCGCCATGCCGAGGTTCGGAGCGGCCTCATTAACAAACTTGTGGCATTCTGGGAATGTCCCTGCAAGAGTCAAGCAGCGAATCATTCAATCCGGTGAGGGCATCCATGGTGTGGGCATGCATCGATGGCTTTGCCACGAGTGATTGCCATCCTTGTTTAGCCTTGGTCGTCGGTCCGAACTTTGAGGCCTTTCAGGAGAAAGCCACGTCAAGCTGTGGTCAAGGGGACAGGGACGAGGATTGGCTTGAACTTGCTGCACTGCAACTCTTGCAAACAAGGGGAGGGCACAGGCCTCCTGACTTTGGACCTAATCGCTTGGCGCGTCTGGATATGTCCGGGAATTGGAAACAATGGGATGCTCCCACCTGAGCAGCGAAGGTTTAGATCACGATCTACTTCCCTTGCATGCAACCATGCTCCCGGAGAACCGCGATCCGCGCGTTGACTCAGGAGTTTGTCGCTTCCACGTTGGGGGCAGTGCAAGTTCCTGTGATAACGAGGACTGTCCTTGAGAACAAGCGAAGGAGATCGACTCAACCGAAGAAAACACGGCGGTTTGGCTCTTGCGATCCGGACGGTCCTAAGCGGGTGGGGGGGTGGGGGGAGGCAAGTTCACGCTGAACGAAGAGACCATTGGGGATGTCGTCAAGGCAGACAGTTCCTTTCCGACAGCAACCGGAAAAGGAATCGGGAGACCAACAAGGGTGTCTTGCACTGGAAGAAGGTTGTGCCACCATCGGCCCTCGCTATGGCGAGGACATGGACGGCAATTTCTCTTCTTGCATACTTTTGAAAAAGCAAAGGCATGCTGTCTACTTTTGGGTGGACAAGACCGGGGATCAGAGCCAAACTGATGAGGAGATGGTGGAAAAGGAGAAGGTGTGCGGCTCGTGTCCTGACCCTCACGGACTCCCTACGGCAACATCTTCACCAGTGAGAACTCTTCCTGCTCGTGCGCACGCATATTAATATGGCCATGGGTCAAACTCCCGTCCCCTCAGTGAACATCCCAATCCCCAGTAAAATAGGCTCTAAAATGGGTGGTGCACCTTCCCCAAAATGGAATAGCATTGGATTTGACAACCACGGTGCTTACGCCCCAGCATGCTTTCGTCCAACATGCCACCCAGGAGCACTACTTGCAGCTTCATGGCGGAAGGCTCGCATGAATTTGGAGCTTTCACCGTCGTGACTGTGCTTGCATCTGTGCCAAAAGGATCAGAGAGGCAGGAGCTATCCATGGCATGCTTTCCAGCTTGAAGCATGCAAGCTCTGGCCTTTGCAAGTCGTTCTCGCAGCGAAGCAAGACCTTGGCAGATCAACATTCTATGTCATCAAATGGCAAGCAGGGCTGCGACTGAACTCTGGTAAGAACAGGCAGTCATCCTTCGCAAAGCTGCTCGGAAGGAATTGCGGGCTGCTGGGCATGGGCCTCCAACACCAGACACATGTCATCATCCTCGTAGTTCATCGCGACCTGACTGGACGCATTGCATTGCTCGGCTTGTCGTCTAATGCTTGGGGCCCGGCATGCTTCCACACTTGCATGTGCGATAGAGCCCTCCCTTACCAACAACTACCGTCGCGTTACTTTCTCATGATGTCGTGTACAACTTCCTGTGCTCCCCCTAGCCAGCACGGTTGACAGGAACAGCAAGCGTGCACCCGTGTCTGGCCCTACCTGCATGATTCCGTCAAATCTGAGTGAAAATCGATTGAACATCTGCCCCGCTGATGCGCTCAGGCAACAACCGATGCCCTCCGCAGTCAAGTCAATGCCGTGCAGCTTGCTTTCAGCAGGCCTCAACTTGTTGGCGGATATAGCCGTGCACTGAGAGACCTTTCAGCTGCCGCAAGCTGTGAGGCCCACAGGCAGTAGCGCTTCAGCGCGTGCTGCTTCACAAGCCTTGTGAGCTCAGAATCAGCCCCTCGGCTCCCAAGTGCAGGCGAGCCCACCCAAGCTGCGACAAATCGTTGACATCCAGCCTTATTCCGGGTAACGCAACTGCCAGGGCAAACTCAGAATGAGGATCAAACCCGGCCAGGCCATCCACTGGCCACCGAGTTGCCGACATGTGTAACGCCTCCCACAGTGATTACAGGCGCAGTGGCGCTGTACCCTGCATCATGCCTCCAACTGCCGCTGCATGAAAGACCACCGCCTAAATCATCCGAGGGGCAGGCAAGCGCCAAAGATGGCAGCCTTAACAATGCATTCCGAGACACTTTGGGTAACCATCCAGGTTCAAGCAGAATACCTGAAAAAAGGTCCGGCAGCACCGCGGTGGAAACAGCATTTTGAACACATCTCCCAGCAGCCAGTCTTCCACCACATCATCGTAGCTCATTAAGCGCATTTTGGGCAGCAAGGTTCATTGAGCTTCACGGGCCTTTCACGGATCGTGTCCCAAATATTGACGGATGTGTGGCTCACCGAAATGATAAGCATGGGTTAGTTCGATATCTAGCACGCGCAGTCGGTCTGCCGAGGGCGCCCACATAAGTTTGTACAAAAACCGTCGCCAGCAGCAGCACATCTTTCGTCTATCATTGAGCTTTGCGGGGTAAGAGAAGGAAGCTTGATAAGGACCTGCGCGAACAAACTCGAAAAGGGTGAGAGCTGGGAAATAGAAGCGGGCAAAAAACATGCGGCTTTGCGTGCGTTCGGCTCTCCGGCATGTGCGCAAGTAAGCCGCCTGGGGCCCCATGCCTGATGGAGGCGGATGCGGAGCGGGTGCGGAGACCATTGCCACGGCGCACATAGCTACTGAGCAGTGAACCCTCTAAGCACTTTCGCAGGGTCGACACCTTGGAAAACTTGTGCTCTTCGCGAAACTCTCTGCAGATTTCGGCGGGGTCGACCTGCACAATTTCAGTGCTTTTAACTACTTTGACAAAACAAACTTTGCATAGCCATCAAAAGGCAACCCTCTAAGCACTTTCGGGGACAATACGAAACTCGTACACTTTCTTGTGTTTTGCACTTCCTTTGCGCAATCGTCTGCGCTCCGAGTTTTGCGTGCTTGACTTTCGTGAGGTGGATCAAGACAAAAAAGAACAAGAAGAAGAGCAAAATAAATATAAACGGAAACAGGGAAAATAAGAACGAAGAATAATAAGAACAATAAGAAAAGCACGAGAAAGAGAAACGCAAAGAGAAAGAGACAAATAACGAAGAAGCAGAAGAGACAGAACAAGAAATAGAGCAACAAGGAGAAAGGATAGAGACCTGAGAAGAGAAAGGGACAGAACAAGAAGAAGAGCAAGAAACAGAAATATGAATATAAACACAACGAGAAATAAGAAGATAAAGAGAAACACAAATGATGATACTAAATCGAAGAGGAGCGAGAAAGAGAAACCGAAAGAGAACAAGAAAGGAGTAAGAACAAACAAGTAAAAGGACTTCCGCCCCTCGGCTTCGCCGATCACCCTGGTCCAAATGGCAATACCTTATCTCAACATGTAAAACCTTTCAGTCGACTCTCGGCAAATGCTAAGCGCCCCCCTTGCAAAGCTCTTGGGTCCTTTGTGTCAGGCTTGCCTCTTTGAGCGCAAATGCACGCTCTGCGAGCACAGCCTCAGCACGAGCTGCAACTTTTGCAGCACATTGCAGCACATTGCCCTTGATCTGGATGTTCTGGCACAAATGGCATGGAATGTACTGGGTCAAGGCAAGGTGTCTTTGAACCGCCCCTGGAGGTGGTTTCCGTGGTTGCTGGGGTGAAGGATGATGAACAACAAGACCACTATCTTGACCAGGGTGCATTAATCAGGGCAAAGCGCGCTAACTGTGTCGCAGGTGGGGTTCTTAACAAATCCTGCAACGCCGAAGCTTCACCAGCCGCATGTTTTGAGAAGGGGCAGTTTCTATCAACGTGGAATGTTTTTGCCAGGCCAACATCCCTTGGAATTCCACTGATTGCTTGTGCTGAGACACTGCGCGTGGCCAGTACCAACCAAGATCCGGGCTATCTGCACGGAAACAGCCCACCTGAGCCATGCCAAAACTCACACGTTGAATCAATAAATGGACTCATGCTCCCACTGGGCTCTCCAGCGCGGCAACTGCAAATGCCTGGCACAGCAATCGTTGAGTACTACCCCAATCCATTCGTTGGTTCACCATTTCTTCAGCATAACTTCCATGAAGCGCCGCCAGGGCCACAGCCTGTCGCCCCCTTCCCCATCTTGGTCTTGGCTGCCAGGATTTCTGACACCTGCGATGCGAAGATGGATTCGCACAAGCAGCTCTTTGCATGATGCGGATGGGGCGGGAGGGTTTGTGCCACTGCCTGCCTCTCGGCCAAGTGCTCAAGGACCAGAGAGCTTTTCTTTGACATGGCTTTACTTGGCACTCGGGCTGTTGCGGCTTGGCCCTGCGGCCTGGGACTATGGCCGCTCCATAGCCTTGGGCTTGAACTCAGGTGTTCCAGATGCTGCTGGGGATTTCTGAGTCAGGCCACATGTTCTGCCTGGCAGAAACTCATCGCTTGTTGCGGTGCGAACGGACGTGTATCGGGTGGCTTGCTGTCAAGCCTCGGCATGGCATATGTTCACCTGTTTCCGGAGAAGCTGAAAGCATCAGATGTCTCACCACGGTCTGTGGCGGCTTTGTACACTGCCCAGCGCTGCGCCCGACTTTGGGAGGCAGGTTGGCGCATGTGCAGGCAACTCACCTGCTCATGACATGGACGCACACATCACGTGATCAGAATGGCCCATCAATTCCATCACTTCACAGCCCTTGGCCAGGTCAAAGAGTTTCAACTCATCGCCCGCCAAGTCGTTCTCCCTGGGCGTGCAAGCCGCAGCTCGTGCAAGTAGGTTGACGCCCCATGCCTGGCATCGCAGGAGTACAGGCACGTGCCCCTGGCGATGTCCAAAGCCACCTGAGCCACAAGCACCGGGATTTGGCCGCTCTCACCCCATGTGGGCACCAGCTTCTGCGAAGCCAGCAAACTTGTAAGACCCTGCGGTTGGCTGTCGCGATTCACTCATTTCGAGTCCCTTGCGCAGCGCGAGGGCGCGAAGCCCATCAACTTCTCGCTGCTGCAGCACCATTCCTCTGGCCCCCACTTCTCCCTTTCTCTCTTCTGTTACCGCTGTCATGCAGGTGCTGCCTTTCAGAAAACATGCAACCCACCAACGGAGCACCACGACCTACGGAATCCTGCTTTGGAAGTGTTGGCGCAAAGAGCATCGTTGGCCTGGAGATCCCAGGCCCAACAAATGAGCTCGCCATTGCGCACTCCTGCAGTTCATCGCAACTCATTCCACTTCATTGCAGCTCCGAACTTTCGGACATTCACACCATTCACCCTGCGAAGTCCTGCAGACAGGAACACTCGGCGAGGCCAGTCCTCGTGGGTCGCGAAGCGCTTGAAACCAAAGCTCAAGTCAGCTTGGGGGCTGCTGAATGTTCAATAAATCATCAAGTGCGAAGATCCTTGCAACAAAGCCGAAAATCCGGAGAAAAACACACACACACACACACACACACACACACACACACACACACACACACACACACACACACACACACACACACACACACACACACACACACACACACACACACACACACAACCACACACACAACCACACACACACAAACACACACACACACACAC